>CM076573.1:335731007-336232049 GCA_034641835.2 Pinus albicaulis
AACAAACTATTTCTCATACAGAGATGGACTGTAGGGGCATTCACCAGATGTTTCACCTTTCAAGGAAAGGATGAATCCGGAGGCTACCTGGCCCTCTACAGACTCTGCCTAAAGAAATAATATGTAAACACAAATATCAAGATCAATGAAAGTATTTTGTTTTTAAATTCAAAGTGTTCATTGATCTGTTTTTATGTGTGAATAAGCAAGATGATATGTTCTGCAATTGAAGTGTAGAGGTTTGATGATAAAATAACAAGTTTTGTTTACTGTATAAACTTGTTTTGGAAAAGCATGCTTATGAAAATTTACTGTTTAAACTATCAGAATCTTGAAATAAACAACCAAAATATACAGAGTGACAACAGATATTTGTTTAAGCGGTTCACCCCTCTCTTGGGCTACCTCCGCTGGTCCAAAAGCCTCTAATTAGGCTCAGTCCTCTTTTGATTAAATGCTGAAAATGAAATTACATCTGTATAAAAGCCTCTAAAGGCAAAATAGACTGCTAAAACAGACTCAGAAGATCCAAATCAGTCTAAAATGACTACAAATTCACCTCCATGGGATGAAGGTAGTCCAATGCAGCTCTCTTTCCCTTTGGCCCTGATGGCTCCACGATCAAAAGCGCTGTAAAATTCGTAGATAGAATGCCCTGATGGCTCTGCAGACACTTCCAACAGCTCCAGAATGATCTCTACACCCAAAATCAAAAAACAATTCGTCCCAAAAGACCTCTCCTAGCAAAAGTTATGCCACATTTACTCCAACTGCCAATTACACTAAACAAACTCCAGCTAAAACTGGAGATACCGCCAGTTAAGTCCGACAAACTTGGAGTCGGCGCCAATTTTGGAATGTCCACCGAATACACCGCCAAAGTAGGGGGCTAGAGGATAAGGACCCCGTGTCCGCACCGTTCGGGAATTGGTTGGCAAATAATAAAGTTTGAACAACATTTAAACGTGCCTCCGCACCTTGGTGCTAACTCCACTATGACCATTCCCAAATCATGCGTCAATGTTTATTTCCTTGGTTCTCGACTGGTTTTATGCAGTAGGGGTCGGTTCCTTAGGGGCCGTCTTCCTCGCCGCCCATCTAGCATCAAACAATAAATACAAATGTGTTTCATTTGCTTTAACAAGAATTAAACCGTGGCCTATCAAAGCGCTGCTATATCCACCCTGTCCATACTCTCAATCCCGCCACCATAACAAATTTTTTAATTACATGTTATTCCACTTGGGGCCACGTGGCGGTTCTCCGGTTGGCCACGTGGCGTCTGATGATTGGATGCCACCGTAATTTATCCGTAATATTCGCGAATGTCTCCACTATTCCTGCACATTCTGTGGAATATTCTTTTTTTAATAAAATTTTTCATGAAGTCAAATTTGGCATTTTTAATTGAAATTGCATGAGGCCTTACAAGGAGTCTTCAAGAGCCAACAATTTTTAGTGATAAAATTTGTTCCTTGGAGGCTCAAAAAGATCTTAGCCACCTTTTGGTATAACAAAATATTATAGGTGGCTAACAACAGTAACTAGATGGTACAGAGCTGTTTGGGGGTCTTGTCAATGGTAGGATTCTCAAACACTACTTCTACTGATTTCCAATTTTTAGTTTCCATTTACATTGTAAATACCATTACTGTGTTATGTTTTCGAGAAAAGAGAAAATGTTCCAAAAAACAAAGAGAAAGGAGAGGTTCAAACATGCTCAAAACATGAACCTCAGAAATGAAAAATATTGGCTCTAACATGATCAAAACCTATGCCAACAAAGAAGAAAAGGATCAGCTCTAACATGCCCAAAACTAGAGTTGAAACGAAGAAGAGAATGTGACTCTAACAAGCTCAAAACTTGAGTCACAAAGAAAAGAAGGATGCTTCAAAACTTCAGATTTCAAGCCTTCAAAATTTTGTTATCAGTTTTCTGCAAGTACTGTCCATGTGCAACTGTCTTTATGCCTTGGATCCACAGCAAACTAGACTGTCTAATCCTAGTTTGACTATTTTTAAATTTCTGTTGTAGAATGTAGGGAAGAAATTTGCTGGACAATATAATCCCAACAAATATTAGATTAGGTAGAGAAAAATATGAGACCAAAAGTTTAATATGGTCTCATGGAGCAATCAGGGTAGAAATAGAATAGGTTTATTTTCTTGTTTGTAAAAAATAAATGATGTAAAGGGTCTGCTAGTCCAAATGCACCCTGGAAGAGAAAATGATAGGACTATAGTCTGGGTAGGTAGATTGTTTGGGAATGTTTCTGCTGATCCATAATGTTTGCGGCAGCTGAAAATCGAAGAAGGATGGCTCAAAGATCAGGCATCTGGCCTACCTCAAAGATCATTTCTGAATTCTTGAATCCTTCAAGAAGAAGCCATCCCCATGTGGAGCCATTGTTAGCCCCCTATGAATTTTTTGACAAGAAAACAAGGGGCTAAAATGTTTTTGAGCCTTCAAGGAATGCATTTCCCTATGAAAACACATCATCCTTGAAGCCTCTGTGTGTCCATTGCCTCTTAGAAAAATTCTCACTGCTGTTTCTAGGTCAATAAGCCCCTCTGTTGTGAAAGGAATGCCCAAAGGCCTCTCCCCTTATTTCATCCTCACTTAGCCCCTGTTTCCCTCTCCTTTTCCCTCCCCTAGTTCCTCTAACTTATCCCAAAATCCCCTTTAAATCCTACACACACCCCTTGTTTGGTTTAATTCCCCCTTCTTCCCTCTATTGTTACCCCTTTCTAGCCTCAAATTGCATTAAAAAGGGGCCGAAACCCATATTTTAACATATATCAGAACCTAGCCCCCTTCGGCCAGCCCCCAAACCATTTCCCCACATAACCCAGGCGCTAGAACCAAGCACTAGCCCGGAAAACGCTTATCGCAAATGAGATATCGGGAGCATTTGTAAACATTGATCTGTACATATCGAACGGTCTTCGCAAACTCCATAGCGTCCGTGGCCCCCCCGTTCACCACTCCTATCACATATCCGCCGTCAATCTGATCCGTAGATCGACGGCTCGCAGCTCATCCGCTCTAGTGGTCCCCACTGATAAACACTGTTCAAAAATCGATGGTTTCTATCGCACCGCCTTTGGAGGGTGGGTGGTATTTTTCATTTCGCAGCGATGCCATTCACCGCATGACACGTGGCTCCGAGCACTATTTAAAAACTGCCCCCCACCATGCATTAACGTTCGACTGTGGACCTGGTGCGATATGTGCGTACACCGTCTGATCTGAAGTTGTCCATCCAACAATGCTCGCACCACGAAGATTTTCGGGAGTTAATCCAAGGCAAAGGGACCCCTGGCCCACCACCCGTCACCCTCCAACGCATTCTCAACCATTGATCTCCTCCTGAGATCGGACGGTCCGGATTAAATGCATGCCTTGCCATTGATCGGACCCTGACACGTCACCATTCCATGTGTGTTCATATATTTTCATCACATTTTCATCCGGCACCTTTGTATTTCATTCAAAGGTCAAAATGTTGAATGTCTGCATTCAAATTTTGCTGCACTCCGCCAACTTTCACCAGTCCATTTCTCCATTGTTCGCTGCATTTTACACCATCATCCTGCACTGTTCCACCATTTTGCCAGGCTGTGCTGCCATTCTCATTATCCCCATTTGCATCCAACCTCCCCATGCATGGTTTTCTTGACGAGTTTGCGTGTTTTGCAGGGTACCGACGTTAAATGACCACCATGATTCACAGTCACTTTTACAGTGGCAAAACACAGGGAATACCATGTGCAGAGATCAAAATTATGAAGGAAGGCCTGGGAATGGTATTATGACATGAATTTCATTAAAGGATCGAGGTAAAACATTGTAAAACCTTCCCAGAGCCATTAAAGTACAGATTTTGCAGATAGAGGCAATCATGGAGCGGCAGAGAGTATCAGTAAAAAGAAGGGAGCTTAAAGCCTCTAAGTGGATATTTTGAGCATTAATCCAATAATTTAAAGGCAGGTACCAGATCGAAGACCCTGTGGATCACTCATAGGGTCTAATGCATAGAAAAACATATCATCAGGGTGTTTACACCAAAAGAATGTCTCCTCCTGGGAAAGGACATAGTACTCATACGATTTTGGTTTACGTTGTGTCCACGAGAAGCTCCCCCCCCTGACAACAGTCCTATGATATCAGAATAATTTGTTACATAGTATGGAAGACTTGAGTCATTGATCTATTTTTGTTCAGTTCCCCAGAGTATTGCAGAGGTATTACAGCAAGTACATCAAATACATACCTGGAGTAAATTGCAGCCTGACGAAGACCACTCTTTCATCCAAAGAGTACTGAAGATAAATGTCCAAAATTTAAAATAGAATGGGGCCTCGGCCCTCTTCCTCTTCGGAGTCTTAATGCTGCATTTAGTTTTCCATCTACCTCCTCTGCCTCTCTCTCAGCTATAAATTTCATGAATAAACTCATTGTAAAGGTTGTTGATCGGCTATCTGTGAATTGCAAGTTGTTTCTCTTGAGACATGTTCTCTGTGTAAAGTTGTAAGATAGGCTGAGGAAGATGTTTTCAGACTAAATATAAAGCTATTGGTAATGTTGTACTTGACTGTTGTTGCTCTTTAATATGACAAGCACATTTCTTTGGATCTTGATTTAAAGCAGTGGTGATGTTTTTCTGTCTCTGTCTATGTTTTCCTTTTTTTAATTCATTACATTTCATTTCTTTTGGCACGCATCAGAAATTTGGCATAGGATTTACCCTTGTTAGGTACCCTATGTTTTTTCTCTCCCTACCTTCAATGTTTTCTGCTGTATGTGTTATTTGAGAATTGATTTCAAGCTAATTTAACCAGTGTAGTGGTTCCATATGCTGCTAGCTGATGTATCATTAGGGGAATTTTGAGGTCTAAAATGGGCCTCCTAAGAAAAATGTACAACAAAAATAAACTTTATAACAACCAATAGGATTCAAGATGATGATGTCAACCATGGGGGATGATTTATCATTTTTTAAATAAAAGGGTAAAAATATTAAAAAATAATAAAATAATAAAACTACTTTTTCAACTTGTATTTTCAACTTATCTCCCAAAATTTTTACTCAAATTTCGAGTGGGAGTACTCGTTGGATGCAAAATTTTATTCCTCATCCAAGGAGTACCCATGTTGCATACTTTCGATGAACCCTGCTACATGAAAAATTGGAAATACATAAAAAACGTGATTACAATCATGTTTTTTATGTATTTCTCATTTTTCCTATAGTAGGACCCGTCGAAAGTATGCAACATGGGTACTCTTTGGATGAGGAATTAAATTTTTCATCCAACGAGTACTCCCGCTCGAAATTTGAGTAAAAACTTTGGGAGATAAGTTGAAAATATGATTTGAAAAAAGTAGTTTTTTCATTTTTCCCTCTAAAATTTGATGATGTCATCAAATCTTATTTGATTTTTTCCACTATTGTTTTATAATTTCCTTAGGAGGCCCATTTTATACCTCAAAATTCCCCTAATGGAATTAATGAATCAGTTGTTAGATGCGCTTGGTAGGTTTTAATTGAATGAATTGGGATATTGGGAGTCTAGAACTCTGTCTCTGTCTCACTAGGATCCTTTTCAGTTAATTGAATCTTTCTAAGTTCCCTTGAGCTGGAGGCCGAAGCATTGAGAGTTCAAAGTCTCTCTCTGATCTCAGGTTTTCACCTTTGTGTCCAAATCTTTAATGTTTCCTTGTTTGAAGAGTTAACCTTTTAGGTTCTGGATCATAGGTTGTCCAATAGCATGTCCTGTCCCTGGATCTGATTCCTGAAAGGTCACCTTGGAGGTTTCCTTGCTTTCACCTTCTTTCTTGCCTTCCACCACACTATCATATTTAAGATCCAATTCGTTAGATGACTAGCCCAACTGAAAGCCTGCACATTGAATAGCAAGTAAACCCTTTCCTGACTCCATTGCCCAATGGTCTTGGTGTTCTCTGAATCATCCCTCCCTTGCCTAAAATCCTCTTTGCTCATCCTTGTCTTATATTGAAACCTTATTTCCTGATTCCCAACAGCCAAACAAACAATCAAACAAACAAACCCCGAGCCTTATAACTAGCCTAACATCTTAAACTTCAAGCTTCAAAGACATAAAACCTTTGCTCATATAGAGAGATCCCTCTCTGGACCCAGGAGGGCTAGATCCTAGGGTCTGAAAGTGGTTCTGATGTTGTCTCATATTTTGGTCCTGCCAATTTGGCCAAAACATGGGAACACCAATAGGAGATACCTACTGAACCAGCTCCACTCCATAATTTTAAAGGGGATAAAATCATGTAGGATAGCTTGCCAAGGGCAAGATCCCCATTTCTTAAAGAGCCCTCTTCTATTTTAGAAAACATGGAGTCCTTTTCTTCAAGGGATGACTGAGATCAAGGGTCTCTCATTGAGTATGAGGCATTCTCACACATGGAAGAAGAGGAGAAGGATCAACATCAAGGGATGATGAACATTCACCCTTACATATTTCAGAATAATTCTACACAAGGGAAGGAGACTGCACTGCGTAGAGAAGAGAGGGACAAATCAGCCCACTCATACATGCAGTCCACTTCAGAATTTGATGTCTCACTACATTGAGGCATTCCACCTGGGAGGCCACCATATCTAGAATGGGTGAGAGACATCTTGCCTCTTGGCTCACCATTCTTGGATTCTAAGGAGGTGAGGAGTTTGGAGGATGACTTTGGCATGAAGGATGTCAAAGTATCAGGCAACCAGCATGATATATTTCAGCATATGGAGAGATGCATAGCCCGGATGGTAACTGAGAGGAGGTCATAGCCACTTCCCTACTCATTGGAGGTGAGGAAAAAATTCCAGTTGAGCCATTTCAGCTCAAGATCTCAAGTACATGATGGAGGAGGTATAATTTCACATTTTATATTGTACTTATTTTCCTTGTTTGAGCATCATGGTGCATCAAGAAGAGTTGTTCCTTCTTTCATATTGTATAATAATGTACTTGCAGTCTTTTGTAGCATTGAGATTGGCTATCTCATTGGTGGTTTGTGGGGGAAGCCACATGATTCTTGGTGTACACCATTGACACCATATTGTAACTTCATGTTTCCATCTTATGAGATGACTGTGGTAGAAAAAAAGTGGTTGGTGAAGCACTTTCTATTTCTTCTTTTAAGGCAGGCAAAGGATGCATTGTGCTGGTTCCATCAGTGGAACTATGATTCACTCTCCAGTTGTCATGTGACAACTTGTTTTCAATTGTTTTTGCTTCCATATATTGCTGATGTTTCTATGTTCATGGGAAGCTTTGTTTGGAGAGTGGGATATGTGATGAAGATGCCCATTGGGAGTATTATTCAACCTACTATTCATGCTGTATGTTTCAGGACGAGCAATGGGCAAACCATGATTGCCACGTCTCAACTCTTTTCCTCATATGGAGTGAGCCAATTGGAGAACTTGAGTGCTTGGAGGAGGTGCTTCATGGCTGAACTATGTGATGGGGAAGCTTGGGCCATACTTGGAGGCCATATTGTTTCAGCCCAAAGACATAAACGACCCCACACTTATCATAAATGATGAGAGAAACTACTTGAATGGGAAAATCTAAACTCTCCATTCAGCCCCAACACATTGCATAGATCTGGAGTTGAAGTTTTCTTTTATCAGCTGCCTAAAATGGCTCATTTCATTTGGATGATTGCATGGGTGAGTGAGTCACTCATTGGGAACAAGACTTCCCATGTTTTCATCACTCCTACCTTGAGGGGACCATTGAGCAGCAAGGAGAGTACCTTCCATTTCTTCATGATGCACACTTTGTTATCTTACACTTGGAAGGAATCATTGGAGGACAGATTCATTGCCTATCATTTTCAGCCATGGTGGGATCCATTGATGAGGCCACAAGAAGAGGGAGGGATAAATTTTACTCTACCTTGCAGTTGCTTGAGGACAAGTAAAATTTTGAAGGGGGAGGACTGTAATATTCCTAATTAGCCCAAGCTAATAGGAATATTCAATTTTGTTTTGTTTTTCATGCTTATGAATAAAATTGTAAAGGAGGACCAATAATGACTCCTAAAAATCAAAATAAATCAATGCTCAATGTGAAACAAGCTAAATATGAGCTACTTTCATAAACACACTTAAGTGTGAATGAGGCTAGAACAATTGACTGGGTCAAGAGGACCAAATCAACAGCGTTGTCTAGGTGCAATGTATCCCCAAAAGGCACAACACAATCCATATTGGAAGCCACTCATGTGAATGAGGCTAATTCATCAAGATGGTTTAGGGTTTGGCAAGGGTCCCACATTATAAAATAAGGATGAGGATGCCAAGAGAGGGGTCGATCATTTGATATTGTTGAAGGTATTTTCTATTTAGAAAAACCTCATTCTCTAGTTGTTTAGCTGAGAATAGTGTTGTTTAGCACTTGGGTGTTCCTGGTTGGGAATCCCACCTCCTTTGTTCAGTAGCTCTTGGAGGAAAATTGTTCTATCTTGTCCATTATCAGCCAAGCTTCATCTTCCAACCAAAATTCAGATCCTGTTGAGGGTTTGATTTTTTTTGTAAACTGTAGCAGTGGAAGCTACATCTATTCAGATCTAGGCAAATCTAGTGCCTCTTCTTAGTGAGTGTGCCTTTTAACCTCCTAGAAGAGTGTATTGGATCATTGGAGCTGAATTTTCAGATCTAGGCACTAGGCCTATTCAATACCGAAGCAAAAAAAAATGTTTCTCTCCCATAACTACGTTATCTACAAAAGGGAAGTTGCAAGGGTTTTGAGCAATGTTTTCGAGGAATGATCTCTGGTGTTGAGGGGTTTTCCTTGTACTGTGGTGATCCATGGATTGGCCATATAATCCATGTTCATTTCAGATATGATTTGCATTTGGTTCTATTTACTACAGAATTCCTGAATATTACTGCAGGACTACAACTTAGATCTCAGATCTACTCACTAATGTTCATGATTTGCTCAGATCCCCAGGGGGAATGTATTAAGGAGCCCATCTAGTACACAGATCTATGTTGGATCTACATTTTTGTGTAAATATCTGCTCTATATCTTATGTGTAATATATATCAATTATAGCATCAATAAAATAACGCTGTCAGGCTTTGCAGTCCCATCTTGTTGTTGCAGCACCTCAATCTTGAGGGTTTCTTCATGTAATTCTTCTGTTTACCTATTTAAAATTTTATAAACCATGCTATAGATCTGATTCACTAAATTCCATACTACATTGCATCCATCACCTTTAGAAAATCATGCTACCTGTGCTTCAGAAATTTCTGCATACCACAAGTCATGGGGATTGGGCATTTTTAAGCTATATCACGGGTGGTAGAACTATTTAACATATATAGAGTCATTTTTTTGGGTTTAAATTTTATATTTAAGTCTCTTATGACCTAATATACGAGATCCCACCATCACGTGTTGTTATTTTTACGCTCATCTTTGAAATTAACCTTTTTAGGGCATAAATTGCTGCTTTTCCCCAACTTTTGGCTCATAAAATGAAGTATAGTTTGCTGATGTAGCTTGGATTGATGAATATGTGTTTCTAACATTTCCTATGAGCTTATTTGATGCTGCATATCCATTACTGAGTTTATATATTGTTGCAGTCCCTCTTTGAGGTATCTTTTCAAGGAAACTAAGTGTGAGAGATCTGTTTAACCCACCTAGAAGGATTTATTTTTTATACCCTCTTGGATTTAGGACTTAGATACTCATATATAAGGGATCCAAGTTCTTATTTTCATTTCTATATCAGCCATTCCTGGAAAATTCATTTTCCAGTCATGCCTTGCTGACAGTTCCCATTTTGGGATATTACAGTTTCCCATGTGGGTATTTCACATGATGCGTAGGAGATGGATTCATCAAATAAAAATGTATCAATATCCTGCAGAGCTTCATCAAGCACCTCCGATCCTCCTGCTACCCTGAATGTCCCCAAAAATTCTTCCTTTAAGGTTTCCCACTAGCGGGTGCGTTGATGTAGCTTCGCATCTAGGTACCATGCAGTGGGAATTGGTCCCAAGGAATGAATAAACAAGTGAAACCATTATTTTGTAGTACAATCACACCATTTCTCCATCCATGTGAACAAATTTTCATGCGGATCCCTTGGGCGAAGGAATATCTTGACGCGCACGTTGGCTGGAGGCTCAAAGCGTAGGACCATCATATCCCGACATTCTTCCCACTCCTGGAACACCACCTTATTCATGCCCCACCATCTTGCAGGCATTGTGTGCAAAGCTAGGTTAAGGGCCCATAGCCTTCGGTCTCTTGGAACCTCAGTTTCAAATGTCTGCAAAAAATATTTTATACTATCGGAACCATCAAAGTAGGGTAGTTCTCTTACCTTAGAGGATATGCAATGAAAGTCCCAGGTGATTCGCAGGCAATGCAATGCAGAGACATCATGTAGCTGGTTTTTCCAATTTTCCATTTCCTCATCAGAGTCAGAGAAGCATTCGCTATCTCTTTCCCAGCAAAGCACACCATCAGTCATAGGATTGATCCAGTCTTTGTACCTCACAGTTAACTTATAGATGTTATCTAGCTCTTCTTCCTCACACACTGGCTCTGTATACCTCTCTCCTTCTGCAGGATCGAGCGGTACTATCACTCATGTCCCTTCACTTTCAAATATGATGCTATGCTTTTTTAAATTGATAATACCGCCCATATCTATGGCCCAATCCAATCCTAGGATCGCAGGATAGGGGTCCCATTAGGGGAATTTTGAGGTCTAAAATGGGCCTCCTAAGGAAATCATAAAATAATAGTGGAAATAATAAAATAATATGAGATTACATCATCAAATTTTAGAGGGAAAAAATAATAAAAAATAAAACTATTTTTTAAACTCGTATTTTCAACTTATCTCCCTAAGTTTTAACTCAAATTTCGAATGGAAACACTCGTTGGATGAATAATTTAATTTCTCATGCAAAGACTACCCATGTTGCATACTTTCGATGAACCTTGCTACACGAAAATTGATAAATACATGAAAAACGTGATTGCAATCACATTTTTTCATGTATTTCTTATTTTTCATATAGGAGGGCCCATTGAAAGTATGCAACATGGGTACTCTTTGAATGATAAATTAAATTTTTCATCCAACAAGTACTCCGGCTCGAAATTTGAGTAAAAACTTAAGGAGATAAGTTGAAAATACAAGTTGAAAAACTAGTTTTATTATTTTGTTATTTTTTATTCTTTTAACTCTTTTACTCCAAAAATGGTGAATCATCCCCTATGGTGACATCATCATGTTGAATCTTGTTGGTTCTTATAAAGTCTCTTTTGTTTCTACATTTTTCTTAGGAGGCCGATTTTAGAGCTCAAAATTCCCCTAGTGGCATCTTCTACAATCTAAATGACCTCAAAGTCATCCTGAACCTTGACCCCTATGATGTCTACCACGATCTTTGATAACCTTCCTAACGGTATGATATTATGCTGATTATCCATGCACAACTGAATAGTGGACCATTCTAACTTAGGTTCTCCCATTCGCTGCCAGGTTTTCTTAGGTAGTACGTTCGCATCTAAGCCCAAGTCTAGAATAACCTGATCCATCTCATAGTCACCAATCTGTGCAGTTAACCGCATCTCCCTACCAGTGTGTCTCTTATGCTTATACAATTTGTGTATGTCCTTAATTTCCATAGCGGGGGTTGTTCATTTTTTGTAGTTGTCTATTAAAGCTTGGAGTTTTTCTACAACCTTTTGGTTGCGCAGGAGCTTCATACATGCCTGCAGGAATGGTTTGACCTCATCATCTGTTTTGAGGTTTGCAGGGGTTTGAGGAGTAGATGTCGCAGCCTTAGAAAAATCTTGGCGAGCAGTGACAAAGATTTATTTTCCCTTCTGTAAGTCCAAACCTTCCTATTTAATGGTTGCTTTTCGGATAAGAGGCTCCATCTCAACTTTCTTTGCAGCTCCTCCAGTGGCCATGCTGTTGCGTGTTATCACATTGACACTTGGTCCTTCATCTCGAGGCTCCATCTTGACCCTTTGTACATTCTGCATAGGTGTCAGCTACTTCTCCTGCATCTTGGCTATCAAAATCGGGCAATCTTTGATCACATGATCCAACCGTCTATAGTATCTGCAGGATTGGCTCACAGGGTTTGTGCAATCCCTTTCAAATTTCCCTATTTCTCCATAGTTATAGAAAATCATTTGTCCTATCCCCCTACCTACGGTTCTGCCTCGACTGCCTCCTCTGCCCCTAGTTGGGGAGCCACCTATGCCCAAGGGGGATCTTGGCGAGGACGGATCCGACTGTACCCTATATAGATTCCCTCGATCTATCATTAGATCATACGTCTGACAGTTATGTTCATCATGGCCTACAGATCTGCAGAACCTACACCATTGTCTCTTTATTTCTAGGACATATGCGGCAAGGTGGGGGTAGTGGTTGATATCGTGTAGCCCAGCAATGTGACAATCATCGCACCACAGCACCGACCTACTTGGCCCTATAGCTTCCCTAGGACCCAACAGTCTGGGTCCCAATACCTGCAGATATTTTGCTAACAAATGATAGCTATATTTGGTGTGGCCATTCACCCTGCATCGTATGCACCATCTTTCAGGGTTGGATTTTTTTCCTCACTCCTTTCACAGATTTTGGATCTCCATGTGCATTGCCTCTAGTTGGCCGTATATTTTTTGTACTCCTAACTGGGTATCATCCCTTGGCACAACCTCCAGCTTCATGGAAATTTACAAGGCCTTCTCTTATGACTTAATGGCTTGATGACCCATTGGTACGCGCAGGTGGGGAAGTAACATATCAATGAACCATTCCGTATGTTGGCTGTCATCATATGGAAATCCTCCTTCTCTAATTACCCTTTTTAATCATTGGTCAAATTCCCATACAAACTCAATCGATCCTTGCTTGAAATATTTTAGATCGTTCACTATCTGAGAGTAGGACTTAGGTTTCTTGAACTACTGTTTCAAGGCACTCTTAATCTCTTCGATGGTCGCGTTCGCATGCTGGTCAATGTATCCCATATACCAGTCCAAGGCCCTTCCTTCAAAGGCCAGGGATAGTTGCACCCTTTTTATAACATCACTGGTTATGTTCTTTGCAGTCCATATCGATCCCGTGATGAACCAAAACCGAACCATATCTTCATCCCCTACACCCTTAAATGTGGGTAGCTTCATGTGTGAGGCCATATAGTCTTCTGGTGGTGGTGGGGGTGAGTTCTTACCCCTATGAGGGTTCGATGGTGGTGTATACAGAGAGCTATGTGTAGCAGAAGTCCTTACCGGACTGTAGACAGATCGATCTCCTTCTTGATTAGTTCTGTAGTATTTACCACTGCACATTGTGCCCTCACTTTGATCAGAGCTCATTCACTCTGTATGAATACACAAAATGCTTTTTTCGCACAACAAGATCTTAATCAGTAATGGCAAAGTTTTTAGAAACTTACCCCAGAACCCCTTGAAGAATCTTTGTTTTTCCAATAAGACACAAATTGATCAATTGAAAATTCTATCACAAACCCTCCTATCACACTGTCCACCCAATGATCTACAGTGCGAGTGATGGTGTTATTAGTTTTCTTTAATTGTTGAATCAGCTCTGGGGTCCATGCATGACCCGCTCATCCTTCCAACACTTCTAGAAATCTACAAGCCTCACGAGCCACTCCTGAAGCTCGATCACAAATGTCGCAAAGAAAATTTCGTAGATTTTCATGAATACGTACTTATTTTTCCACTTCTTTGTGGTTAGCTTTTCACTACGATTCTCTCTTACTATGAATTCCTGAATTTGTTTCTCGAACCACTCGTTGATCTCTTTCTTCTCAGGTATTCAATGTGTTCTTGGCATTACTTGATCTCTCTCTCAAAATGCTCCCGGTCCTGGAAACAGAACCATTTGTTGGCTCAAGGGGTCCTGACCTAGGATTGGAAGTTTAAGGTTTGCCAGCAAATCCCTATACTAATGGCCCTTTTGATAGTAACCTGCTTGCACAGGTCATAGTCTCATTTGAAGTAGTATGGGAGGGTGTTGGAACCAGGTTTCCGCACCCTGAAAGAGAGTAGGTAAGTCAAGCAGGGCTGCGTTCCTAGCTTATCAGCTTCTCTTTTAATAGATCTGGTTACGGTCTTATGTCCCAAAGCTCAGATCTAATAATTACCTTCGCACCCACTTGCGTACTACTAATATATCAGCACAGAAACTATAGTCGCAGCAGTTAATAGATCATAGATTCATATAAATAAAACAAATATACTTTCATAGCTATCAAATAGATACTTTCGCAACTTAATCATACATCCCAAGTTCACATAAATTATAACAGAACAAATCCAGATCACATCAGATATCAATATTATTTCGCATATATATTAATACCAGAATCTTCTAGCAATCCCAAAATACTGCCTACACACACAACCAGCAGGGTCCACACACAGGCAACAGGAGTCCTTCCCAAAAACCCAACAACAAATCTAAGAATTCGTGCTTAACATCAACCTCAATTCTTTCTTACGTATGGCTCAAAAAGTTTTATCTAGCCTACACATCCAATGGTCCGTAAACCGTGGTTTGCAGACTCTTGGTCTACCCTTGACCCGTTACAATGCATTAGGGGCTTTGACCCACCCCAAAACCCCTGCGTTAGACTAAATATTACAAAAATGGAAAAAATTCGCAGCTTTAAGAGACCCTGTTCCAACATACACATCTTTAAAGAATCAAAGTACTTACCTCGTGAACCCTGGAAAAATATCCGCTCATATTCGTTGTATGATAAGGATGTATCTATGGCGAACTCAGTTATAAATCCTCCCAAAATAATATCGATCCAAAAATTAACATCTGTTGAGATCTTGTTATTAGTCTCCTTGAGTCACTTCAACAATTCAAGGCTTCAAGCAGTAGGCTTGTCCTTCTTAAAACAAGTCTTATTCTTAGCCAACCTTTACAACCATTCATGCAACTCATTCAAAAAGGATGAGAATAAAATCTCGTTATGCTCTATAAAAAGATATCTATGCAACCAAGCTTTAGTTGACAACCATGGATTTCTGTTTTCAACTACAAACTCTCATTCTTTGAGATCTACTGAATCTTGGATTTCCTTTCTTGTTGGATGCCACATCCACATATCCCTTAATCAAATCTTGGTCTCGGATAGAACCATTTTTTGGCTTGAAGGGGTCAAGACCTAGGTTCAGAGTAGCTGCGCTACCAACAACGCCCTCTATTACCGGTTCTTTCGGCAATGATCTATTGCACATACCATAGTCTCACCTGAGGAAATATTGGGGGATGCTAGAGACAGGTTTCTACATGCAGAGGAATATTAGGATATGGATTTATTGCTATACTTCATCCTTATGTTTTCCTGAATTACGCAATTGAAATTAGCTACTTTTACAGTTTATTCCCTAGCCATCAATTACTACTACTGCGCACTGCACCTCTATCAATCCTATGCACTAATCAACCTAATTCAACTAATATGCATAGCATAAAAGATTTCACTATGAATAAGCAATCATATAATACCTCACAATACATAAAACAACTTTAAAGATAAACAATAAACAAATTTCGCAAATAACGTAGAGATACTTTAGAACTTTCCTTTCATTTATTAATGACGTGTCTATTAGTACATTCGATCTTCAACCCACAGACATAGTTGTGGGTGGTATGTGCACACTGCTGTACACCAAGGCCTCCACGTGCACAGCTACGGGGCCTTCTCCTAAGACCCAAAATAGACTAAAACACAGATAAATTCACACTTTTTTCTCATACAACTATGGATCTATATCCTTTTGACTCGACATGATGTTTCTTTATATAGTCTATACATATTAAAATACCATGGTATACATACCATGGGCACGCTAAAAAATAGAAAAATAAACCCGATCCCTTTACCAAAACATGAGATTTGATGCTCCCCAAAGCGCCTAAAACTCCTAAACTCCATGTGAAGCTTTTAAACTCCATGCGATTGACATTTTTTCTAGATCGCGCACTCCACTTCCTTAAAATGTGGAATCTTTAACTTAAAACTAGGCCAAGTTGGGCCCTTCCCAACAAGTATTTCCTCATATTTGATGAATTAAATAATATTATCAAGGGCCTTGGTGAAGCTATCAAAGAATATGTAATTGTTAAAAAGGTGTTAAGATCTTTGCCTATAATATCTAATGCCAAAATATCGTCCATTGAAAAAATGATAGATCTGGAAATTATCAAAATGGATCAACTACTTGGTATTCTCACAATCTATGAGATGAGAGTAGGATTTTGAACCAAATGAGCAAAATTTCAAAGTGTCGAAGAAGGTTATGGAGCACACAAATCAACAATATGATTCTAGATGTGAATTTGATCAAGAGCTAGATCACCCTTTTAGGAAATCAAAACGTGGTTTAAGAAAGTATAAAGGGAAGCCACCCTTCAAATGATTTGACTATGGAAGAGTGGGAAATTTTTCCTCCAAGTGCCCTTACAAAGAAAAATCAGAAAAGGAAAATGATTAGAAGTTCAAAGGAAAATCATAGAAATATCAAAAGAAGAAGTTCCAAAAGAATAAGGGCCTCTACTCCAAAGAGGATAACTCAGCACCAGGATCTTATAGCAAGAATTCCTTAGACAGTGAATGAAATGAATTTTTACTTATGTCATTGAGGTTGAATCCAAGAAATAAAATTTTAAAGAATCTAGAGAAGAAGAAGGAGTAGTGAACCTTGAGGGGGAACTCATTAGTGATCTTTATGAGTTAAAGAGGGCCAAAAAAATAAACAAGCAACTAAAAGAGAATTTGTTGAGAGCTGAAGAAGGTATGTGCTACTCAGACAATGAGGGATTTGTTTATCAAAAACAAAAAATTGAAGAGGCCATTAGAAGTAAAGAGATCTTAACTCTTTGATTAGAAGAAAAACATAAAACATGTGAAAATCTGGAAGAAGAGAATAGACAGTTAAAGCAGGAGTTGACCAAAGAAAAAGGGGAGATGATCACAAAAGCATGTAAAGGAGAGATTATGTCCCTAAAATTTGCGTTAGAAGAAGAAAAAAGGAAGGAATAAGTTCCTAATGACTTGAATCATGAATTGGAAGAAAATTGTTAGATTCTAGAGGCACAAATTATCTCCTTGGGAACATATCTTGGGGGATTATAGACCAAGAAGGGTCTGGATATAAAATTTGTAGAAGGGACAAGAAAGTTAGACTAGATTCTAAATGGTCAAATATCCCCAGAAAACAAGACATGCGTTGGATATTCTAGGCCACACGAGCCTTCTATGAGAAATATGAGCTTCACGTCCACAAGATTTGAGGAACCCTATAGTTATGCCAAGGTGCTTCAAGGAAAACTCAATGAGGGAAAACTAAAGTTGTTGATAAATATAGAGAATCCATGCTATGCACTTGACCTATTAGATGATCCAGAACACAAAAATATGAAACAAAATAGCTGAGATAGATAGATATCACCAGAAAATAGACAAGTGACAGAGATATTTAATTATGAAAAAATAAGATACAATGTTCACTTGCCTCTTCAAGGGGGAAACCACCAACAGAGAAGAGCTCAATTACAATATGACACGACACTTCTTCCTTCTATCTAACTTTATTTATATCCTATTGACATCCAAAACCATAACTACTAGTTTTCCCTGACATAATCATGGGTTAACAACCTTATTTATTAACTAAGGCTCGTTTATAACTAACTATGGTCCCTTTTCTAGAATGTGGGTCGACCACTTACAATTATTATTAATGTGGATAACCGCTTATGGGATTTATTGACTCAACCAACCAACTATCACTCAGACTAGGACCTTATGGGCTTATTACATAAATAAAGGGGTTAGGGTTGGACCCGAACATGCCCTTCCCCATCAAAAGCAACCTTGTCCTCAAGGCTGAAGTTGCTAAAAATACTGAAGAATAATGGTTGGTTCCCATGTCACATATTCATGAGAGGTGTATTTTCTCTTGATTAGTAATTCCTTGATCATGTGGCCATGAAGATGACATTCGCGAGTATCCAGGACCTGTTTTGGTTGGAGCCAAAGTGAGCCTTCCTCATCTAATTCTGGAAGACTTGTTTGAACCCTGCAATTGTTACCCACCACTTTCTTGAGGCACGAGACATGAAATACTGGGTGGATTCGTGAAGTGGTTGGTAAAGAAAGTTTGTAGAATATGGCTCCTATACACCAAAGTAGTTGATAAGGCCAATATAATTTGGGTGTGAGTTTCTGACATCCTTTTTCTTTGAGAGAGATCTGCTTATATGGTTGCGGTTGTAGGAATACCAAGTCACCGACTTGAAATGACTGTTCAGATCAATGTTGATCAGCATGTTGCTTCATTCTGTTTTGTGCCTGATGTATATTATCTTTGAGATGAGATATAATGGTGGCACAATTATGTAGTAGTTGATCAATTTCCTGCACATTGGAACAACTAGGGAGGTAAGACACTGGTGACAATGGAAGTTTCCCTATATAGCCTCATAAGGTGTCATCTCGGTGGCTTCATGATAGTTAGTGTTATACCACCATTTAGATAGAGGTAGCCATTGGACCTATTGATTTATCTTGTGAGAAGTGAAACAATGTAGGCAGCTCTCCAAGCATTTATTGACTACTTCTCTCTAAATATCAGTTTGAGGATGATAAGTTGTACTAAGTTGGATTTGCATGCCCTCGAGCTTGAAAGTTCCTGCCAAAATTTTTTGGTGAAGGTGGGGTCGGTTTAACACAATAGAAGTTGAAATACCATGTAGTTTGAATATTTGGTCCATAAAAATTTGTGCCACCATTGTTGGGGTAAATGGGTGGGGTAGAGCACAAAAATGCGCATATTTGGAAAGCTTATCAACAACCACCATGATAACTGATTTTTTTCTAGACTTTGGGAGGCCAGTAATGAAATCCATGGAGATTTTTGTCGAGACTGAAGTAGGAAGGGGTAAAGGTTGTAAGGTTCCCGATTGCTTGATTGTTTCCCCTTTTTTGTGCTAGCATACATCACATTTAGAGAGAAAAGTGAGAATGTCATTTTTCATGCCAGTCCAAAAGAAGGAGCGGCGGGCATGTGCATAAGTCTTCTGAAATCCTCAATGTCTGGTCACTAGAGAGGAGTGAAATTCAGCCAAGATGCAGACTTTGAGAGATGAGGTTAGGGAGAGCACTATTCGAGCCTTGTAACACAGAACCTCAACCTTCCAATAGTAGTCAGTTTAGGCATTGGGATCATCTCTTAAGTTATTAATGACCTAGGATAGGGAGTGGTGGGTGAACCATTCCCGACGAGCATCTTCAATCCAATCTAATCGAGGTAGAGAGAGTGATAAAATGATGCTCTTATCCTCAAATTTTCGTGATAAGGAATCAACTACTACATTGTAACGTCCCTTTTTGTAAATGATTTCATAATCATGTCCCAACATTTTTTCCAGCCATTTATTTTGTTGTGGTGAGGATAGACGTTGCTGCAGAAAATATTTCAGACTATGATGGTCAGTATGGATTTGGAATTGTCTCCCCAATAAGTATGGGTGCCAAGTGTCTATTGCATGTAATATGACCATAATTTCGTTCACATATGTAGATTGTCCCACATGTTTTCCATTGAAATGGGTGGTTACGACATTGTCCTAGGTGAAGAATTACTTCACACGTTAGGTGCCACACCATGACTTGCCTATGTTTAATGAAGCCACATATTTTAAGATTTTGGGGTGAAGAAATTCTAGCCAAGGAATGAAGTGATATAACTGGCTCATCTAGTGAAGCTGTGAGATCCTGGTTTGGTTCTATTTGAGTTTCACCCACTTTTTCCTCATCCATGTCAGGGTTGGGGATTCCTCTACAGTACTGTTTTCATTTGCATCAATTTGGAAGAATTTTGGTTCCTTCCATTTATGCCTTGGGGTGTATTTATCATCACAGTAGTAAGAGAGTCCTTGTTTCTACCATTCAACCATTTCTGCCAGAGACACCTTCTAAAATTTTAGTGTTTGGGTGGGGCCCATGGCCTAGGTGGGACATGGCTTTGCGACAAAATTTGGGCGACTGGACTGAGCTTGTAAGGAAAATTCCACCTCTAAGTATTTTTGACATGCACCCAACCAAGTAGAGGGGTGGTGCATCATGACATGGGTTTGGATTGTTTCCTTGAGGCCACTTATAAAAAAATCCAAATAAAAGGCATTTGATAAGCCTTCAGTTCTAAAGGCAAACTTTTCAAAAGTAGTAATGTAGTCCTTGACTGTACCAGTTTTTTAGATCTTAGTGAGCCATCCCAAGAATTGATAATCCTAATCAAAATGGTCACAAAGGTATTTTGAGAAGACATTCCAAGATATCGTCAATGGGTTACATTTCTGATGCCATTGCCACCATTTCCATATTTATTGGTCCAAGTAAAGTGATCCCACTCTTAGTTAAGTTTCATCGTCATATATATTATTAAGGAGGAAGTACTGTGCCATTTGAGCCAACCATATTGTCAGGTTCAAGCCATCAAATTTGTACATGTCTAGCTTGGGCACCTGTTGACCCAAAAAGTGGGACCCTCCATGGAAGTGAAATTCATGGCTAGATTCACCTTTTTCGTATCCCTCCCCACGTGTTTCTTCATTGCCACATTATGCAAATACAGAAAAAGCTTCCTAGATTTATCCAGAGAGTGTAGGAATTTTTTTCTTGAGGCCATCGATTCTTTCATTCACTTTTTCTACAGGCATTACTTGTGAGCAGGTTCCGTACATGCACTAGCCCAAATTTGGGACTTCCTGAAAAAATGTGGGCCGATAAGTGAATGGTACCAATGCAATTAACTCGTTGACCTGAGTCTTATGGGCTAGGTCTCCAAAAAGCATCCCAAAATGGCTCCAAACAATTTTTTGTTTAATACTCCGAACAATGTTTCACTCCCCACTAATCAATACTGCAATGGCCAAATACCCGAAAGCTTGATACTACCAAATGCCCTGTGAGAATCAGGCCTAGAATGGAGTATCTGGACCTAGATGTATGGGTATCCTTATATGTGCCACACAAATCATATTTGGGCAATGGTAGCCAAAACCCTTACTATACTTTGAGCCGAATTTGTGCTATGAATACCCCAAAAGCTAGATGGACAGTGTCGGCTGATCAAAATGGGTAGATCTGAGAAGGATAGATAATATGAGCGAGAGAAAAATTTATAGGGAAACTTTGACCACATGAAGTTTCAGGTGCTACAGCTCGTAATATATGCGGGGGTCCAAAAATAGTACTTGGCCCAATATTTCAGGGCACAAACTAAGGAGGATTGACCATAACCTTAGCCATACTACCCGAATACCCTATTGCATGTGCAAGTAATCTCACCGAGTGATATTCTTAGTGCATTGTAGCAGCAAGAAAAACGATGGTTGAACTATGGTTAGGTTTTAGGGTTTACTAGGGGGCTTCCTATATAACTGAGGGTACGTGGAAATGCAGTCTGTGCGTGGTTCTGTCTAATGTGATACTAGTCGAAGGGGTACCCATAGGGGTTACAAGGGATTCCAACAAATGTGACCACCTCTTGTAGTTATTGTGTGCATGCCTCCCCAAATCCACAATTTTATGCACTCAATGACAAATATCATGGTTTAAAGATGCCAGAACACGTCTCTAGCCTTCTTCTTTTTTTGTGAAAACTAGAGGTCTCGCTAGCTTTTGAAAGAGCTATTATACCACTGGTTATGCACTTGACCTGTTATACTAGCCAAAACACAAGAAATATGAAACAAAATAGCTGAGACATATAGATATCACCAGAAAATAAACAAGCGAGAGAGATATTTCATTATGCAGAAACAAGATACAATTTTCACTTGCCTCTTCGAGGGGGAAACCTCCAACAGAGCAGAGCTAAATTACAATATGACACGACACTTCTTCCTTCTGTGTAATGATAATTACATCCTAACGAAATCCAAAACTCTAAATACTAGTGGTCCCTGACATAATCATGGGTTAGCCACCTTATTTATTAACTAAGGCCCGTTAATAACTAATTGTGGTCTCTTTTCTAGAATGTGGGTCAACTCAACCAACCAAAAAACCAACCAACCATACAGGATTTATTGACTCAACCAACTAAATATGACTCGGAATAGGCCCTTATGGGCTTATTACTTTAAAAAATGGGTTAGGTTTGGACCCTAATAGGTTAGGTTAGGTGATTTCTCTTACTTTGGTAACTACTTGTGATGTATTTTTACTTAACTTGATTAGATTATTATTTCAATCAATTATTATTAATATTCTCTTAATAAAAAAACTACCAAACGATAAAGAATAATAAGACAAAGGGACACAAGATATAGGTGATCATTGAGGGAAAAAACCTTTGAAAATAAGAGGAAAACCCACAGGAATTATTCTCCTCTTATTCAATTAATGAATTCCAAGACCTAGGACCCTTGACCAAATGACCCCTCCAAGACCAAGTCACAATTATTCTTGAAGAACTTGACTTGTAGAAAAGTTAGCGTAAGTTTCTTCTTTACAACATAAGGTCAAAAATGCACCATGATTGTAACTTTTTGCCTCTTCTGACCTACAATTTTTGATCTCTTCTTTAGAACTCTATCATAACACGTGTGATCAAAACATGGAAAACTTCATCTCATATCTCCTATGCTTGTCTTAACTTTCCTTCCTTATCAACTTGGGTTGAGAAGGAGACCTATTTTATACCAAAACTTGACTAGTGATGATGACTGTAATATCCTTTATTCTATTGCAGTATATTAAATTTTGTTAATTTTGTACCTGTGAACTGTTTGAGCCCAAAATACATTCAAAAACATAATTATCCTTCTCCTCTTTTATGCTAAGTATTTCAGCTTTCTTTTTATCCTTCTATTCTGTCTTGATCGAATTTCCTGAGTGATTGTATCTCTCCGTGAAGTGAGGTTGAGGTTACTCATTTATAGGCTTTTTCCAGATCTGTAATAGGTTGACTTGACATTCTTAGGCATGTTGACTTGTACACCTTTGATTGTTGACTTGATGACATTGTGGCAAGGTCAAGGAGGGTTTTCTTGACATGTTTGATTATAGAAAATTTTTCTTTATTGTATGTAACATGCCCAAATGGGTCTTCAATACATGAAACTGACTCCCTTGACTTGTAGACTTAGGGACAAGCCCTAGAAGCTCTCAATGGGAGCTTGACCTATAAAATAAAATTCCTTCAACATTAATCCCATGCCTCAAGAAAAAAAACTAATAAATTTATTTTTTCCATTACATCAAATACATATAATCATGATTACATATGTCATTATGAATACTGAACCTAGTTGCATATTTCAACTATCCCTCTTAATTAGGGAGGTATTAATAATCAATACAAGGTACTTAGACATTCTCAATCTGAAAAATTATCATAAGAATAGTCAGATTGGTAAGCCATCTATTTTCATCATACCAACCAACATTGGCACATATCAATGGCTTAACTAACAACTCTATCTCTGCAAAATATTGGAGCACAATGCCGAAGAGACTAATATCTGACAGAAACAATCATCATTGTCTCTCAAGGAACATACCCCATCAAAGTGTTCATAGATTATGTCCTTTCAGTAATATTCTTATATTGGATTCCCAGTCGTCAAAGAATATCAGTCCTCTTAAACTAATCTTATCTTGGATGCCATATAACATCCTTAAAGAGTATGTATTGCAAGATTCTTACCCAATCCTCCATTCTTTCTGTAATATTCCAAAATGGGAGAAGCAGGAATATAGCTCATAATAATGGAAAGAGTAGAAAATGTTAACACATTACGTATAAGCCAAATAATAGATCCATGGTATTATGTATAACAACAATAAAGAAGTACAAGATCTTGGAGATCCAACCCCTCAAGATAGGCAAAAGAAGCCTCCAATGCCAAAATGTACCCAAAACATGTAATACACTGCTACACAAAGTACTGAAGCAAGCACAGTGCATTTTTAGTGACTAATACTGCAGCTGGAACATATATATATATATATATATATATATATATATATATATATATATATATATATATATATATATGGATCTGATAAGATCATGCTCATACATGGCTAAAAATGGAAATCTATGCTCCTCAACACTTTTCCAAGACAACCTAAGAAGGTTTTCCGAAAATACACAAAATATGAATGGTGGATCTAAAGCCCTAGGGCTAAATATGCACTGCAACTGAAGCACATAGAAGGAGGTGGTTGAATCTGATGTAGATCTGAAAGAAATCCTCCAAAAGGACTCTCTAAATGAAGGGTTGATCCCTTTAATGGAAAGAAAACTATTGCTACTGGAAACTACTGCTTCCAAGGTCAAGAACCATGTGTTGAAGGTTGTCAGTTTACTTAGAATTATTCATGATTATAACCACAGATTCTACTCAAAAAACCCAGAAAACTCCAGAAACGGTTTGGCCAAATTTTAATTTTGGATTTTTGGCCATTTTTTAGTTGCCCACTGCAACAACTCACTAAAATAATGCAAATCTAGACTAGAACTATGCTATAGGGGATAAAATAACCTTGGAATGATGAAAAATATATCAAATAATACCAAGGGGCTCCTTTATTGGCCTCCAATGGAAGGAAACCTTCGTCCACTGCAAAACTAGCTCAGAAAACAGCCAATACAATCTTCCACTGCTACCCCCTACAACTCAACACATATCTCAACAGAAACTGTGTTGTACCACAAGACTGAAGCTTGGTATGAAACCTAAATGTGGAAATTTAGTGCAAACTCCTCCAAGATCTTCTCAATGGAAGAGGTGGGATTCCCAATCAGGAACACTCGGTGCTAAACAACACTCAATCTCAGCTAAACAACAAGAGAAATATATATGTCTAAACAGACCATATAATCTAAAACATAACATATTATAACATGCATAATATGGCTTCCATCCTCTTCCTTATATAAGAAATGAGCTTCCAAACCCTAAGCCCCATCCATTAATGACACTACTTCCATGCAATGTGTCTCCATCTAAAACTGCATTGTCCCTCATTGAATGCCACTCCTCCATGAGAACGCTATTGATTTGGTCAAAGTTGACCTAGTCCACATGCTCTAGCTCCTGTTCACACCTTAGGGTGCTTTATTAAGTTGAAAATATGATCCACTTTCACATGAGAAGTGGTTTTATTCCTAATCAAGAGATCTATGGATCTCCCTACCCACTTATTCATTAAACACGAAAGCAAAATTAGATTTTAATATTCCAATTAGTTGTATGCTAATTTAGGAAAATTACACTTTCTTCACAATATGAAGACAATAATTATGTATCTCTCTCTCCCACTCAAGCAGGGAGGATGTACCTATTCCTATAAAGGAATGTACCCATTCCTATAAATGCAATGTACCCATTCCTATAAATTTAATTTACCCAAGGTCATTATTATTGAGGGAGTTGTCCAAGCTCCCTCTTAACTAGGGGCTTGCTTCTAGCAGCTTTCTTCTCTTAGAGGAGTTCATGGGACTATCAACTGCTTGTAGGGATCCTCCTTTTGATGTCATGAAGGTCATCATTTTCATTATGGAGATCTCATTAGTCATAAGGCATTGACTATCCATCACTTTCCTTCACAAATCATATCAGACATGTCATCATTTTGTTCATTGGAAAGTGATCTTGTAGTCCACATCTGGATTTTATTCATACTGCTAAATTTTCCATGTCACGTTCAGGATCTTCCATCCAATATCACGAGTGATGGTTGTAGGTGACATATAAAACTCTCCTTTTGGTAGACCTGTATCAACCCATCTAGATGTTGTTCAAAAATAAAAGAATGAACATCAAATCAAAGTTACCTTTTATGATGGCCTTTCATCATGAAATCTTACTTGGTTGCAACATCCACATCTTGCATATTCATCAAAACATCTCCAATACTTCATATGTTAAGGGTATTATTTCTTTATATACCTTATCATGGTATTCTTCAATGGATATGTCTTGATCAATTATTCTAGTCACCGAATGTTGACTTCCCTTTTCTTGAGTGATGATATTTTCATATTTCACGATCTGTTTTTTCTTTCTTCACATATTTCTCCCTGGGAAATTTCATCCTTAGTTCCTTTATCTTTGTCAACCACCTCATATTCCATATCATGACATATTATGTTGATTTCATCTTGTCAATATGTCAACCATGCCTTCATGCATTTTTAAAAGGAATAGTTCCTTGATCATTTTACCCATGTTGTTAGAAACTATATAATGATATGAATTAATCTATCAAATATATGCATACCTACTTTCTCATTTTGATCATCTGGAATTCCTTCGATAGCTTCCTTTCCTTTATTGAGAGTAATTAAATTATCTTAACTTTCTGCACTTGCCTACCATCAAAACATCGTTCTTCTAGACAATGGATCCCACACAAGGTGGAATGATCAACGAGATAATTTATTCTTCCAAGAAGAGATGAACATTCTAATGAATATTCCAATGGAGAATCTAGATTATCCTCATTCAGATGAAGCTCCTTCCTCATGATGATGAAGTATGATGAATTCCATATATATTTCTAGATGACTTTATTTCAATCGTATGTACTATATATGATTTTAATGAGGTTATCAAGAGCTACTTCCTCTATATGATGACCTCTACATTGATTTAGGCTTCTACTTCGACTATTAATTTAAGCCTCTTTAATTATTTCATGAGCTCTTTCTTCAGCAATATGATTCTATTAAAATTCCCTCTGCTACTAATATGAATTTCATCATGATGCTTCTCATCTTGACTACCATGGTGGAGGTTTCTTCACCTCCCATCTCCCCTTTCTATGAATCATGCATTTATATGTTTATCATGAATAATATATTGAGGATCTAAGGGTTTTTATATTTCCCTCCTTCCATCATTATTTTCAAAACAAGGAATCAACCCATTGTTGTGAAGATAAATCCCCTCTGTAGACATAGGCAATCTCTCTAGCCCTAGAGTGGGCCTAGCAACTTGAGATACTTTATAGTGCAAATTTTCTTAGATAGTATTCAAAATAAAAGAATAAAGGAGATGGAAGTACCTTTTCTTG
Organism: Pinus albicaulis; assembly: GCA_034641835.2. Taxonomy (NCBI): domain Eukaryota; kingdom Viridiplantae; phylum Streptophyta; class Pinopsida; order Pinales; family Pinaceae; genus Pinus; species Pinus albicaulis. The sequence goes on from CM076573.1 coordinate 335,758,184, forward strand.
ATGCCATGTTTGAACTTGTTGATGATGGCCTTGATTCACGATCCTTTTAGTCTTGCTCCTTGCGACTAGTAGTACACGAATACCTGTGGTTGATCAAGAGGAAACAAAAAATGTAACCCATTACATAATAATCATTAAACATTAGATATCCATCAGATCAAGGAGTACTAGAATATTTTCACAAATGATTAGAAAAATATAGAAAGAAAACATCAGACGTTTTATTAATGAATACAAAAGAGAGAGCTTACAACCCAGGCCTTGATGTCAGAGACCTCCCTTTAGTGAAAATCCAAATCCTTCACCGAAGCTCTAAAGAATTCCTTCTCCTAAACAACTTAGGCATTATCACAGTGTAAGAATGTAAAGGGAAGGAGAGTTCAGACTAGCCCAACAATGACCAACCAATAGTGGAAGGAAGGGGACCAATTTATAGGAAGGGAGAAGAGGTTGGGAGCCCATGAAAGGAGGAGGAGGAAGGCCCACTTTCTAAGGGATAAAACCATATGAATGAGATCAAATATCTAAAATCAGAGAGCTTGACTCTATCACCACCGTTTAGCAACCAAATCACCCCTCTAGAACTTCTAGAGGGTGAAGCTTCTCTTCCATATAAGGAACATTGCCATAAATGGATCAACACAGTTTTCCAAGAAATAAGGGTACTGACAGTGCTAAGCCAGAACTGTCAACCTAACATCAGCATGGGAATGAAACTAGAAAATGCGCTAGCCCAAAAAACTAGGGTTTTGACCAAGTTCCTTTAGTAATCTTCCAAGGCAGTTTTCTTTGAGTTTTCAGGGGATGTTTTTACATATTTTTCCATGGTGGAAACTTTGCACAGGGTCTGTCATGGGGCACTTCAGGATCAGGGATAGGAAGTGAGCATGGTGAAAAATTATTGTGTAATAGATGCCCCCTAAAGGATGAAGGCATAAAGGGGAGTGATGGATGAAATGATTTATGAACGAAGGAAAAGAACTCAGATGACTGCCAGGAAACCTGCCAAATCAAACATAATACAATATATGACATCTCTGGCATGAATATGCCTAACCACAGAACTCTACACTAGGAACCAAACAATACATAAGCCCATGGCATGTTTGTAGACATCCATCTAAAGAGATCATATAAATCGATCCGTGGCATGGACACAACCATCCGTATAGATATGATCATGTATACAATCATAAATACTCAATAACTCCTAGTAGACCGGATCAGAATAAGATGTGATCTAGGGTCTTCACTGTGATCTCAATCAACCCAATGTATGAATCTCACCATGTGAATACATGTGATAACATCAAGCATGGTAGAAACCACTTGATTACCGACTAATAATGAAAACCGTTAATGGACACAAGAGAAATCACCAATAATGATGATGGCCCTCAAGGTATAAAAACACAATATACAAGTGTGAATAAATGTATTGAATTCAAACACTTGAAGAATCATTCGATCGAATTCCAATGGCATGAACCTATCATTGAACATGAATAAATTTCCATTGAGGCATGCAAACTCAAAGGTACTGAAAATAAATTTCTAAACCACCTTCCTAGATAATGAGCTGAAGTCGAAACGAAGTGATTCATCAAAGGAGGGCCATAATGGTTCCCACATCATTGAAATGAAATAACACATATCTCAGGATGATAGGATTGATTCGAGATTGTAACAGAGGACGTCAGATAAGAAAAAGGATGTTTGACAAAAAGGACTTCTCTTGAACATATTTGCCACACAACTCCAAAGTGTGGAAGCATTTGAATCAAATCAAAGCAGAGGTCATGATGACAAAAATGGTGATCGAATAGGAGGAAAATGGATTTCCCAAACTTGCAGAGGAAAAATGAAGAATGAAGGATGTCCCCAACCTGACACGAATTGCATATGAGTGTCATGTTCAAGAGTGACAAGCTGCTCAAAATACACATAGGATATTCACTTTCAATTTTTCCCCTATTATTGCTAACGAGTACCTCTTTATTTTTGATAGCTAGTGTGAAGAGGATAGCATATACTAAGCATGTAATTTCATTCTTCGAATGCAACCATCCTAGTAATTTTAACAAGCTCTAGGAAGGAGGAATGCGGCCTCGTCATGGTGAAAATAGTTTCACCGTTTAATATTTAACGAGTCCAACGAAAGGGTAACGTGATAAGTTTTCATGTTTAAGGAGTTTGAAAAGGAATGAAAAGAAAACTCCATCATGTCCCTTTTCCTAAATCATCTCTCGAATCTGAAAAGGTAGAAAAAAATACCTGAGAGAACCTCTTGACCATGTGCAATTAAGGTATTCATTTTTCGTAAATAGTGAATGTCAGTTTAAAAAGTGGGTAAACTATACTGATACTACATCAATTCATTTACTTTAATGAGTTCGAAACAAAAAGTAGTGGGCAATATCTTCATTTTTTGAGAGTTAGTAAAGAGCTGAAATTTTACTCCAAAGGGGTTCTTTTTTTCCTTTATTTTTACTAAGTCCGAAAAAGAGATAAAATAAAGCTCGTTTGCATAAGAAATAATCACCAAAAATGTAAAGGTCCTATTACTATGCAAAACACGGCAAACATCACTGATATCAAGGAAAAATAATAAAATAATGGTGAAAATATCTTCAAAATATATAAATAGACAAAAGTAAACTAAGTTTAACCTTTCTATTTTGAGTAAATTGGAAAAGTGCATTTTACCCCTTTTTCCTTCGAACTTTTGATTAGTGGTGCAGCAGATCCATGAAATCGTTAAATGATTCGCTAGGTACAGGTAAGAGCTCATAATCTTCTCTTCATTTTAATTTTATTCCTTAGTTGTTTAGCTTAGAAATTCAAAGACGGGGATAAAATTTCAAATTTCAAAAATGCCCATGGTTAGTGTGGGTTGGACCTATCGAACCCGGGCTAGTTGCATTTACCCCATTAGGGAAGCACACTGCTAGCACTAAATTAATTTATACAGTTGCACTAAACGTGGGGAAGATTTTGAAATGAGAAATCCACCCATTTCCAATGGATTATTTCAAAAAATGCATCGATAAAAGCTCCTAAAATGTAATTTAAACATGTTTTGTAGGTTATTTCAATAGAAATGGTCATCTAATGGAAAGAAGGAGGCCACGAGGTGGAAGACCACCAAGCACTACAAGACCAAAATTGCGTAAATGCATTGCGCAATTGCGAATTGCTAAAGTTCTTCCAAACATCAGGGTTAAGAGCTCAACTGGAGATGCTTCAATATTTGATTGGTCTGTGGGATGTAGATTTCCAAATATTCATAATTGGATACCAAGAACCAGAATTATATGTCATGTAAATCTTCTTCATTACAAGCTTATCTAGGAGAGGGGAGAGAATCCAACTCTCTAGAGCTAATGCAGGAGGTGAGAGTACCAATATGTTTATTTAGAGACACTGTCTTGGGGCTAAGATGAATGAGAGTTGGAAGATAGAGATATCCTTTATTATAGTTCTTCCCTTGCACACAATTTTACATTTCATGACTTGAGTGGTTGGAGGCGAGGCATTTCATGAGGCAACAAACTCCCAATTCCAGTATGTGGTGGATAGTCTCGTCACTAATATGTTCAACTGGTGCGAGGGGTTATTGGCTAACATGAAGAGCCAATTAACCAAGTTCAAAATAGGTCCAACGAAAATTTTTGGGTACGAGTCCATATTTATTACCTTTTTGCTGGAGAGGGTACCTTTGTTTTAGTATCAGTGGTTGGAGATCCATGATCTAGACTCGAGGGGCCCGAGGCTGATGAGGTGGTGTGAGATCATACCCCATCAGGGCACGGGCTATAAAATTAATTTCCCGACAACTTTTTTTAGTTGGTTGCGTCATTAACTCATCGTGGTTGAGGATTATGCATAAGCAGGCATCGAATTTAGGGGAGATCCAGATCTGCCCATTTCGCCAGGCACACAATGGACTGATGCACGTAAAAATTGTTTTTAATTTTTTTTAATTTTTGAATGTTTCTGTCATGTATTATGAGATCTAAAATTATGATGTTTTTATAGATATGGGTCATCATCCTACCACCAAGAATGTCATTGATCGCAAGGAGGGTAGCTCGCCCACTGGAGGATGTTTCCTATGAGGAGGGAGCATACCCATTAGTAGAGATAGAGCAGAACTTGGTAGGCCTCATGAGGGGAATCCCAGAGTATGATACCTTTGCTGATATTCATCTTCACTTTTATAGGCATACAGTCAGGGTTCTAGGTAGACTGTGTCACTTACTCTAGAGAGTGATCTGAGCGGTCACCTTCTATCACGAGAACAATGTCGGTGGATAGGAGCCATCTGTTTTACATTTTTGTATTGATGTAGACTCAAAAAGAAATTTTTGTCACATAACACATATTAATTCTGTTATGAAGATGAATCCCCTCTGTGGACAGAGGTGATCTCTCTAGACATAGAGTGGGTTTAGCAACTTGTGATACTTTCTAATTCAAATATCTTTTCGCTAATATTAAAAATGCAACAAGAAAGGAGATAGAGGTACCTTTTCCTGATGCTATCTTCGAACTCGTTGATGATGACCTTGACCCATGATCCTTTTATGCTTTCTATTTGCTACTAGTGGCACATGAATACTTGTGGATGATCAAGAGGCAACAACTAACATAATCCAATACATAATAATAATTAAACATTATCTATCTAGCATATCAAGGAGTGCCAAACTATTTGCGTAAATAATTAGACAAATATAAAAAGAAAACATCAGATTTTTTATTAATGGATGTAAAAGAGAGATCCTACAACCTAGGCCTTGATGTTGGAGGCCTCCCTTTGGTGAAAATACAAGTCCTTCATCAAAGCTCTAAAGAATTTTTCTCCCAAACAACTTAGGCAGTATCACAGTGTAATAATGTAAAGGGAATGACATTTTAGACAAGCCGAAAAATGACCAACCAGTAGTGGAAGGATGGGGACCAATTTATAGTAAGTGAGAAGAGGTTGGGAACCCATGAAAGGAGGATGAAGGAATCAGAGAGCTCGACTCTATCACCACCATTTAACAACAAACCCTATAACTTCTAGAGGTTGAAGCTTCTCGTCCATTTGAGGAAACACTGACAAAAAGGGATCAACATGATTTTCCAAGAAATAAGGGAAATGGAAGCACTAACACGGAACTGTCAACTTGACATCAGCACGGGCATGAAACTAGAAAATGCGATGGTCCAAAAAGCAAGGGTTTTGACCAAGTTCCTTTATTAATATACCAAGGAAATTTCCTTTGAGTCTTTAGGGGATGTCTTTCACTTCTTTTTCCATGGTGGAAACATTGCACAGGGTCTATCATGGGGCACTTCACGATCAAGGACAAGAAGTGAGCATGGTGAGAATTTACTGTGTAACATATGCTCCCTAAAGCATAAATTAAAAATGGGGAGTCGTTGGCTCCCTGTGATTTGCAAGAAAGGCAAGACCAAACAATGCAGGGGCCACATCAAAACCACTTTGGAATCCTAGGACCTAGCCTTCCTAGATTCAAAGAGGGATCTCTCTATATAAGTGTTTTCAAAAGATATATCTTTATGCTTTTTTTATGATGTTAGGCTAGTTATGAAGCTCTAAGAACTTGTTTCTTTGGTTGGGATGGATATCATTAACTGAATATGTCATTTGAAGGGTGAAGGTGAGGGTAAATTGAAAGAAGATTTTGGCTGAAAAGATAGGTCATGAAGCAATATTAACCCATTGGGCTATGGAGTCACAAAAGGATTTAATTACACAACAATTCTTCAAGGGTTTCCATAGGGAAATTCATCTACATCAAAGGATATTTTTAGATTAAATTGTGATATGAAACATTAAGGTATTGTGAAAGAAGAAAATCTAATAATAAATGAAGAATCTATTAACTCCACTTAAACAAGAAAAACCTTTCAAAGTAACTGTTTGAAGCAAGCCAAAGGACAGGGCAAACCATAGACTTCTTTGGGCAGACTTGTAATAAAGAAAACTTTTAAGACAACAATCCAGTAATCCTAAGACCACTTACAAAAAGGAGAAAACATATAAGATAACAAAGAAAATAACCTAAGATCATACAGAAACTATGAATCTAGCATGCTTTTGGCATATTCTCAAGGGATCTTTCAAAGAAAATTTTAAAGACTAGCCGGAGGACAGGGAAAACCATATACTTCCCTGGGTTAACTCTACGTAGAAAACTTTGAAAATAACATTCAAAAATAATATCTCAAGTTGTACTGAGAAAGACATAGGCTCACCAACATTTTTTCACTGGTTAAACTCTATTGAATCATTCTCAAAACAACAAGCTGGATAAACCTAGAGGGAAATTAGGGATCCTCTAAACATACCTTAGTAGAAGAAAACATAAAGATAAAGCTTTCAGGCAGAAATAGGGTATCTTTGACAGTAAATCCTAATCTAAATTTTATGTTCTTTATTAGAGAAAATGGATAGTTTATAAAACAAAGAGGAAACAAAAACAGTGAGGAATAACATCACCATTAATATAGACCAGGATCCCATGAATCAGTTTGTATTATTGATGTTCAAACCAGTTACATACTTCAAGTCTAGCAGGTCTTTACAGCTCAAAACTTCTCTTCTCAGCCTAGTATTCTTCAACTACTCAACAATACTTCAATAGCTTCAACAACTATCTTGCACTTCAATAATAATCCAACCAAAAATAACAATGAGCTCCTCATGTAGTATTTATAGGTAAATGAGGAGGTGAAATGAAGGAAAGGGTCTCTAACTATTCATAAATGACAGAGTAAATGTTTTTGACCTTTAAGACCATGCAAGGCCCAAGGAAAAAATGTATTTAAGTCTAACTCTGCATAATGAATATTACATTAACTTTTTGAACTACTTAGTTGCTTTTGCTGACTTTCAAGCTTATTTGGTAGGCTGGAAATAACTTCTGAGCTGTATATTGGAAATATCTCTGACTATAATAACTTTATGTGTCTTTTGAGGCAATTAGGCATGTAGGTGGCATTTTTTGGTCCTTTGGAGGAGTAATTGCTTTTGTGGATGTGGCATTCAAAGCTTTCTTTCTTATTGATTTGTATGATTTATGCTTTAAACTCTGATTAGGCCTCTGATATTGCTTTTAGGCCATCTTAAATCATCCTACTGTCTTTGTCATTTTTGCTAACTATTTTGACTTTAATTAATCTGTCTTTGTCCTTTATTACTGTTTTAATATTTATCCTTTATCTTCTGATCAAGCCTTTAATCTTCTGGCTCTAACTTTGTTTTGTTTCTACGTGCAGGTGTCTCTTTTATGCACTGGAGGGTTTCATGAATGCATTGATGGCCATGGAGCATCTATTGAAGTTTTGAATCGAACCCTTTATCCCATTTCTTTGTTTATTCGGTCTCATGGATCGTCATCCAGAGACTGTAGCCACTTATATGACTGCGGGGTGGCCTTCTTAGTTCGCCCTCCATTAAACCTACAATCATAAATAAAAACATTAAATAAAACCTGCATTTTTTTTAACTGATTTCAGAGGCTTGGGGCGGCAATGGAGCGATTTGCAGAGAAAGGAAGATGTGCAGGGGAGGGGTTCTACCGGCGGAACCAGGAGAAAATGGCAAAAGTTTTAAATATGGGTGTGAAAAGAGGAAGGGGTGGTTTTGGGGAATACCGAGGTGGTATTCATGCAAGGATTAGGTGGTAAGTGGTATTGGTCGTTTTGGATGTGATACCATACAAATTGTGACGCGTGTCCTACCCAAAACCACTTTTTTCGCGTTGAAAATGCATGTTAAAATGTTTTGGTGAAATGGGCGCGAAACCGTTTCTTAGCCGTCATATCTGGGCGAGCCAGATCGACAGTGGAGGATGAGCACGATGGGATAAGGTGCTCAACCGGATGAACGGTGGGGAAAGGTGGGACCGGGAGGTGACGTCAGCTAAATTGTCGGGTAGTGAAATGTTAATGGGCGGGGTTGAAACGTCGGGGGAACATGTTGATCATTGGATCTTTACGATCAATGGTTGTGATGGGTTCACAAAGATGCACGGGTGAGGAGATGGTTAGGAGGAAGGGTGATGATAGGATGCAATCGCTGTTGGACCATCCTGATCAATAGTGGGGATTACTTCGGTGAAAAGTAATGGGACGGGGTAAAAGGACAAGAGAAGGGGACTAATGGAAATCAGAGAATGTGGTTTTGTGGGGGGGAGGAAATGACCAAGGGAGAAAATGAAGAAGGGCCGAGACTTAGCCAGTGGTCATAGGCCTTGGTCATATTCGAAAAAAGGAGTTATGGTTTAAGCCAAAAGGGGCTTAAGGCCTTATTTTCAAATAGTCGGATATTAGGCCAAAAAGAGGGTTTTTAAGTCCTTTTTAAAGGTTTCAATAGGTTAGAAAAGGGTTTTTAAACCAAATAAAAGGATTTTTCATGATTTAAACGGGTTTTTCAAGGGAAATGAATGATAAATGGGAGGAAAGGAGGGATTTTTCAGAGGAAGAAATTGTTGGTTAGGATAGGTAAAAATGAATAAAAAAGTGGGTGAAATGGGTTTATGTAATGATGGAAAATAGCTTAAAAACAATTCCTTTTTGTCTTGGCAGGGTAACTTAGAGGCTTTGGGTGAAGTTTATCAGTGAAAATATTCTTTGGAGATAATGAACAGAATGAGGTTTCAAGAACTCACAAAATTTTTCATAAAGTTTGTTTCTTGAAAACTGAAAGACTTTTTAGCCATCATGAGGTATAGCATAGTTTATAGATGGCTAACAGTGGCTCCACTTGGGGAGGGCAACTCCTTGGAGGTATCAAAAACCTTAGAGAATAAATCTATGGAAAGTAGACCAGTGCCTTGTGTTTTTGCTGCACTTGACAATCTCCTTTATCTTTTGATCATGCTGCTTTAAAGGATAATCTGCAGTATTATAACAAGATGATTTTCTCACAAACTTCTACCTACACATCCTACTTTTCCTAACATTTTTTCTTCTTTTGGAGTGCATTTGGATTGGAAACTCATGTAACATCAACATTTATTTCTTTTATTTGAAAGCAGGAAAATATCTATTGCTACCCTTATATCATCCATGAATTCATATTAAACAGGTGAACTCATAATTTCTCTACGTAAACTAGCTATCTGTCAATATTTGAATGTTTGACAAATTTTCATTCTCTATTTCTAAAACAAGAAATTTAAAACATAGTCAAATCAGGATTAAACAGTCTGATTTACTATGAGGGCTATGGCATTATGTACAAGTTGCACATAGACTTTATTTTCAGAAATTCAAAACAAAACTTTGAAGGCTTAAGATCTGAAATTTACAGACATCCTTCTTTATTTTCTTGGTTCATATTTTGAGCTTTTTAGAACCATTATTTCTCTATTCTAACATATTCTACTGATAATCCAAGATTACACAGTTTGGAAAATCTGTTTTCACTAACTTATCAGCATAAAATTCAAATTTATTCAGTCATGATTAGGCTGTATGACTAAATATCAATTTTCCTCCTTTCAAGTAGTGGCATTTGAGCTTGCACACTTTCAGATTTTTCTCTTTTTTGGTAAGGGGTTGTACCTTTTCTTTGTATCTGCCCTCTTTTCTCTTTTTCTATTGTTTTTTGTACTTCATTTTCAAACTTTCTTTCAATAAATGCTATTTACAATGAATTAAAAATAACTTTGAAGAGAGATTTTAACAAAAATAATGTTTGAGCATCCTGTCATTGACAGGACCTCCAAAAATTTCTATACCATCCATCTCTTGAAGAAAGGCATTGTTACCAGCAACAGAATGGATGAGATAAGGGCCTTTCCCATGTTTTCCCTTAGCTTCTCTCCTTGAATCCCATTTCAAAACTTTGTCATCGATGTGAAAATCACTTGCCTTTGTTATTTTATCAAACAACTTTTTAATGTTTTCTTGTACTTGCTGTGCTATATTGTAGACCTCCTCTATAGTTTGTAGTAAATGTACAATATATTTTATTCTTCTTGTCATATCATTTTCTTCAGACTGCACTTCCTAGATCAACTTCATGACTGGCACTCCTAAACTAGTTGGAAATATTGCATCTGCTCTATAAACTAGCTAATAGGGAGACATTACAATTGACTTTTTTACTGTTAATCTGTCTACCCACAACACATGTACTAGCTTGTTGTGCCATGATTTCTTGTTTTCTTCTGGCAACTTCTTGATTATGTTTACCAAACTCATGTTTGAGGATTCTGCCAACCCATTACCTTAAGGGTAATAAGTTGTAGAATGACCCAATATAATCTGATATTTATGATATAAATCTACCATATTTTTGGATCCAAATGCAGCAACATTATCAGTGATAATCTTCCTTGGACAGCCAAATCTAGAGAGGATGTGATTTTCAAGTAATTTAATGATAACTGAGTTTTTGGAATTCCTAGAAGGGATTGCTTCTCTCTATTTGGTAAAATAATCAGTTGCTGTGAGGATCCATTTATGTTGGGTAGATGAGGTAGGATGGATTTCCCCAATGAAGTCTAGACCTTATTGTTGAAAATGGGCCTCAACAATGATTGGATGTAAAGGTAAGGGAAGCAATTTTATTTTGCCTTCAAATATTTGACATTTATGAAAGGAAGTTATCATTTTATGGACATCTTGAAAGAGGGTGGGCTAGTAGTAGCCAGCTCTAAGGATTTTACTAGCATTAGTCTTCCAATAGAGATGACCTCCATATTCTCCTTCATGAAACTCATGCTTGATCTTATCTGCATCATTCTCGGGCAAACATTTTAGCAATAATCCACCAACATTTTTCCAATATAAACATTTATCTAAAATGCAGTAATTTACAACTTTTAACTTTAAAAACCTTGCCTTTGTTTTAGAAAAACTAGGAGGGACATTTAGATTAAGCAACACATACAAAATATCAGCATACCAAGATGAATTCAGAAAATAATCTTCAATAAGTGGAGTTGCCAACTCCTCTTGTTCATCTAATGCATTCAACATGTTGATATCAAGAGCTTGAAAGTTGGATTCAGCCATAAGTTTTTCTAGTCCTTGACCTTCTATAAGATTAGTGGGCTTGATTTCTAAGTCATATTCTAATATTACAGCAATCCACTTTCCTCTTTTGCCATCTGGATCTTGTGTCAAGATGTCTTTTACTACTGAATGAGGCACAAATGCTATGATGCGTGAATGTAAGATGTAAACTTTGAAGTCTTTTAAGGCTTTGACCAAGGAAAAGGCTTGTTTTTCCATTATGTTATACTTCAAAGGTGCATCTCTTAATGCCTTGCTGAAAAATGCAATAGGCTGCTCTTGTCCCTTCATGTTTCTCTGTAATAGGACAACAGCCACTGTATGTTCTGATGCAAATAAAAAAATGAAGAAATCTTTTGTAAAATTAGGGCTAATAACAACTGGTGTTTTGGTAAGTGCTTGTTTTACCAGTTCAAATGGTTTCTTCACTTCTAAGGTCCACTTAACTCCTCTTTTAAGCATATTTGTCACGTTTCTAAAGAGTTCAGATAGGCTGGGCATGAACCTTCTCAAGAAATTAATCTTCCCAATGAAAGATTGAAGTTCAATGATGTTCCTAGGATGATCGATTTGCAACATTCCTTCAATCCTCTTTGGGTCTATCTTTATTCCCTCTTTAGATATGATATGTCCAAGAATTTTTCCTTCTTGGAGACCAAACAACGTTTTCTTTGGGTTTAAGGATAAACCATATTTTTTTCATTTCTCAAAGACCTTTCTTAGGTGTATTAGGTGTTCTTCATCTGTTTTGGAATAGATTTTTATGTCATCTAAGTAAATCAAAATGAAGTAACCTATTTCTTCTAAGAATGCAATATCCATGGCTCTCTAGAATGTGGCGCCAGCATTCATTAAACCAAAAGGAATTTTCACATACATGAAAATACCCTAGGGAGTGGCAAAGGATGTTTTAAGTTGATCATCAAGGTGTACCAAAACTTGGTTATATCCTGAGAAGCCATCTAGGAAAGAAATTCTTCTAGAACCTACTACCCTTTGTAAGATATGATCCATTTTGGGTAATGGATAGTTGTCCTTTAAAGAGGCCTTGTTTAAGTTTCTGAAGTCAATACAAAGCCTTATTTCTCCTATTTTCTTCCTAACATATACAAGATTGGATACCCATTCTGAGTATCTCACAAGGACTATAATTCCAACATCATACATTTTTTTAATTTCTTTCTCTACTAGAGGTAATTGAGCAGGGTTGATTCTACACAATTTTTGTCTATAAGGCTTCTGGTTCTCTTTGAGGGGTATCTTATGCTGAGTTATTTCTGTATCATATGATTTTAAATCTTCATAAATCCATGCAAATACATCAAAAAATTCCGTAAACAACTCAAGATATTTCAATTTAATGTGAGTTGGCAATGTTTTGGATAATTTGATCATTTTAGGCTTTGATTTACTACCTATATTGCATTATTCAACATTAGTTTCAGTGGGTTCTATTTTTGGCTTTTTTGCAACATCATTAAAGTCAAACAATTCTTCTAGAGGCACTAGTCCTTTTGGCAAACTTTCAGTTTTGGATTGCAGCATTTCTAGATCTTCTTTTTCTAAATCAATGCACATTTCTGTTTTTGATGTTTAAATCTTTTGGTTAACATATTTGTATCAGTAGTCTTAGGAGTCTCTTCTTCTTTAAAAAGTGATTATTCCTCAGTAGGATAGTCTTCTTCATACTATGAATCTGAGTTTGGAATTTTAAATTCATTCTTGGATTGTAGGAAGTCTTCTATTTGTTTATCTCCTTCAAAAAATTGCAAGTATTTTTCATTGTCTAGGACGGGTGGTCTATATTTGACTTGAACTATGTATTGTTTGCTTTCATAAGGTTTCAGACAAGTTCTAGCAGCAAAAGCTAATCCATTGGCAAGAATATTTTTGTTTCTAGGGACAAAATTAATTTGGAATTCAAAAAATGATTTTAATAGGTCCATGGCATCATCTCTATAAGCTCTCAGTATGGGGTGTTTAGCAATATATTCCCCATTTACTTGCCTAATTATCAATTCTGAATCCTCATGAACTGTTATCCTCTTGGCTCCTAGTTTTTTTAGCAAATGTAGTCCTAAGAGGAGTGCTTCATATTATGCTATGTTGTTGGTGCAATGAAAGTTTAATTGGTATGAATGACCTTCTGCATGATTTTTTCAGTGTTGTGCACCCATATGCTTGCTCCTGCACTAGTTTTAGTACAAGACCCATCAAAACTCATGCTACAAAGAAGACTTTCTTCAGATTCATCATTAATTTCCTTTCTGTCCTCTCTATTTTTCTGATTTTGATCATCACTGTGTTCTTTTTTAGGATCTACACTATGTTTATTTGTGTCTTGTTTCTCGGGGTTTTCAATGTGTTGAGGAATTTCTCTTTGATTATCATGGTTAGCACTATGTTGATGACTGTTTTTATGCTCAAGACCTTCATTTTGTTTGTTGTGTTTTTCTGAATTAGAAAATTGTTTTGATGATTTTTCTTTCCCTTCCTCCTGTTCTATGGTTGCCACTATGTTGGTGGATGTTTCATTTTCTAATCCTTGCTCATTAGGAATCTCATCATTGTACAAAATGAATGAGTCAAGGTTAGTATGTATAGAATAAAGAGGGGAGTTTTCTGGTCTTTCCTGGCTACTCACCATGTATTTCATGTGTGTTTCCCTATAGAGTCTTCTAGGCCAACTGAAGACAGGGATGGTGGCATAAGTCATATCCATTTGCATTGTGCCTTGAAACTTAGCACCCCAAGATCTTGAAAGAAGCATGCCATATTTTAGGGGTATATCAGCGACTACAATGTCCATTACTAAAATTTTGGCTGGGATTTGAGCTAAGTTGACACATAGATCTTTTATTAGGCCTAGGCATTTGACTCTGCTAGAGTCAAAGGAATATAAATCTTTGTAAGGTCTAGTTACCTCAAGGCCTAATATTTCCATTATTACTTTGGGCATGATTTTATGTGATGGTCCTGAGTCAAGCATGGCATTGTAAAAAATGTTATCATTGATGTTGAGACTAACATAAAATGGAGAGACTGCTCCTTGTTGAAATTTTCCTTCAATTTTTGGTCCAAATAGAAGCTCGGGTTTATCATCATTTAAGTTAACAGAGTCATTGTGATCTCCTATGTTCAAAGCCTTTAATAATTGGGACCTATATACATCTTGAGTGACTAACTCAATGAGAGGGATAGAGATTTTAATCTTGACATCTTCACTTTCTATACTGAAAGGAATATGAGTTCTGGAGGTGTTTAATTCAACCTTTTTAGTCATTGTTTTGTTAGCAAAATCAGCTTGCTTATTTTTATTATTTACAATAGTTAAAATGGTTTTTTCAGGAGCATTAGCAGAGGTACTAGGGCTGCTAGGGTCACCACTATGTTTGTCCTAAATTTGAGTGTTTTTTCCCTTGTTTTTGTCAGAACTTTCAGCCATTGTGTTATGAGTTTGTGTTTCATCTTTGGATTCGTTTATAAGGCTATTTTTAGCAGAATTTTCAGAGGTTTTTTTCTTGGGAGTGTCTTAGTTCTTTTTACTTCTAAGGTCATATTTTTTTTGCACTTTGTTACACCATTTTTTGGTCATCTAACCTACTATCATTAGATGGACCCAAGTACACCATGTAAGACCAATTTTACCCTAAGTAAAATTGCTTTCACTATGTAAAATAACTTAATAAAATACATTTATTAGGTTGTTTATGGTCTAAACAGGAAACCCCAAAAGGAAATATTAAACAAACCTATATTTGTTTGATTTTCCTCAAGGAATAATTAATTAAACAATATTTTAATTATTATTCCTGGTCATGTTTAACCCAAAACAAAGAAATTAATTAGATAAATCTTTATTTATCTTATTATTTTCTAGGAATAATTATTTAAATCTTATTTAAATAATATTCCTTGATAAATATGACTAAATCACCCATAAATAATTAAATAAATCATTATTTATTTGATTATCTTTCAACCACTTCCTTAAAATGATAAATAAATTATTTATTTATTTATTATTCACAAATAAAGGGATTTGACCCAAGTCAAATACTTTTTCCCTCCAACAAATATAATAAAATATTCCATAAAAGGTGGATCTAGATTTGGTTAATGTTATTTTAATCATGCACCAAGATCTAGAATGACCCAATATTTTGTTCTAAATAGGAGGGTTTCTCCTACCATTCTTCACCTTTTGTTGCCTATTAGATCACTCTGGATCTATACTCTTGGTCTAACTTTGAGCCATTATCATTGTCATATTTTCCATTATTTTTTGTGTGAGCTCCCTTTGAGTTCTATCTTTGTCTGGGTTTTCTACACCAATAGGAGAGAGAAATGCTAGATCTGAACTGCTGAGGACTTCCAAGAACCCATCCCATTGAGGAGAATTGGAAACACCTTCTTGTTTTCCTCCCAGGTGCCCTTAATACAAAAATTCTTTCAAAAATATTGTTCTTGTCTTGTCTATTAGATGTATGGAGCAAAACTTTTTTTTACTGCTTAATGTCTCTGTATGCATAGATCTGGATTTTTGCAGCACTTGTCTTGATCAACTAACTGCAGATCTGAAGATATTGGCAGCCATATTTGATGTTAGGGCTATAAGCTATGCGTAGCTAAAATGGTATTTTTTCATACACTTCGACAAAAGATTCATACTAACAACTGGCGACTCCACACGGGTTTTCAATTATGACCGCTGTCGTTTTTCATATTCCTGCATATCCAGCTACTTCAGACCCTAGGGTTTCTTTTCAACTTTTTGTTTTTCCTATTTTTATGTTGTTTTTCACCTATAAAACCCTAAACCATTAAAATTTCTAACTTTTGCGTGTTTCTGGCCCTATTGCGCAGGTGACAGACATCAGCCGCACCTGAGACGACAAATTTTTCAGAAATCTGCCGTCGGGACACCCGGAGCTTCAGGTCACACTTTTCAGCCCAGTATCTGTGACCTGCACAGAACACAGGTTAGAACCTGCGACCTGCCAGTTTTTCTGCTATTTTTCTACAATTTTTCTGGGTTTTTTTGAAGCTTCTGTCAGGGTTTTCCAGCCTCTGTCTTAGCCCGTCTAGACCTGTTTCTGATTTTTTTTTCTCATCTAAGTGGGAACATAGCCCCCTAGGGCTTCAGTACCCTCCACTTTTTGTGGAAGAGTTTTAGCTGTTTCAGGTGTCTGATTTTGCAGAGTTTCAGCCTTCCCTTTTTCAATTATGATACCTCCTTTTCAGATCCCTTTTAATCAGCTCTTCTCCCTTTCAAATCACCTCCTGAAGTTTTGTTTGGATCTACCTTTAGGGCCTCCTCCTTGTCCCTTCTGCTTTTTGCTAATTTCCTCCTTTTTTACAGCCACCTTGCCTCTGCCTCTTGGCTGTGTTCTGCACCTCTTTTCAACACATTTCTCATTTAGATCCCTGTCCCTCCCGACCTTAGATCCATTGGCCTCTTTTTAGTGTGTTTTGACTAAATTTTTCCCTCTTTTAGACTAGTTTTGAAAGACCCACCTTTTTGGGTTAGATCGATGCATTGTTAGCTGTTAATTTTCTGTTATTTCAGCATTATATACTGTTCTCTACAAATTTATTTTCAGATACACAGCACACTTTTTCTTTTGCTCTCAAAACGTCTGGGTTTAAAAATTAAAATTAACGCACGCCACACACTTAACCTAAGCGAATAAGAGCCTGGTTAACACCGCCAAGCAAAGACTTTAAAACATTGTAAAATCAATTGACACTGCACCTTTTTACCCTTGTTTCGACATTGTAATCCCTTGATTCTGCACCTCCCTGCCTTTGTTGGTCGTTCTTCTTCCCCTTGTCTTGTGTTTGTGTTGTCACCACTGCGCCCCCAAGGCGCACATCCCGGAGACTTCTTGGCCTTCACCCTCAGTTTCCGATCGGTCGACCTACTCCTTCCCGTCGTCATCGAGTTAGTCCTCCTCCGAGTCCGCACTCTGAATCCTCTTTTGATTCATTGGGTTCTCCTTTTACTTCTGGTTCTCCCCCTGTCACCTTCACTATGTCTGGTCCAGGGCCTAACGCTAGTGGTAATCCCGGCCCTAATGTTGGGACTACTACTAGCGGAACCACCATAGGAACTACCTCGGCTGCACCTTTGCTCCCTTACATGGCAGGCCTCAGCCTCCCCGATCTCAATTAGTTGATCAATGACCCTATCCGCCACGATGTTGGTTGGCCTGCTATGCCAACCAAGCTCCCCTCCGACATCCCTAAGTTCAAAGGCTTTGCTGGAGAAGATCCAACCAACCATGTCCGATCTTTCCACATGTGGTGTTCCTCCAATTCCATTATCGATGATTCCATCCATCTTCGGTTGTTCCAACGCACGCTTATGGGCAAAGCTTCTAAATGGTATGTTGACCAAGCCACCTCTTCCCATACCACCTTTGCAACCATTGCCCAATCCTTTTTATCTTATTTCTAGCTCCCTCTCCAATACAACATTGGTATAGAGCTTTTGACGTCTTTCTGTCAATCCTCTTCGACCCGCCTTTCCACTCATGTCCAAGAATGTTGGAGAAGACGGAGCTTATGTCAAGCTCCCACCTTCGAAGATCGAGTTTATATGGACTGGTTCCTTCACACTCTCTTACCTCCCATTGGCAAAGATGTCACCTCCCATTTCCCTCAAACCGAAGAAGCCGCCCTCCAAATAGCCTTGAAATATGACCTGATCTATGCTCAATTTGGTTATGTTTATACCGTCCTTCCTGACCTCCCCAGGCCCGGTGGCGCTAGCACCCTGGGGGCATCTCATTCCGCCGACGGTATCGTTGGAGCCCTTTCTCATCTGTATGCTCAACCTCCTATGGGCTATGGTTGTTTGGTCTCAATCTAGTCTCCTAAACTGAGCTCATTTAATTGTCAACCAGGATTTGTAAACTGCTGAAGTGAAGTGTACTGTATGTACCTAGGTGCTTGTTTCCTAATGTGTTGTGTGTAGTGTTTTGTGATGTTATTGGTCTTTTGTGATGATTTATGATGTTTTTGGTCTTTTGGTGATTTTATGTTTGCAGGAAAAATGCCTAGAAAGCTAATGGAAAGGAGTTGGTGCTTAAAAACAGAGTTAAGCCTAATTGATGGATAACAACTGACAAATGCAATTGGAAACACTGAAGCAGAATCAAATCTAAACTATGACAAAGTAAAAGCAAAGCTTGATAATGACTTTTAAGCAAATGATTCAAAACACAAACTAAACTTGAGAAATGATCACTAAGTATGCAAATCCTCTAACTAATCAATTAAACAACTAACCTATAATGATGCAACATTTGGTCCTTGATTAAAGATTTGAAACATATTGAGAGGAAAACATTGTTATCATCATCATAAGATCTTCTATTCTAGAACTAGTTCCTATCTCTATTCTGCAATTCAATTGAATGTCACAAAACCTTTACTCAAAAGTTATTGATTTCTTTTCAAAGTAGGCTTTTGAGGGAGGAATCTGTTTATGAAATGATAAGGAAATTGCAGAGATACTTTAGGCCTTATAGTGATGTTGTCTTCTGTTCATATGGTTATGGATCATTTGTAGATTTTAGAACAAGAATATGTTTGTGAAGAGTTAGAATGAATATAACTACAGTAGCTAATTAAAAACAACTATGAATTCAACTTCTAATCCTACAATACTATAGTCATTTTTCCATTCATCATTATAGTCTTTTGGAAGAGTGTCTTCTTGTGGAAGAGTTAGAATGAGTACGACTACAGTAGCTAATTAAAACAACTATTAATTCAAATGCAAAACGTAAAGGCAGCTAGAAGACTTATCTAATTTACGCAAAATAAATCCGTGCAAGAGGCAGGGCCCCTCTACCACCTGACGGAACTCAACTCCAAATTAAATCACGCTTTCAAAACGACACGGTCTGCTCCATTAAAGATGAAATAGTTTGAACATAACACTCTGCGTCTTCAGGAATGTAGCACAGAGTCTAAACAAAATCTAGCATCAAATCTAACATAAAATATCTAACATAGCTCTCGGTCTCCCAAGCGTTTATAAAGCAAATGCACATAACAATACTTGCAATAATTCAGGAACACTGTCTTTCCTTATCGGAATCATGTTAGGACTCTTTGAAGTGGCTGCGTGAAGAGGAAAAGACATCTGGACTGAGACAGTCCTAATAGAAGTCTTCCTTCCTAAATGTGTTCCCCACGTTCAAAACCATACCCAGAATTCGTTTCTTCTTCCATGATGAGCAACGAACCATGTAGACATGACGTGGATCATGCCCATATGCGGTTTTTCTCAAGAGGCCACCTGGAACATACTCAAACATGAAGGCAGCTGCAGAATCGCCGGTTAGCTATGGAATGTCTGCATTCTGCAGCTAGTTCCGGTCAAAATGCTTTACAATGGCAAAAATCACAAAATTTAGCAAGTCAGTCATGTAAATCATTCTAGAAGTAATTTTAACTATATTCATTGATCAATTGGGTCTAAGATAGCAATGGACAAGGGAAAATGAGGTAAAATGAGGTGAAGGAAAGCACAATTTTGAGGCTCAACATACCCCCACTATTGTCTCTTTGCATGTCCTCATGCAAATTATCCTATGAACTCAAAGGCTTCTACAAGGACATCTAATCCCCTTCTTCTCCTTTGTCTGGAAGCTAGAGGTCTTCTGGGTTTCCTGATAACAAGTTTGAACCTTAGGTTGGTGAGTGCCCTGATTAACTTTTTGTTCCTTGTCTTCAACTTCTCATTGGTCTTCTCCACTTTGTCTATATGCAGGGATAAGGTTGAGTTCATATCAGTTTTGACCTTGATCCTTGAGAATTTCATTCTCATTTTTGATGTGTCTATTCAGTAATTCCAACTCATACCTATCCCTTCTTAATATATCGATTTCAGACAGTGGAGGACTGGGGGTTCTCTCTCTGCTTTCTGAAGCTCTTCTCTCCAAAGTTTCCACATAGTCATAAATTTCCTGTTGAGCAGGGTCAACTTCAGGGGTTCCTTCATAAAAATCCTCTTCAACATCCTCTTCAATGGATGTTTCTTCATCTTCTATATTAATCACCCCTGTTTGTTTGATTAATGTTTTCTTCAGTTTTCCTTTTAGTCTGTGGCTTCTTCTAGGCTGAGAAGATCCTTCTCCTTTCTCCATGGTAGATTTCCTGATTACCTTTTCTTCCTTAAGTTGCCTCTTGATTTGGGTCAACTTATCTAAAATGATTTCCTCACTGCTTTCCTGGATTGTTTTGTCAATTTCAACTTCTGAAGCCCTCCATTTTCTACTTCTTTTTGTAGGCTGTGGTTCAGGTGATAGTTCTTTTGCTTCTTCAAAATGATTTCTTATTAAGAAATCGTCCCATGTATCATTTGTTTTAGCTAGATGATGCTCAATCAAAATTTTGACCAAACCATGATGATATAGGGTTGTCTCTAAAAATTGAACTCTTCTCTGAACATAGGAAGCCATCTTCTTTAGACTTTGAAGCAAGAAATATGGTAGGTTTAAGTCTTCCCCCAGGAAATGCATCATTAGTCTAATGTGGTAGACATAAAATGTTCCATATCTACCCTCACATGTAATAATTTTTTGCAGAAGAAGTAGTATGTTTCTCCATTTTTTTTTCAATGCAGAACTGGGAATTCCTTTCTTAAATACATTGACATCCATACCTGGTGATTTTAAAATTTGTTTCCAGTAGTCATTGTGGAATTCTCTATTTTTAAACCATCTCTCTCCAGTTCTGAGCAATCCTGTAGCCTCTGCAATGAAAACTTCAGTGACAGTAAATTTTACATCACCCACCTCAACTTCAGTTCCTTGAAATGATCTTGCAAATGTTTTAGTGACTTCCTTGTGGAAGCCATTAAATTTCTCCAAAAATTGAAGCCATCCTATTTGTTGTAACATTTCTTTGCATTGTGGGTAGCCTTCTAAATATTTTGAACCCAATGGTTCAGTCCTTACAATGAAACCCATGATTTCTTCTTCAATTTTCAAATTAACACTCTTCTACCCACAAAAACAATGACTTTCACTTTCGGATTGAAATGGCTTTAAGTTCTGAATGGAAATGGCTTCAAACTTGGAATGACATACCTCTGATTAATAGTGGCAACAGCTTCAAAAATTCGGGCTAATATGCATCTGTTGACAATTGAACTTTGGACTGATATGTCTCTGTTTGACAGTGACACCTGACTTCAACTTCTTCACTGCAATACCTCTGGCTCTTGGTAGCAAATGGTTTCGAATTCAACACTGCAACACCTCTGTCTCTGGTAGCAAATGGTTTCAATTTCAACACTGCAACACCTCTGTCTCCTAGTGACAAAAGACTTCAAACTCCACACTGCTACACTTCTGTGTTTATAGTGAGAATACTCAATCTCTGCCCACAGTGATGGCTTCAAATTCTCACGCTGCTATGCTTCTAAATTTACCCTTCTGCTCTGCTCTACGTTTACAATGCTCAATGCTATTCAAACTGATATCCTTTGGCTCTGCTCTCGGTGATAAGAGTATCTCTGTCTACGGAATGGAATGCCGGCTACAGAATGGAGTTATGGCAGTGGTCACGGAATGAAGTAGTGGAGTGAGGTGGAGGGAATGTATTAATTATTGAAGAGACGGCGGAGGATTTTACGACGGCAGAGGGAATCATGATTGAATGATTTGGTTAAGAGACGTGGAGAATTCAAACACCTCGGCCATTTTAACCGCTTAAATGATATCGGATATGAAATTTGAAAATGGAAGATTTTAATCCAAAGTCTGTGGAGGGTTTATTGGTGTTGATCAATAAAAATAATTAAAACAACCTTTTCGAACAATCCATAACTAAAACTATGCTAAAATTTTATGAAATGCCATTATAATTTAAACTTGTTACCTCTGCCTTTCATTTGATTTTTGTAGCCTTTGTCTTCTTGTTCACCTTTGGAGGAGTCTTCATAATTTTCTTGATGCTTTTGATTCATGGATACACTGGGTCATTTTGTTGCAATTATAATGTCTGTTGATTGATGCCTTCAGGGTTTGTAGCTGCAGAAAGACTGTCTGGCTGCAGAAAGGCTGATCAGCTGCAGAATGTCTACTGAGCTGCAGAATGTTCATGTAGAGCACTTTAATCATGAAAATGGAGTGTTTTTGGAATATGGGTGAAATGTTATGTGGTATGAATGAAAATGGATGATGGATTATGATATGTATGAAGTGGATGATGAAATGGAATGGATTCAGTTCATGAAATGGAGTGAAAGAACATAAGAACTGTACTGCAATTCATGACATGTTTTATTCACTTACAGCAAGACATCAAATTTTGTATTTTGTCATGAAAATGAGATGGATGGAGGATGAAATGAGATGAATGAAATGTTGAATGGAGTGAAAGATGAATGGTGGAATGAAATGGAGTATGGATGAATAAGTGGATGGAGTGAAATGAAATGAAATGAATCATAAGCACTATGGAACTGAACTTATGATTTTTGTAACAGCTGCTTGTAAAAACAAAAATGGGAAAAGTTAGAGTGTCAGAGAGACTCTGATTTTCACCCTATCTTTTCTGTATAAACATGCCAATCAATGATTGGTTTTCATGTTTATACCTTTATTTTTATTTTTATTTTTTATTTTTTATTATTATTTTTTTTTATTATTATTTTTTTTATCAAAAAGAACTGCTTCAGAAAATTTAATCAAGTTGATGAAGAAGAGAGCCTCTTCTTCATTAACTTCACATCATTACTTCCTTGGAACTTCTTGACAAACTCTTCCCTTGAGAGTGGCTTGTGGTAAAGCTTCAGTCTATGACCATTCACAAGAAAAGTGACCTCTTCTTCATCTATAGTTCTGATTTTTACTGCCCCATTATCAAAAATTCGAACAATTTCATATGGCCCAAGCCAATGTGTCTGAAATTTCCCTTGAAAATCCTTGAATTTTGAATCAAACAAGAGAGCCTAGTCACCCTCTTTGAATTTCTTCTCCTTGATGTACTTGTCATGCCATCTAGCCCTTTGCTGTTGGACTAGACTTGTTTTCTGAACTGCATCTTGTCTGATCTCATCCAATTCATTAATTTTCTCCAGTCTATGTTTTTGTGCCTCCGTTAGATCAAGTCCTAGCTGAACTGCCATCTTGAAGGTTTGAATTTGGAACTCTATGGGAAACAAAACTTGCTTTCCATAAACAAGCTCATAAGGAGTATGGCCTGTTGTGTTTCTACATGTAGTTCTATAGGCCCACAAGGCTTCAGGAAGCCTATCTACCCAATCTCTTCTATGTAGATGAACAGTCTTTGTTAGGATTCCTTCAATGACCTTATTAGTGGATTCCACTTGACTATTTGCTTGTGGATGATAAGGAGTAGATGTTATATGTCTGATTTTGTACTTCTCCATCATTTGCTCCACTAGCCTTGATGTAAATTGAGCTCCTTGATCCGTAACAATTTCCCTTGGGACACCAAAACGAGTAAAAATATCCTCAAAAAGAAAAGTAACTACAGATGATTCATTAGCAACAAGTAATGGTTTAGCTTCTACCCACTTAGTAACATAATCAATGCAAACTAATATGTATTTATTTTGTCTTGATGGAGGATTAATAGGTCCTACAAAATCCAAAGCCCATTTTTCAAAAGGTTCAATGTGTACCTGAGGTTGTAATGGCATCTCACCTGAAGGAGAAGGTTTCCCTACCCTTTGGCAACTGTCACACCTTTTTACATACTCCTTTGCATCTTTAAACAAAGATGGCCAATAATATCCTAAATTAAGGATCTTATAGGCTGTCCTCTTATCTGCAAAGTGTCCGCCACAAGGTTCATCATGACATGCCTTGAGAATTTCAGGCATCTCATCTTCACAAACACACCTTCTAATGATCAAATCTGGACCTGTCTTGTACAACTCATTAGCGACCCATGAATATCTTGCACTATCATTAATGATTTTTCTTTTATCCCTTGCATTCATAATTTAAGGAAATTTTCCTGAAACTAAATAATTGGCAATATCAGCAAACCATGGAGTTTGAGTAGAGATTGCAAAAAGATATTCATCAGGAAATTGATCTTCAACCGGAGTGTCATCTTTGATATCTTGGATTCTAGACAGGAAATCAGCCACAGTGTTTTGTTTTACAGGCCTATCTAGAATAGTAATGTTGAATTCTTGCAATAGTAACAACCACCTTATAACTCTGCCATTAGTGATTGATTTATTCATTAAGTATCTAATGGCAGAATGATCAGTGTGAACAAAAGTTTCATAGCCTGTTATATAGTGTCTAAATTTGTTTATGGCATGAACAACAGCTAAAAACTCTTTTTCAGTTACAGTATAGTTTAACTCTGCAAGAGTCAAATTTTTACTGATATAATAGATGGCATAGGGAATTAAATCTTTTTGTCCCAATACTGCTCCTAGATCTGTATCGGAAGCATCTGTCGAGATATGAAAAGGTAACTTCCAGTTAGGTCTCCTTAATATAGGTGCTTCAGAAATTTTGGTTTTCAGGGTTTCAAAAGCTAACTGGCAATCAGAAGTCCACTTAAATTCACAATCTTTGGTGAGTAATTTGAAGAGTGGAGATGCTATTTTGGTGAAGTTTTCTATAAATCTCCGATAATACCCCGTAAATCCTAGAAAACTTCTAACATCTCTTTGACAACTTGGAATGGATAGGTTAGAAATGACTTCAAATTTTGCCTCATCAACTCTAATCCCATCCCCTGAAATGTGGTGCCCTAAAACAATACTTTCAGTAAACATCATAAAACATTTTTCATGACTAAGTGAAAGGTTTGCTTCTTGACATCTTTTTAAGACTTTTTCCAAGTTTTCTAAAGCCTCTTCAAATGTGTCCCCATAAACCGTGAAATCATCCATGTACACCTCTACACAGTCATGTATTAGATCCGAAAAAATTCCTAATACTGCCCTTTGGAATGTTGCAGGTGCATTGCATAATCCAAATGGTAATACTCGGTAAGCATAGGTACCCCAGGGACATGTGAATGTGGTTTTGTCTTGGTCTTCAAGTGCTACTTGGATTTGATTGTAACCACTAAACCCATCTAGGAATGAAAAGTACTTTTTGCCAGCTAATGTATCTAATACTTGATCTATGAAAGGTAAGGGGAAATGGTCTTTAAGAGTAGCTTTATTCAGTTCTCGGTAGTCAACACACACCCTCCATTTTCCATTTTTCTTAGGCACAATCACCAAAGGAGAAACCCACTGACTATCTGAAATAGGATAGATGAAATTAACATTTAACAATTTCCCTAAGATTTGGATTCATCCGTCTTTGAGGCTGTCTGATTGGTTTGCAATTTGCCTCAATATAGATGTGATGAGTACAAGTCTTGGGACTTATCCCTTTCATGTCAGTGTATTCCCATGCATATGTAGAAGAATGTCTCTGTAATATTTTGACTAACTCCTCTTGTTGAGATTTTTCTAGGTTCTTATTTATATTTAAAGTTTTTCCTGGAAAAATTTCACTTGTAGAGCTGCCAAATTTGTCCATAGAATGAAGAGACATCTTCCTAGATGACAAAAACTCAATATTGGATCCCTCTTGAAATGATTCGTGTTTGTGTTTTAGAGAGGATTCAAAATTTTCTAGAGTATTCAGAATTTGATTATCTTCACTAATTTCTGAAATTGTGAAGAGTGGTTGTAAATATTCTTCATCCTCTATCCATTGAGTGTCATCTAGATCTGTAATTGTCCTAGCTGGAGGATATAAAGTGAATTTCTTTGTTGAACTACCATCATAAATATACATATCACCAGACCTACAACTAATAAAAGCATCAGCTGTAGCCAACCAAGGTCTTCCTAGTATAACAGGATGGCCTCCTAGATTATTCTTAGGAGTTAGGATCATGAAATCCACAGGGTATTCCCAAGAATCTAGGGACACTGGAATGTCTTCTATTACCCCATCTAGTCTGATCACAGATCTATCTGCTAATTGTAATAGTGTGGGTGTAAAGAGAAGATTAGGAAGTTTCAGTTTGTCCATGATTTGTCTACTCATGATGTTTATTGCTGCTCCTAAATCAATGAGTGTGTTTTGAATTTCAATTCCATTGATGTGAATTTTGACAACTGGATTTCCTGGGTCAAGATACTTTGGAATAGCAATCTTGCCCATCATAATGTCCACTATTTGTCCTACCAGTTGAATTTTCTTTGTTTCTCTTATTCTTTTTCTTGTTGTCTTCATACTCAACTCCTTTATTGTTTTGGCTAAAATTGGGATTTCCTTGATGGCTTGCAATAATGGAATTTTAATGCAAACATTTCTCAATTCATCCAAGAAATCATAATTAGGCACTATTATTTGTTTTTCTACACCTTTATCAATTTGTAGTCTTTCCGGAAAGGGAGGTATAGAAGTAGATGTGGATGGTTGCTCTAATACTGGAGTTGGACTTATTGGATCTTTTTGTTTCAGTTTTTCAATGTTTTGGCCTTGAAAGGATGTTTCTTCCTCAAGACTTTTATTAACCCGTAGGGAGTCTTCCTCAAAATTATCTTGTTCTTGTATGATCACAGAAGGTTTCCTCTTCTCAAGTATCCTTCCAGACCTAAGTTGAACATCACTAAGGTCTAGAGGAGTAATTAAATAAGTTGGAAATTGTTGTCCTTCTATCATGTATGTATTATGAGGATTCTTATTATTGGGGTTTGGTATGGGCTGAGCTGGTAATTGATTGGATTTTTGAGGGAATGGTAATGGAAGTGGTTGATTTTGATGAGGATGGTTCAGATGATGTTGTTGAGAATTTTGTTGAAAATTTTGTTGAAGATTTTGAGGAAAATTTTGTTGAGGATTTTGAGGATAAAAATGTGGATATGGTGGATAGGATGGTGGATACTGATAATATGGAGAGTATCTTCCATAGGAACCTTGTGATCCTTGTGCCCAAGCTTGAGATTGATTTTGAAATTGGGGCCAAGGTTGCTGCCAAGAATTCCAAGGTGGAGGTTGATTATACATTTGATCATGGAATCCTTGTGTCTGAGGTCCCTGCCAAGGTCTTCTAGATACAAAGTTAAGAGAATCTGTGGAATCTGTAGGAGTTTCTTCTTGAAAAATAGCCTTGAGACCAGGAAGAGAAGGACAATTCTTGGTCTCATGCTTCTCAGAACAAATGACACAGGTTTCTACAACTTTTACATCCAAAGGACACTCTCTTAGGGCGTGTTTCTTTCTACATTTGGGACAAAAGATTGCCAAAGCATCAGATTCAGCCTTCTACTTGTTTTGTATCTTAAGGGTGTCTATTTGTTCACTAAGACTCCCTAAGATATCAGATTTAAAGTCATCAAGCATGTGTCCTATTTCTGATCTACTTACTGTCCCAGAAGCAGATTTACTTGCCCTTGCAAGAGCGGAATCTCTTGGACCTTTGACAGTTTTAGATTTCCCTCTGGAAAGGTTGATACATAACTCAGATATTTCAGGTAATGTAAGTTGTGATATATCCCCTTTTCCCATCATGTTAAGAATATCCAACCATTCATCCCTAATTGTTTTCAACAAAAGAGCTTTTAAGGTGTATTGATCTAGATTTTCCATTTTCGCCCTTTTGATGTTGTAATTAAATCTTTCCAACAAATCTTCTAAGTTTTCATCTTCTTTTTGTAACATCTTGAAAACTTCTTCCTTATGATTAACCGGCATACAGTAATCCATGTATCTCTCTAGAGATTATTGTTTCATGTCTTCCCATGTTCTAATAGAACTACTGATTAGACTCATAAACCACTTCAATGCTGCTCCCTTCAGAGTTGAAGGAAATAATTTCAGTTTTTGAGCATCTTGTAGGTAGTCATAAGTCCTACACAACACTTCAAATTCGAATAAGAAAGTTTCAGGATCTTCAGTTTTAAGTCCATAGAAGTTTGGAAGGACAGAGGGTGAAATGTTTTTCATGGTTGTATTGGTTTCTTCATCAAGTATAGGGAACCCAAAAGAGATTCCTATTCTACCTTTTCCTCCATCTGCACCTCTACCTCCTTCTCCTCTTCCTCCTTCTCCTCTACCTCTACCTCTACCTCTACCTCCACCTCCAAATAATGTGTGTTCTCCATTAAAAACTCCTCCCCCTCCTTCTTCTGCCATGGTTGACTCTCCTGTGGAAGTAGAAAGGTTTATGTTCCTAACAGGAGTTTTTAGATATTCTTCTATGGCAGGTTCAGTGGATGAAGTGGAAGGTTTCTCTAATGAAATAGGTGACCTTAGATATTCTAGAAGTCGAGGATCAATAAAGGATGGAAGATTGGTTTGAGTTGAAGGTGTACTAGCTCTGGATCTAGATGAAACAAGTGGTGTTCTAGAAATCAAACTTCTACCTCTGCTGCTTATAAATCTTCCCCTTGAATCTCTCTCCCTACGCATAAAATTTTTTTTGGATGCTAAGAAACAAAGGTTACCTAGTTTTCACTTCCCCGGCAACGGCGCCAAAATGTTTGGTCTCAATCTAGTCTCCTAAACTGAGCTCATTTAATTGTCAACTAGGATTTGTAAACTGCTGAAGTGAAGTGTACTGTATGTACCTAGGTGCTTGTTTCCTAATGCGTTGTGTGTAGTGTTTTGTGATGTTTTTGGTATTTTATGATGATTTATGATGTTTTTGGTCTTTTGGTGGTTTTATGTTTACAAGGAAAATGCCTAGAAAGCTAATGGAAAGGAGCTGGCGATCAAAACAGAGTTAAGCCTAATTGATGGAATGTCAAATGGCAAATGCAATTGGAAACACTGAAGTAGAATCAAATCTAAACTATGACAAAGTAAAAGCAAAGCTTGATAATGACTTTTTAAGCAAATGATTCAAAACACAAATTAAACTTGAGAAATGATCACTAAGTATGCAAATCCTCTAACTAATCAATTAAACAACTAACTTACAATGATGCAACATTTTGTCCTTGATTAGAGATTGAAACATATTTAGAGGAAAACATTTTTATCATCATAAGATCTTCTATTCTAGAACTAGTTCCTATCTCTATTATGCAATTCAATTGAATGTCACAAAACCTTTACTCAAAAGTTATTGATTTCTTTCCAAAGTTGTCTTTTGAGGAAGAGCTCTGTTTTTAAAATGATGAGGAAATTGCAGAGGTACTTCAGACCTTAAAATGATGTTGTCTTTTGTTCATAAGGTTATGGATTATTTGTAGATTTTAGAACAAGAAGATGTTTGTGAATAATGAAGGCTGTCATGTTAATTTTAACAACTGAAGTAATCTATTGTGCAGTGGATGACAATCTGAATGGGAAGTGCAAGTGCAATGAGTTAATCTAAAAATGAACTTAAGATGCCACTAATCTAGAACAATGTTGAACTACAAGTCATCATCAAACTCAAAACAAGGTAACTGAACATGAGTTAAGTGCAATTAAACTCCGGAGCATCCTAACTATGCTATCATGCATTATTCTATGAAGTTACACAATCTGTTTGTCCATCATTAGTGATATTTTGGAAGAATTCCTTCTTTTGGAAGAGCTAGAACAATTCTGACTGTGTAATTGAGTGCAATTGTAAGCAAATAGACTGAAAGCAAATGAAAAACTAAGATATCATATCCATATCCTACTCGTCATTATGATGTCTTGGGCAAGCGTTTAAGAGCAAGAACGAAGATGATACTTAGTACAAACACACAACTAAATCATTCATTATCACGGTCATGTCTTGAACTTCTTAAGAATTTCTTGGAAGAGTTTCTTCTTGTGGAAGAGTGATTAGAACAAGTGTAACTGTGATAGTGAACAGTAAAAACTACAACTAAATCCTATAGTACTATAGCTATTCATCATTCATCATTATAATCTTTTGGAAGAGTGTCTTCTTGTGGAAGAGTTAGAATGAATATAACTACAGTAGCTAATTAAAAACAACTATGAATTCAACTTCTAATCCTACAATACTATAGTCATTTTTCCATTCATCATTATAGTATTTTGGAAGAGTGTCTTCTTGTGGAAGAGTTAGAATGAGTACGACTACAGTAGCTAATTAAAACAACTATTAATTCAAATGCAAAGTGTAAAGGCAACTAGAAGACTTATCTAATTTACGCAAAATAAATCCGTGCAAGAGGCAGGGGCCCTCTACCACCTGACGGAATTCAACTCCAAATTAAATCACGCTTCAAAACAACACGATCTGCTCCATTAAAGATGAAATAGTTTGAACATAACACTCTGCGTCTTCAGGAATGTAGCACAGAGTCTAAACAAAATCTAGCATCAAATCTAACATAAAATCTCTAACATAGCTCTCGGTCTCCCAAGCGTTTATAAAGAAAATGCACATAACAATACTTGCAATAATTCAGGAACACTGTCTTTCCTTATCGGAATCATGTTAGGACTCTTTGAAGTGGCTGCGTGAAGATGAAAAGACATCTGGACTGAGACAGTCCTAATAGAAGTCTTCCTTCCTAAATGTGTTCCCCACGCTCAAAACCATACCCATAATTCGTTTCTTCCTCCATGATGAGCAACAAACCATGTAGACATGATGTGGATCATGCCCATATGTGGTTTTTCTCAAGAGGCCACCTGGAACATACTCAAACATGAAGGTAGCTGCAGAATCGCCGGTTAGCTACGGAATGTCTGCATTCTGCAGCTAGTTCCGGTCAAAATGCTTTACAATGGAAAAAATCACAAAATTTAGCAATTCAGTCATGTAAATCATTCTAGAAGTAATTTTAACTATATTCATTGATCAATTGGGTCTAAGATAGCAATGGAAAAGGGAAAATGAGGTAAAATGAGGTGAAGGAAAGAACAATTTTGAGGCTCAACAATGGTCTCCCTCCGGGAGGGGCCAACACCTCTAGCACTTTTCCCCCTCCAGGTAGCATGTATCCAGGATATGGCATGCCTCATCCTTTTTCCCAACCTCCTGCTTACCTCAATGTTGCCCAACCTAACCATTATCCTTATCCATAGCCTGGTGCTCTAGCTCCTCTAGCATTTGCACTTCCACCCCCCTTGCCTTCTCAACCCCAGCAACAACACGTACATCCCCCTCTAGGGCAAGTATTTGCACAGCAGGGCGCGACTAATCCCCCTTCCTCTCAAAGAAGGCGGAAAGGCAATCAAAATCAATCTGCCCCTGGTACTCGTGGGCCCAATCCTCAAGGTACTGACCCTAACACTGCTAACCAGCAACAGGGCACTCAGCCCAAGCCGAACAGGCCTATTCGCACAAATAAGCCTTGTTCGTGTTGCGATGTTTACAGTCATTACACTCACGATTGTCCCCTTCTACCCCAGATGTGGTAGATGTGGGAGTCTCAAGCCACTTTGCGAGGACAACATGCCTCCCCTCATGCTCCCCCTAATGTGGCCACTACTCAACCGGCTGTGTTTACCGATCCTTTCCCACAGCAAGGATTCGTGGCTGCCCAACCACCTGACGGACAGGTTTCCACTCAACCTTTCCCTTTTGGTTCCTCTGATTACCAGATCCTCATGATGAAGTCTGATCCATCTCCAACCGTCGACCTTAACCTTCAAACTTGGTCTTGCCAGTACCCCAAGCCTCCTACTCAGTCTGCCTCTGATTCCCCTTCTTTAGGTTCTACAGAGCCTCTTTCGACATCCAATGGTCCCTTACATATCCCTCAACCCAAAGTTGAGGTTCATACCAAGATTCCTAAGGGACCATTACGCCGAAATGCTGCTCCTGGTCGAGCTGCTCATTCATATAGCATAGTAGATGATTTGGCGTAGTCCCCCACTGCCATTTCCACATTGGAACTTCTCCAGTCGTGCCCTTCCCAAAATAAGGCTCTACTATCTGTCATGGGCACTGTAGATCCTGCTGATGACCAAATGATTGTTTTCGATGCCCATCAATCAGAACATCCTCCTCTTCCTGCTTCCGTCGCCTTCCAAATCCCAGTCAAAATCCATAATGCTAACGTTTCTCGGTGTATAATTGATGAGGGGCCATCCACTTGTGTGATGTCCGCTTCGGCTTGGAAGCAACTCGGATCTCCTGAGTTGGCCCCTTCCACAATCACCCTTCGAGCGTGGGATGGCCACGCCTCCCAGCCCATTAGCCTCTTCCATAATTGTCCTATCACTCTTGCGGGCAAGACTGTTTGCGTTGACGTTGAAGTCATCGACGCCCCTCTAGATTACAACATTCTCTTGGGGAGAAGCTACACCTATGCCATGTCTGCTGTCCCATCCGCAGTTTTCCGCAGGATGTCTTTTCCTCACAATGGAAAGATAGTCACCATCGACTAGTTGACGTATCACGAGCCAAAGTCTCAAACCTCCCCTAAGATGACCATCTCTTCTGTAGCCAATAAGCAAACCGTCGATTCCTTGACCAGTATCTCTCCCGGTGTCTACAAATACTCCTCTTTGCTTGGAACTTTCCTTGGTCTTCCTCCTCCTCCTATCTCTGATCCTAGCTTATCGAATGTTTGCATGATGCAATCGTCTCGGGCAACCCTTAAGCAGCCCGCTGCGGCTAGTCAGCAACCTCAACCTCGCCCACCGCAACCCGCTCCTAGCCATTCATCTCAGCCAGCCGAAACTCCTCCTTTTGGCCCCTCTCCTAGAGCTAGTATCCATGAGCCCCTCTATACTCCTGGATCGGTTCCTCTAGGCCTTAGCCACCTCGGAGCCGTTCCGCCCGGCCATTACCCCTCCGGTCAGATACCGTTATTCCTTCCACCTCCTGGCGTGTACTCGGTACTTGTTATGGCTACCCTCTCTCTCCCCACCCTGACCCTGGGTATCCCCGTCTGGTACCTTGACCCTCCAGCCACTACCCCACCTGGTCATCCCAAACCCTACCTTGCTTTGACTCTGGTTCAACCGATCCCCGTCACTTCTCCCGCTACCACGGTGCCTCACACACCTCAGCCCGCACCATCTCCGATTGTGACAGTTTCAGGCAAAGGGGGCAAAGCTCACACAAAAAGCAATCAGGACCAAGCCGCCCCGACGAACCCTACCCCTCCCCGATCGCCAAAGCGCGCTATCCAGTGCGCTTTGTGCGATATTTTTAGTCACGCCACCCATAGGTGTCCTGAATTGCCACATCTCAAGACCATGGTCAACGAGACGTTTCCAGAATCTAATATCCCTGAATTCTACATCACTATCCCGGATTCTATCCCGAAACTCAAAACCTTGCGCACAAATTGTCCTTGTGCTTTGTGCGATTTCCATGGCCATTACACCCACCTCTGTCCCCGCCTTGACGAGTATCGTTCCTCCTTAGACACGTACTGCCAATTCAAGGCTACGCATGACAATATACCTTCTCACTTGTTTGCAAATTCTACTTCGGTAGGACCAGAGGATCTTCCTACTCCCATTCACATTCCTCCTCCCGCTGTCGAAAAGACAGAGCCTTTGACCACTATTTTTTACCTATCGTCATCCTTGAGAGATGATTCGCCTAACCTCCTACCTGCGGACACTCTCGGCTCCACCTCAGTAGACCTTGGATCTGCTGACGTTGCTCATGTGAGCCCTTCTCCACAAGATGACCAGTCAGGCATTAATACATCATCGGGTGATCCTCCTTCCTCCAATCTTCCCATATTCCAGTCTGATGAAGACATCATGGAAGCCATGACCAACCCTAACTTTCTGTGGAATGATATGCACCATCGCGCATACTTCCTCCCACAGCAATCCCATGACCAATATGCTGTGGAAACTAAAGACTTCATTCCCAATGCAGTCGATTGGTTCAAAAATCCCATCCCTACACCTGATGCTTTTGAAGAAGGAAACATGGCCAATATCTCTCCTACCATTAAAATTGACATTTCGGTCAAATCGGGAATCGAAGAATATATCACCTTGGGCGCCCAATGCACCCCAGAAGAAATTGAGGCTTACACTAAGATTTTCAAAGAATTCCGCGATATTTTTTCCTGGTCCTACTCCGAAATGCCCGGACTCGATCCCACCATCGTCGCACATCATATCGACACATGGCCCGATGCCAACCCAGTCCGTCAAAAATTGAGACCCATTAATCCTTCCAGACGTGATGCTATCAAAGCTAAAATCGACAAGCTCAAGCAGGTTGGTTTCATTTATCCCATTGAATACACCGCTTGGGTGTCCAAACTAGTTCCCGTCCTCAAGAAACAAGGCACCATCCGTGTCTGCACTGACTTTCGCGACTTGAACAAAGCTTGTCCCAAAGACAACTTCCCCACACCATTTATTGACCAAATCATTGATGAGTGTGCGGGGCATGAGGTTCTATCCTTTATGGATGGTTTCTCCGGATACAACCAAATCGTTATCCATCCTGCTGATCAACTTAAAACCACGTTCATCAGTCCGTGGGGAACTTTCGCTTACTGGGTCATGCCATTCGGCCTTAAAAATGCCGGCGCCACTTTTCAACGGGCCATGTATTATTGTTTCCATGACTTAGCTCATATTATCCATGCTTATTTAGACGACCTTACTATGCATTCTAAGCATCGGGCGTAGCACCTCCACGATCTGCGTACCATCTTTCTCCGATGTCGCAAGTATAATATCTGCCTTAACCCGTTGAAATGTGTCTTCTGCATTCCCGCCGGCCATCTCCTAGGCTTCATAGTGTCTAAGGACGGTATCACTCTTGACCCTTTGAAAGTTCAAGCCATTCTTGAACTTCCCATTCCACGTACCTTACGCCAGCTACAAAGTCTCCAAGGCAAAGCTAATTTTCTTCGTCGGTTCGTTCCTGACTATGCCACCACCGCACATGGGTTCCTTAGACTCCTCTGGTCTAACATCCCATTTGTATGGGATACCTATGCTCATGAGTCTTTCGATGCCCTCAAGCAGGCTCTCACATCCGCTCCCTTGATCTACCCTCCCGAATTTGATAGGGACTTCATCCTGTACATCTCTGCTTCCACCTATTCGGTCGCTGGAGTTCTTATCCAGGAAGATGACAACGGTATCGAGCATGTGATCTACTACGTCAGTAAGAACCTCGTAGGGCCTCCTATTTCCTACTCACATGAAGAAAAACTAGCACTGGCTGTCGTGTTCTCGGTCCAAAAACTTCGTCATTACATCCTCATGCATTCCACCAAGGTTGTGACTGATTCCAACCCCATGGCTTTCCTATTGAGTCGCCGTATCCTCACTGGGAAGTACGCCCGTTGGGTCTTCATCCTTCAAGAATTCGACCTTGAATTTGTCACACCAAAAAGTAAGAAAGGTTTAGCCCTTGCTGAACTCATTTCTAAATTACCTACTGGAATGCAGGATCCCCCAGTTAATGATGATTTTCCTGATGAGCACTTATTCGCCATTGACGATCCTTGGTACGGCGATATCCTCACTTACTTGCGAACCCAAAAGTTTTCCCTTCACCTTGATCGTGGCACTCAATGACCTATCCGACACCAGGCTCCTCGCTACCTTCTTATTGATGACGACCTCTATTGTCGCGGTATAGATACTGTCCTTCGTCGTTGTCTCACACACACTGAAGCTGAACAGGTCCTTAATGCCTGCCATAGCGGCACTTGTGGTGACCACCTCTCCGGTCTTGCTACTGCCCAGAAAGTCATGTGCGCTGGGTATTTTTGGCCTTCCCTCTTCAGTGATTGCATTAAGGCCGTCAAACACTGTTCCAATTTCCAAAATTTCGCCCCTAAGGCGCGAGCTCCCCCAGCTCCCCTCCATCATGTCGTCACAACTGGTCCCTTTTGTAAATGGGCCATCGACTTTATGGAGTGTCGCCCGCCATTCGCTGGTAACCATAAATATATCATCGTGGCAGTTGACTATTTCAAAAAATGGGCTGAGGCTATGCCAACATTCAACAACATGGCAGCTAACCACGTTATCGCTCGATTCGGGGTTCCGAAACAACTAGTCTCTGACCATGGCCGACATTTTGAATATGAGATATGGCGCGAGCTATCCTCATTGTTGGGTTTTGAGCACCAATATTCCTCCTCCTATTACCCCAAAGGTAATGGCCAAGTTGAAGCAATCAACAAAATCCTCAAGACTATGCTTGAACGAACGGTGAATAAGCACAAAACCAACTGGCATCTTATGCTCTTCCCTGCTTTGTGGGCCTATCGAACTTCTGTTAAAACCGCCACCGCGTTTACTCCTTTCCACCTCGTTTTTGGAGAGGAGGCAGTCTTACCGATCGAGTGTGAAATCCCTTCCCTTCATCTGGCCGTTGAA
Organism: Pinus albicaulis; assembly: GCA_034641835.2. Classification (NCBI taxonomy): domain Eukaryota; kingdom Viridiplantae; phylum Streptophyta; class Pinopsida; order Pinales; family Pinaceae; genus Pinus; species Pinus albicaulis. The sequence continues at coordinate 335,794,477 of CM076573.1, forward strand.
CTTCTCCCTGATACCCAACCTCTAGAACAACGACTTATCATGCTTGAGCGTGCCTCCGAAGACTGTCGTGTTGCATTGCAAACCATTAAAGTGGCTAAGAAACGCACCAAAGCTCAGTATGACCGAAAAGTCCACCCTCGTACTTTTCACGAAGGCGACCTTGTTCTAGTATATGACCAGGCCCATGATGTCCTTGGTCACGGGAAGTTCGACTCATTATGGCTAGGCCCTTACATCATCAGTAAGGATCTCGGTAAGGGGGCATACCTCTTAGAGGACTTTGAAGGAAATCCCCTTCCTAATCCTCGCAATGCACTCTATCTTAAGAAATATTACCCTTAGCATTTCCCTCCTAAAATTCATGTTTTATTTTCTTTTAGATAGCCAGCATCTTTTTCATTTTCGTACTTTGATACTTCACCAGGACATAATTTTTCCCAGAAGGGTCACTTCACCTCCCCCTAAAATTGAATTTCCTCACTTACAACACTTGTACTTGGGGCACCACTTTTCCTCCATACTTGTCTTTGTTCGTGTCGATTTTCATCATGAGATACCATCTTGTACTCGTGTTTTCATGGTCCCCCATGGGACCTTTTCTGTGTGGCAGCACCATCGAGTCGCCCTTGTTTAGAGCATTCATGGAGTCTATCCCGAGTCCCTTTGTACCCCGCTATAGTCCTCCATCCTTCATTGCTTGGTCTCTCTCTTATGTCACACATTATGGCCGTCAGTCCCACTGTCCCCTATCCCTTATGATATTGTGACAGTCGTTGCCATGTCATTCATGTCCTTTATGCTCTAGCAAGGAAAGTCATCCATTTGCTACTCAGTCACCTCCATTCCATCATCATCATTGGTATTAGTCTGTCAGTCGCTCTACTATTTTCTCTCGTGCCTTAGTTGAGGATCTCTCATTGCCTCACCTATGGCGGACCTCATTTTGTCGACATCAGCTCCTTCATTCCAGAAGACAGGTCTAGAGGGCGGTGTACCTTGGTTACAGCTTCCACTCTTGTTCGGTGCCTCGGATCAGGCAAAAGGATCTCTCATTTCCCTTTGACTTGATTGTTTCTCCACTCCAGCTCCTTTCAGCATGATCAAGATCTGTATGCTTGATGGTTCAGTGATGCAGCAGTCGCTTTTGGTGATTCCCGGGTGTGTGTGAGATGTCTTAGCCCTCATGAGGGGGCGGCCCTGCAGGTAGCCCCACACATGCTCGGATGACCTCTTCATTGCAACCTTCGATGCAGCTCCATATATTTGATGATGTCGGCCTTAGCCGCTTGCAGTGCCTCTTTGATTTTCATATATCAGTCAGATTTTGTGAGCCCTTCCCCGCTTATAGGGGGAATTTGGGTTGTATTTGTATCTCATGTACTTAGATATTATTGTATAAGTCCTAGCTGTTATCCCAGGCACAGCATGTATATGGGATCCCTCATTGTATTGTTATCTGGCTCATGTTCATGCCGACTGTACTTTATGGTTCGGTCCCTTGCTTACTGGACACACTATTCTTTTGTACTTTGTCTCGGTGGGCATAGGTATGCCTCCCCCGCCGCCTTTAGCACAGGTAACCTCTCATAAAAAGAGACTTGTTTCACTTGTAAGTCTCATCTCCTCAGGGTCTAGTTCTTCAGCACATTATTCTACCTTACATTTCTCTCTCTGACTTCCCTTTTGATGTCTGGTGATTGAGTTCTTACAACGTACTTCGGTCATATGATTTGCTCCTAACACTCGCACGATGGGGGGCAATTTGTTACACCATTTTTTGGTCATCTAACCTACTACCATTAGATGGACCCAAGTACACCATGTAAGACCAATTTTACCCTAAGTAAAATTGCTTTCACTATGTAAAATAACTTAATAAAACACATTTATTAGGTTGTTTACGGTCTAAACAGGAAACCCCAAAAGGAAATATTAAGCAAACCTATATTTGTTTGATTTTCCTCAAGGAATAATTAATTAAACAATAATTCAATTATTATTCCTGGTCATGTTTAACCCAAAACAAAGAAATTAATTAGATAAATCTTTATTTGTCTTATTATTTTCTAGGAATAATTATTTAAATCTTATTTAAATAATATTCCTTGTTAAATATGACTAAATCACCCATAAACAATTAAATAAATCATTATTTATTTGATTATCTTTCAACCACTTCCTTAAAATGATAAATAAATCATTTATTTATTTATTATTCACAAATAAAGGGATTTGAACCAAGTCAAATACTTTTTCCCTCCAACAAATATAATAAAATATTCCATAAAAGGTGGATCTAGATTTGGTTAATGTTATTTTAATCATGCACCAAGATCTAGAATGACCCAATATTTTGTTATAAATAGGAGGTTTCTCCTACCATTCTTCACCTTTTGTTTCCTATTAGATCACTCTGGATCTATACTCTTGGTCTGACTTTGAGCCATTATCATTGTCATATTTTCCATTATTTGTTGTGTGAGCTCCCTTTGAGTTCTATCTTTATCTGGGTTTTCTACACCAACAGGAGAGAGAAATACTAGATCTGAAGTGCTGAGGACTTCCAAGAACCCATCCCATTGAGGAGAATTGGAAACACCTTCTTGTTTTCCTCCCAGGTGCCCTTAATACAAAAATTCTTTCAAAAATATTGTTCTTGTCTTGTCTATTGGATGTATGGAGAAAAACCTTATTTTTACTGCTTAATGTCTTTGTATGCATAGATCTGGATTTTTGCAGCACTTGTCTTGATCAACTAACTGCAGATCTGAAGATATTGGCAGCCATATTTGATGTTAGGGCTATAAGTTATGCGTAGCTAAAGTGGTCTTTTTTCGTACACTCCGACAAAAGATTCATACTAACACACTTCCATTATGGAATTTTCAAAGCCTTGTTTGTAATCTTCAGATTTTGGGCTTTCTTCTTCATAGGGTACATATATGCCTTGTTCTTCTTCATTGAGGAAAACATTATCGTCATTATTTACTCCTAATAAGTTTATGTGACTTCCCTCTATTTATTCAATCACTCCCTCATCATCATCAACATAATTCTGTTGAAAAGGAGGTCTAACTTGTTGGTCAGCACCTCTTTGTCTAATTTGAGGGGGATTCTTTCTAAAGTTTTGGTTTTGAGTTTTCTTTTTCTTTTGAGGAGCTGTTTGGTTTTCTTCAGGATAAGCACTCTCATTCATGTTTATTCTTTCCATCATCATTTCCATGGTTCTAACCAAACTATCAATTTTGGCATCTGATGTGGAGGGTCCTGCTTCATCATTGTAGGTAACCTTTTTCTCTGCTTTCAATCTATCCCTTCTGGCATTTAGGTTAGCTTATACACTTACTGCCCCTTTCTGCATATCTTCTAATGTGAGGGGTTCTCTCTCCCTTAATTAATAACACATGTCTGGATCAAATCCTTCAAGAAAAATTATTAAGGCTAAGCCTTGTGGGGGTTTCATTTGTGGAGGGAGTGCATTATAAACACTATTGAATCTAGTGCAATAATCTTGGACACTCTCTCTAGTATGTCTTGTAAGATCATTGTATTCTGATAGGATTTGAAGGGGATTTCTCTTGACTTCCAATTTGTTTAGGAAAAATTGATGAAAAGTAGGAAGATCATTGATACTATTAGGGGTTAAGCCTTTGAACTATTTTATTACTTCTCCCCCTAAGATTTGAGGAAAAATTCTAAGTTTTATAGTTTCATCATCTATTTCTTGTCTGTCAAAGTAATCATTCATTCTATCCACATGTTTTTGAGCTGTAGTAGAACTACTAGCATCATATAATGGAATCTTGGACTGATAGTCCTGTGGTAGAACAGGTAAAGGTAAAGGAAGGACTAAGGGAGCATACCATGTTGCCATGATATGAGGTTGTGGAAACAATGGAGGATTAACAAGTGGAGGGAGGTGATGAAGTGTAGTGGTTTGAATAGAGGATGTATGGGTAGGTGTAATAGAAGTACTTGGACCAGCTAAGTACTGTTGAGCATATTTAGGATGGGAGAAGCCAAAATTACGAATGAAATGAACATCAGGAGGTGTGGAAGGTGTGGCTTCTCTATTGCTGCTTTGTTGTGAGTCTAAGAGCTCAAGTTTTATCTGGTCTATACCACTTTGTGACTTAGTTCTAGGTAAGCTTCTTATATGCGGTAAGTCAACTTGGGTATTTTGCAAGTTTATAAGATTTTCAGGGACAGAACTTGCTCTGTGGATTGGTCTGACAAAAGTTGGATTTTTAGGTGTAGGAGACTTCCTAAGGATACTTTCAGGATTATCAACTGTCTTAGGGGGATTTGGGTCAGGATGGGATCTAGTATGGATTGCTCTAGAAGCCAGAGCTTTGGATCCAATAAGTTAGAAAGGCTTTTTTTTTAGAGATATAACAGTCTTAAGACACAAACCAAACTGTAAAAAGATATACTTAACCCACTAAGTATTTTCTGACTGGGTATTATTGGATGTTTTGATGACAGGGTAAGTTTCCCAGTGGAGTCAAATAGAGATCAGTGGAATCACTAGGTGGAGGATATTTACTAGTTTATGGCTGATTTTTGTCCACCATCAGGAATCAGAAACCTTTCTTGGGAAACATTTGATTTATCAAGTTTAAATGAGGCTTTCTAAGTTTAGAGTTTGTCTGCGATGTTTAAAACTCAAAATTCCCCAGTATGGTCGCCACTATGTTGGCTCCCTATGATTTTCAAGAAAGGCAAGACCAAACACTACAGGGGCCACATCAGAACCACTTTATAATCCTAGGACCTAGCCTTCCTGGATTCAGAGAGGGATCTCTCTATATGAGTGTTTTCAAAAGATATATCTTTAAGATTTATTTAAGATATTAGGCTAGTTATGAAGCTCTGAGAACTTATTTGTTTGGTTGGGATGGATATCATTAACTGAAGAGGTTAGTTGAAGGGTGAAGGTGAGAGTAAATTGAAAGAAGGGTTCGGCTAAAAATATAGGTCATGAAACAATATTAACCCATTGGGCTATGGAGTCACAAAATGATTTAATTGTACAACAATTATTCAAGGGTTTCCATAGGGCAAGTCATCTATATCAAAGGATCTTTTAGATTGAATTGTGATATGAAACATTAAGATATTGTGAAAGAAGAAAAGCTAATAATCAAAGAAGAATCTATTAACTCCACTTAAACAAGAAAAGCCTTTCAAAGTAATTGTTTGAAGCAAGCCAAAGGACAGAGAAAACCATTGACTTCTTTGGGCAGAATTGAAATAAAGTAAACTTTTAAGACAACAATCCAGTAATCCTAAGACCACTTTCAAAAAGGAGAAAACATATAAGATAACAAGGAAAATAACCTAATATCAGACAGAAACTATGAATCTAGCCTACTTTTGGCATACTCTCAAGGGATCTTTCAAAGCAACTGTTAAAGACTAGCCAGAGGATAGGGCAAACCATAGACTTCCCTAGGTTAACTCTACTTAGAAAAATTTGAAAAGAACATTCAAAAACAATATCTCAAGTTGTACTCAGAAAGACATGGGCTCACCAACATTCCTTCACTTGTTATACTCTATTGAATCATTCTCAAAACAACAAGCTGGATAAACCTAGAGGGAAATTAAGGATCCTCTAAACATACCTTAGCAGAAGAAAACATAAAGATAAAGCTTTCAGGCATAAATAGGGTACTTTGACAGTAAATCCTAATCTAAATTTATTTTTCTTTATCAGAGAAAATGGACAATTTGTAAAACAAATAGGAAACAAAAACAATGAGGAATAACATCAAAATTAATATATACCAGGATCCCATGAATCAAATTGTATTATTGATGTTCAAACTAGTTACATACTTTAATTCTAGTAGGTCTTTACATCTCAAAACTTCTTTTCTTAGCCTAGTATTCTTCAACTACTCAATAGTACTTCAACAGCTTCAGCAACTATATTGCACTTCAATAATAATCCAACCAACAATAAGAATGAGCTCCTCAAGTAGTATTTATAATTAAATGAGGAGGTGCAATGAAAGAAAGGGTCTCTAACTGTTCATAAATGACAGAGTAAATGTTTTTTACCTTTGAGGGATGGGATTTTTGAACCAATCGACTGCATTGGGAATGAAGTCTTTGGTTTCCACAGCAAATTGGTCATGCGACTGCTGTGGGAGGAAGTATGCGCGATGGTGCATATTGTCCCATGGAAAGTCAGGGTTGGTCATGGCTTCCATAATGTCTTCATCGGACTGGAAGATGGGAAGACTGGAGGAAGAAAGGTCACCCAAGGAGGTAGTGATGTGTGACGGGTCATCAGGAGGAGAAGGGCTCCGGTGTGCAATATCAACAGATCCAAGGTCGGCTGAGGAGGAGCCCAGAGTATCTGCAGGTTGAAGGGTAGGTGGACTATCTCGCAAGGATGATGACAGGTACAAAATGGTGGTTAACGACTCTGTTGGTTCGATGGCGGGAGGAGGAATGTGAATAGGAGTAGGAAGATCCTATGGTCCTATTGAAGTAGCCTTGAATCAGCGGTACATTTCCAAGGAGGAACGATACTCGTCAAGGCAGGGACAGAGGTGAGTGTAATGGCCGTGGAAATCGCACAAAGCACAAGGGTGGTTTGTGCGCAAGGTTTTGAGTTTCGGGATAGAGTCCGGGATTGTGACGTAGACTTCGGGGATGTCAGAGTCGAGAAACGTCTCGTTGACCAGGATCTTGAGGTGTGGTAATTCAGGACACGTATGGGTGGCGTGACCGACAATATCGCACAAAGCGCATTGGATAGCGGGCTTTGGCGGTCGCAGGGGGGTAGGGGCTGTCGGGGCGGCCTGGTCCTGATGGGTTTCCCCCTTACGAGCTTTACCTTTCTTTCCCGGGGCTGGCACCACAGGGGTAGGGTCCTGGGGATGTGCGGTGGGCCCGGAGGAAGTGAGGGGGACCGGTTGAATCGGTGTCAAAGCAAGGTAAAGTTTGGGGTGACCGGGTGGGGTAGCGGCTGGAGGGTCAATGTACTAGACGGGTATGCCTAGGGTCAAGTTAGGGAGAGTGAGGGTGGCCATGACGGGGACAGAAAATACTTCGGGAGGGGGAGTCAGGAAAAGTATCTGCCCAACAGGGAAATGACCAGGAGGGACGGCTCCGAGATGGTTAAGGCCTGGGGGAACAGATCCAGGAGGATAAAGGGGTTCATGGATACACGCTGTAGGGGGAGGGCCAGAAGGAGGGGGTCTGGCTGGCTAAGATGAATGGCTAGGAGTGAGTGGCGGAGGGCGAGGGGGAGGTTGTTGACTAGACTAAGCAGGTCGCTTAAGGGCAGCCTGAGACGATTGCATCATGCAAACATTCGACAAGCTGGGATCAGAAATGGGAGGGGGAGGGAGATTAGGAAAAGTTCCAAGCAGGGAGGAATATTTGTAAATGCCGGGGGAGACACTGGTCAAGGAATCGACGGTTTGCTTGTTGGCTATAGAAGAGATGGTCGTCTTAGGTGAGGTCTGAGATTTTGGCTCATGATATGTCAACTGGTCAATGGTGACTATCTTTCCATTATGGGGGAAAGACATTTTGCGGAAAACCGTGGATGGGACAACAGACATAGCATAGGTGTAGCTTCACCCCAATAGAATGTTGTAGTCTAGGCTGTGGCGGTTTATGATTTCTGAATAAAATTAGTGGCAAAATGGACGTGCTGGTGATAGTTGATAGACAAATTACTTTAAAGGCCACTGGCTGAGGTAATGGCCACCTACGAAGGGTGATCGTGGAAGGGGCCAGCTCAGGGGATCCAAGTTGCTTCCAAACCGAAGCGGACATCACACAGGTGGATGCCCCCTCATCAATTATACACCGTGAAACGTTGGCATTCTAGATTTTGACTGGGATTTGGAAGGCGACGAAAGCAGGAAGAGGAGGATGGTCCGATTGAGTGGCGTCGAAAACAATCATTTGGTCATCAGCAGGATCTATAGCACCCATGGAAAATAGTAGAGACTTCTTTTGGGAAGGGCACAACTGGAGGAGTTCCAGTGTGGAAATGGCAGCAAGAGATTGCGCCAAATCATCTACTATACTATATGAATGAGCAGCTCAACCGGAAGCAGCGTTTCGACGTAGGGGTCCCTTAGGAATCTTGGTATGAACCTCAAATTTGGGTTGAGGGATATGTAAGGGGCCACTAGATATCGAAAGAGGCTCTGTAGAACCTGAAGAAGGAGGCTCGGGGGCAGACTGAGTAGGAGGCTTGGGGTACTGGCGAGACCGAGTTTGAAGGTGAAGGTCGACGGTCGGGGAAGGATCGGAGTGCATCATAAGGATCTGGTAATCAGAGGAACCAGAAAGGGAAGGGGGAGTGGCGACCTGGCTGTCAGGCAGTTGGGTAGCCACGAATCCTTGCTGAGGGAAAGGATCAGTAAACATAGATGGTTGGGTAGTGGCCACATTAGGAGGAGCATGAGGGGAGGCGTGCTGACCGCGCAATGTGGCTTGAGACTCCCACATCTGCCGCATCTAGGGTAAGAGGGGACAATCGTGGGTGTAATGACCATAAACACCGCAACACGAACAAGGCTTATTTGAAAGCATACTGTCCGTTCGCTGAGTGCCTCATTGTTGGTTCGTAAAGTGTTAGGGGTCCACACCAGATTGGGTCCATGGGCACTGTGCGATCGTTCTGATTTCTCTCCCCCGCCTTCGAGAAGGGGGTTAGTCACGCCCGCCGTGCAAATACTTGCCCCTGAGTCGGTAAGGCCAAGCAGGTGTTTGGAGGAGGCAGGGAGAGAAGGGAAGCGATGTTGGAGGAGCCTGCCACGACCAGTCGCTGACAGTTGCACGGTTAGGGTTGGGCAAACATTGAGGCAGGCAGAGCAGGTACGGCCGTATCCGGATAGGGTACGGCGTGAGGGGGAAGAGTGCTAGAGGTGTTGGCTCCTCCCCGAGGGAGACCATAGCCCATAAGAGGTTGAGCGTACGGATGAGAAAGGGCCCCAACGATACCATCGGCGGAATGAGATGCCCCCGGGGCATTAGCGCCGCCGGGCCTGGGGAGGTCAAGAAGAACGGTATAAACATAACCAGATTGAGCGTAGATCAGGTCATATTTCAAGGCTATTTGGAGGGCAGCTTCTTCAGTTTGAGGAAAGTGAGAGGCGACATCTTTGCCGATAGGAGCTAAGAGGGTGCGAAGGAACCAGTCCATGTAAACCCGATCTTCGAAGGGGGGGCTCAACATAAGATCCATCTTCATCGCCATTCCTGTACATGGGTGGAAAGGCGGGTCGAAGAGGTTTGCTTGAATGAAGTCAAGAGTTCCGTGCCAGTATCGTATCGGAGAGGGACCTGGAAATAAGATAAAAAGGTTTGGGCAAGGGTCGCAAAGGTGGTATGGGAAGAGGTGGCTTGGTCAACATACCATTTAGAAGCTTCGTCGGTAAGCGTGCGTTGCAACAGACGAAGACGGATGGAGTCATCGGTAATGGAATTGGAGGAACACCACATGTGGAAAGATCGGACATGATTGGTTGGATCTTCTCCAGCAAGGCCTTCGAACTTAGGGATGTCGGAGGGGAGCTTGGTTGGCATAGCAGGCCAACCAAAATCGTGGCGGATAGGGTCATTGATCAACTGATTGAAATCGAGGAGGCTGAGGCCTGCAATGTACGACAGTAAGGGTATGGCCGAGGTAGTTCCTGTGGCGATTCCGCTAGTAGTGGTTTCGGCATTAGGGCCTGGAGCACCGCTAACGTTAGGCCCTGGACCAGACATAGTGAAGGTGACAGGGGGAGAACCAGGAGGAGAGGGAGAACCCAATGAATCAGAAGAGGAGTCGGAGTGCGGACTCGGAGGAGGACTGGCTCGACGACGGCGGGACGGAGCAGGTCGATCGACCGGAAACTGAGGGTGAAGGCCAAGAAGTCTCCGAGAAAGGCGCCTTGGGGGCGCAATGATGACGGGAAGAAGGAAACCGACAAGGGAAAAAAGGGACAGAATCAAGTGAGGTCAAGGGCAGAAAATGTGCAGTGACAATTGATTTTAGAGTCTTTGCCAGGCGATGTTAACCAGGCACTTCTTCACTTAGGGTCATTGTGTGGCGTGCGTTAATTTTAATTTTTAAAACCCTTTTCATTTTGAGAGCAAGAAAATGTGTGCTGCGTAACTGAGAATAAAGCTGCAGAGAACAGTATATAACAGAAAAATAACAGCTACTATTGCATCGATTCAACCCAAGAAGGCGGGTCGCTCAAAACTAATGTAAAAAAGGGCAAAAATCTAGTCAAAACACACTTAAAAAGAGGCCAATAGATCTAGGGTCAAAAGGGACAGGGATCTAAAGGATAAAGCTGTTGAAAAGAGGTGCAGATCATAGCCAAGAGACAGAGGCAAGGTGGCTGGAAAAAAGGGAAGAAATCAGCAAAAAGCAGAAAGGACAGGGAGGAGGTCCTAAAGAGAGGTCCAAACAAAACGACAAGAGGTGATTTGAAAGGATGGAAGGCTAATTTAAAGGGATCTGAGTAGGAGGTTCCAGATCTGAAAAAAGGAAGGCTGAAACTCTGAAAAACAGACGGCTGAAACAGCTAAAACTCTTCCACAAAAGTGGAGGGTAATAAAACCCTAGGGGGCTAGGTTCCCACTTAGATGAGTAGAAAAAGATCAGAACTTGGTCAAAGCAGGCTGAGACAGAGGCTGGAAGACCCTGACAGAAGCTTCAGAAAAACCCAGAAAAATTGCAGAAAAACCACTGAAAAATTGGCAGGTCGCAGGTTATGACTTGTTTTCAGTGCAGGTCGCAGAAAAGAGGCTGAAAAGTGCGACCTGGAGGTCCAGGTTGCAGGTTATGGGCCAAAAAGTGCGACCCCCCATTCTGGTTGTCTCAGCGGCAGATTTTCAGAAAAGTTTCCGTCTCAGTTGCGGTTGGTGTCGCTTACCTGCGCAATAGGGCCAGAAACACATGGAAGTTAGAAATTTTAATGTTTTAGGGTTTTATGTGAGAAAAACAACATAAAAATAGGGAAAATAAACAGCTGAAAATAAACCCTAGGGTCTGAAGTAGCTGGATATGCAGGAATATGAAAAACGACAGCGGTCGTAATTTAAAACCCATGTGGAGTCGCCATTTGTTAGTATGAATCCTTTGTCATCCAAATGGTAAGACCACTTACCATGCATAACTAATAGCCCTAACAACAAAAGTGGCTACCAATATCTTCGCATACGGTTAGTTGAAGATCATAATATCCGCAAAACACCAACTATGCATGAAAGACATTGCTAAAGAAAAACAAGGTTTGCTCCATATACCAATAAGATGCGACAAGAAAATTTTTGAAAGAATTTTTATATTAATTCCAAATTCGGGGAGGAAAACAAGAAGGCGATCCACCTCTGATACCTGGAAGTCCCTCAAAGACTTCGTACTCGAAGATTTCTCTCTCTTATTGGTGTAGAAAACCCAATGCAAAGAATAGAGCTCAATGGGAGCTCACACAGCAAATGATGGAAAAATGGGACCAAGTATATAGATCCAGAGTGATCTAATAGGCAAAAAAAGGTGAAGAATGGTAGGAAAAACCCTCCTATTTATAACAAAATATTGGGTCATTCTAGATCTTGGTGCATGGGTTAACCAAATCTAGATCCACTTTTTATGGAATATTTTACTATATTTGTTGGAGGGAAAAGGTATTTGACTTGGGTCAAATCTCTTGATTTGTCAAAAATAAATAAATAAATGATTTATTTATCTTTTTAAGGAAGCAGTTAGAAGATAATCAAATAAATAATGATTTCTTTAATTATTTAAGGAAGTGGTTGAAAGATAATTAAATAAATAATGATTTATTTAATTATTTGTGGGTGATTTGGTCATATTTAACAAGGAATATTATCTAAATAAGATTTAAATAATTATTCCTAGAAAATAATAAGATAAATAAAGGTTTATCTAATTAATTTCTTTGTTTTTAGGTTAAACATGACTGGGAATAATAATTAAATTATGGTTTAATTAATTATTCCATGAGGAAAATTAAACAAAATAGGTTTGTTTAATATTTCCTTTTGGGGTTTCCTGTTTAGACCATAAACAACCTAATAAATGTGGTGTATTAAGTTATTTTACATAGTGAAAGCAATTTTACTTAGGGTAAAATTGGTCTTACATGGTGTACTTGGGTCCATCTAATGATAATAGGTTAGATGACCAAAAAATGGTGTAACACAAGGCACAAGGAAAAAATCTATTTAAGTCTAACTCTGCATAATGAATATTACATTAACTTTTTTGAACTAATTAGTTGCTTTTGTTGACTTTCAAGCTTATTTGGTAGGCTGGCAATAAATTCTAAGCTGTCTATTGGAAATATCTCTGACTATAATAACTTTATGTGTCTTTTGAGGCAATTAGGCCTGCAAGTGCATTTTTTGGTCCTTTGGAGGAGTAATTTCTTTTGTGGATGTGGCATTCGAAGCTTTCTTTCTTGCTGATTTGTTTGATTTATGATTTAAACTCTGATTAGGCCTCTGATATTTCTTTTAGGCCATCTTAAATCATCTTACTGTCTTTTTCAATTTTGCTGACTATTTTGACTTTAATTAATCGTTCTTTATCCTTAATCACTATTCTAACCTTTATCCTTTATATTCTGATCAAGCTTTTAATCTTCTGGCTCTAAATTTTTTTTGTTTCTATTTGCAAGTGTTTCTTCTATGCGCTGGAGGGTTTCATGAATGCATCGATGGCCATGGAGCATTGATTGAAGTTTTGAATCGAACCCTTTATCCCGTTTCTTTGTTTATTTGGTCTCATGGATCGTCATCCAAAGACTGTAGCCACTTATATGACTGCGGGGTGGCCTTCTTAGTTCACCCACCATTAAACCTCCAATCATAAACAAAAACATTAAATAAAACCTGGATTTTTTGTTTTAACTGCTTTTAGAGGCTCGGAGAGGAGATGGAGCGATTTTCAGAGAAAGGGAGATGTGCAAGGGAGGGGTTCTACCAGCAAAACCAGGAGAAAATGGAGAAAATTTTAAATATGGGCGTGAAAAGAGGAAGGGGTGGTTTTGGGGAATACCGGGGTGGTATTCATGCAAGGATTAGTGATAAGTGGTATTGGCCATTTTGGACGCGATACCATACATATGGTGATGCGTGTCCTACCCAAAACCACTTCTTTCTCGTTGAAAATGCGTGTTAAAATGTTTGGTGAAATGGGCGCGAAACCAGTTCTGGGCCATCAGATCTAGGGGAGCCAGATCGATGGTGGAGGATGAGTGTGATGGGACAAGGTGCTCGGCTAGATGAATGGTGGGGACAGGTGGGACCGAGAGGTGATGTCAGCTAAACTGTTGGGTAGTGAAATGTTAATGGGCGAGGTTGAAACGTCGGGGGAACATGTTGATCGTTGGAACTTTACGATCAATGGTTGTGATGGGTTCACAGAGATACACGGGTGAGGAGATGGTTAGGAGAAAGGGTGATGATAGGACACGATTGTCGTTGGATTGTCATGATCAATGGCGGGGATTAATTCGGGGAAAATTAATGGTGTGGGGTAAAAGGACAAGAGAAGGGGGCTAAGGGAAAGTAGACAATGCGGTTTTGTGGGGGGGAGGAAATGACCGAGGGAGAAAATGAAGAAGGGCTGAGACTTAGCTAGTGGTCACAGGCCTTGGTCATATGCAAAAAAAGGAGTTAGGGTTTAAGCCAAAAGGGGCTTAAGGCCTTATTTTCAAATAGTTGGATATTAGGCCAAAAAGAGAGTTTTTAAGTCCTTTTTAAAGGTTCTGATAGGTTAGAAAAGGGTTTTTAAACCAAATAAAGGGATTTTTCATGATTTAAACGGGGTTTTCAAGGGAAATGAAGGATGAATGGGAGGAAAGGAGGGATTTTTTAGAGGAAGAAATGATTGGTTGGGATAGGTAAACATGGATGAAAAAGTGGGTGAAATGGGTTTATGGAATGATGGAAAATGGCTTAAAAACAATTCCTTTTTGTCTTGGCAGGGTAACTTAGAGGCTTTGACTGAAGTTTATCAGTGAAAATATTCTTTGGAGATAATGAACACAATGAGGTTTCAAGAACTCACAAAATTTTTCATAAAGTTTGTTTCTTGAAAACTGAAAGACTTTTTAGCCATCATGAGGTATAACAGAATTTATAGATGGCTAACAGGAGTGATGGCCAAAATAATTCATGAACCAAGGAAAATAACTCAGATCATTGCCAAGAAACCTATCAAATCAAACATAATACAATATATTACATCTCTGGTATGAATATTCATAACCACGTAACACTGCACTAGGCACCAAGCAACACATGAACACACGACATGGTCACTACCATCGATCTAAAGAGATCATAGAAATGGATCCATGGAATGGACACATCCATCCGTATATATAGGATCATGTATAAAATCATGAATACTCAATAACTCCATGTAGCTTGGACCAAAATTAGATGTGACCCATGGTCTACACCGCAATATCAATCTACCCAATGTACGGATCTAGCCATGTCAATAGATGTGCTGATGTTGAACATGGTAGAAACCATCTAGTTACTGTCCAATAATAAAATTCATTAACAGGTACAAGAGAAACCACCAATAATGATGATGGCCCTCAAGGTACAAAAACACAATCTAAAAGTGTGAATAAATGTGTTGAATTCACACACTTGCATAATCATTCGATCGAAGGCCAGTAATGTGAACTTGTCGTAGAACATGAAGAAATTTCCATTGAGGCATGCAAGCTCCAAGGTACTCAAAAGAGGTTTATAAACCATCTTCCCTGATAATGAGCTGAAGTCAACAGAAAGTGATTCGTCAAAGGAGGGCCATAATGACTCCCACATCATCGACAAGAAACAAAAAATATCTCAAGATGATAGGAGTGATTTGGGATTGTAATAGAGAATGTCAGATAAGGAAAGGATGTTTGAAAAAAAGGACTTCTCTTCAAAATATTGGCCACACAACTCTAGAGTGTGACAACATTTGACTCAAATGGGATCAAAGGTCATGATGACAAAAATGGTGACTGAATAGGAGGTAAATGGATTTCCCAAACCTGCAGAGAAAAAATGATGAATGAAGGATATCCCCCACTCGACACAAACTGTAGATGAGTGTCATCTTGAAGAGTGACAAGCTGCCCAAAATACACATAGGATGTTCACTTTCAATTTTTCCGTCGTTATTGCAAATGAGTACCTCTTTATTTTTTATAGGAAATGTGAAGAGGATATCATCTGTTGAGCGTGTAGGTTCATTCTTTGAATGAATCCATCCTACTAATTTTAACGAGCCCTAGGAAGGAGGAACTTAGTCTTTCCATGGTGATAAATATTTCATCGTTTAATATTTAACGAGTCCAACGAAAGGGTAACTCGGTAAATTTTCATGTTTGAGGAGTTTGAAAAGGAACGAAAAGAAAAATCCATCATTTCCCTTTTTGTAAATCATCTATCGGATCCAAAAAGGTATAAAACAATACTTGAGAGAACCTCTTGACCATGTTCGATCAAGGTATTCCATTTTCGTAAATAGTTAATATTAGCCCAAAAAAGGGGTAAACATATACTGATACTACATCAATTCATCTACTTTAACGAGTTCGAAATGACAAGTACTCGAAAATATTTTCATTTTTCGAGAGTTAAAAAAGCGCTGAGAGTTGACTCCAGTGGGGTTCCTTCTTTGTTTATTTTTATCGAGTCCAAAAAAGAGATAAAATAAAACTCATTTGCATCAGGAATAATCACTGATAGTGTAAAGGTACTGCTACTACACAAAAATGGAAAACATCACTGATATCGAGGATAAATAATAAATAATAGAAAAAATATCTTCAGAAATCTATAAATAGAGAAAAATTAAATTATTTTTCACCTTTATATTTTGAGTAAATTGGAGAAGTGCATTGTACCCCTTTTTCCTCCAAACTTCTGACTAGTAGTGCAACCAATCCAGGACACCATTCAGCAATATGTCTGTTACAGGTAAGAGCTCAAACTCTTCTCTTCATTTTCATTCCATTCTTTAGGTATTTAGCTAAGAAATTTAGAGATGGGGGGGAGGTATTTCAAATTTCAAAATTTCTCGTGGTTAGCGTGGGTTCGAGCTATTGGACCCATGCTGGTTGCATGGGCCGCGAAGAAGAGTTTGAAATGAGAAATCCACCCATTTCCAATAGATGATTTCAAAAATTACTCCAATGAATGCTCCTAACATGTCATTTGAACATGGTTTGGAGGTGATTTCAGCAGAAATGGTCATCGAATTTAAAGAAAGAGGCCACGACGTGGAAGACCACCTAGCACTCCAAGAAAAAAAATTCCGTAAATTCATTGCATAATTGCGGATTTTTGATGTTATTCCAAACATTGGGGTTGAGAGATCAACTGGAGTTTCTTTATTATTTGATTGGAATGTGGGACGTAGATCACCAAATATTCATAATTGGAGACCGGGAACTGGAATTAGATTTCATGGAAATCTATCTCATTATAGGATTATCTAAGAGAGGGGAGAGGATCCAACTCTCTGTAGCTTGCACAAGAGGTGAGAATACTAGCATGATTATTCATAGACACTATCATGTGGCTAAGAAGACAAAGAATGGGAATATGGAGATATCCTCTGTTAATTTTTTTCCCTTGCACACGATTTTACATTTCATGTCTCGAGTGGTTGGAGCCCAAGCGTTGCATGAGGTAACGAAATCCAAATTCTAGTACGTGGTGGAGTGTCTAGCCCCTACTATGTTCAACTTGTGTGAGGGGTTATTGGATAACATGAAGAGCCAATTGACCAAGTGCAAAGCAAGTTGACTGAAATAGTTTCGGTATGGGTCCATCTTGGTTGCCTTTTTCCTGGAGAGGGTACCTTTGTTTCAATATCAGTTGTTGGAGATCCATGATCCAGACCCAAGGGACTCGAGGTTGATGAGATTGTGTGAGACTAGACCCCGTTAGGGCGAGGGCCAACAAATGCATTTCTCGACAACTTTTTTTAGTTTGTTGCATCATCAATGAATCGTGGTTAAGGACTATGCATATGCAGGCATTGACTTCAAGGGAGATCCATATCTTCCCATTCCACTGGACACATAGTGGATTGATGCATGTAAAATATATTTTTAACAATTTTTACTTTTTGAATATTTTTTTCATGTATTCTGAGATGTGAATGTAATATCCCAAATGGGAGAATACAATAATAATGAAACAAAATATAAGAACTGCAACAAAGTAAACAATAAATATAAATACACAACATAATGCACAGAAATACCCGAGCCATTTTATTATATGGGAGGTGAACAACAAGTACAACAGTGCTCAAAATATGAGACACTTAAGCCAAAGAGATGGCCTAGAATGACCCTGAAATGATCCCACAAGAGGGACTTCATAACTGATGAACCTCTGGAAGGTAAATTGCGTTGTCCCTGATGTAACTATTGGGACTACAAATTTTAGAAATATAGAAATTTAGATCTAGGGAGTACGGGAGCTCTGATGATGCTAAAAATAGAGATCCAGACTCTATGATGGATACCCAAGATAACCTAGAAAGGGTTTCTCAGATCCGTCAATATAATAAAAACACCCTCTTAGGGCGTACACTATATAGCTGCTAGACATGCAGATCTAATGCATGAACTGAAGATATGATAGTTTCAATGATGTGTGATCATCTCTATACAAGAATATTTGATCCCTTCACTATATCCTTGGCCTAAAAGTTCAATATCTAGCTCCTCCAATCTCCTACAATGAATATAGTTGATGAATGATCAACAGCTTCAAAAAATTGCACTGTAAGAGAGGGAGGCTCGATAGCCTACTACTAGATATGTAAAATCAGCTCTTGAGTGATGGAAACAATAGATCCAATGTGACGAGATGATCCCTCATAGGGTTTCCAACTGAAATACTAGAAAATTCCTTCCTCCAATAGATCTACAGGACTGGACTATGCAATCCTTGAAGGGACTGCCGCTACATGGAGGTAAAACCCAATGGCCTGAATGCTAGATATAGATCTGTTGGTCCTGGAAGACTAAATGTGAAGAACAAAGTGGTAGGATGAATCCTCCACTAGTTTCCTAGCTGAAGGCTAGAAACAACCTCTTGAAGATGGCACCAATGTTTGATAAGGAATAGAGCACAATATAAGACCTTCCCATAGTAGGCACATAAGTCCTCTATGGGTGAGGGTGGGATTCCCACTCAGGAACACTGTAATACTCCTAATTTAGCTTCATCTAATAGGAATATTAATTTTGCTTCTAAAAGTTATATAGATGAATAAATGGGCAAGGAGGCTCATAATTTGCTCAAGTATGAATAAAAATCCATCCTAATGTGAAAGGGGATCATGAAATAACCAGTTCAAACATCCACATGTGTGAACAAGGTCTAAACTATGTGGACAAGGTCAAGTTTGACCAAGTCAACATGATTTATTCTCAAAGAAGTGGATCCTAAATAAAGCCAGCTCAATGTGAATAGAGATCAATCCAGCTAGAGAAAATGAAGGCACCTTGAGTGTGAAAAGGGAAAGGGCATGAAGATTCAGTCAAGGTTGGCTAAGTCAACAAAACTGTCTAGATACATTGGACCACCTTGATGGACAACACAGTTTTTGTGGAGGAGCCTTTGCATGGAAGCAACCTCATAGTGGGTGGGACCCTTGGTGAGAGAGCTCATCAATTATATAATTAAGGATATGGAAAGCATATGAAGATATTGGAGATTATATTTTATGTGGTCTGCTTAGACTTCCTGCATACTTGGATGTTTAGCTAAGTTGCTGCACTTCTTAGTGCAAGGGTTTTCCCGAGTGGGGATTCCCTACTCTTTCTTGGAGATCTTGTTTGAGAAATCTAAGAGGAGACTTCTGATCTGAATTTTCCATTACCTAGTGTTGTGACAAGCACTTACCTTCAATAAAAACATATTCCCTTCAGAAAACTGTGTTATTTCTTAAGGTGTGCAGTGGGAGGGGTGAAAACCCCATTTTGAGCAGCTAGTTTCCCAAGAGGAGGATCAGTCTTTATTTGGGAAAGCTAGGGGAAGCATATAAAACCATTTATTTTCTTTTTCATCCATTTTCATGCAAAGCTTCAGCTACACAGTGTGATTCAGTGACATATCTACAACAACTCTTTCATGTATATCATTTCTATCAAGAAACCTTTGCTGGGTCCTCTTGGATCTGTATAAAAGAGATTAGATCTCTGTTTTTATGCCTCATTGAGTAATATATTAAGGATATCAGATATATTTCTCTATTTATAAGTTTTACCTCTATTATAATACGCATTCCCTTATGCAGCAACTTCAGTATTTTGCAGTCTTGGGGTTTTGTCAATTTTAAGTTGTTTTGCGCATGGGAGACATATTTAACTAGGTTAAAGGCATTTTTTTTCTGAAATTTTTTTGAATTCATGTCCTATATTGTATAATATAAGGTACATAACCATTATTTTTCACTGTTATAGCTCAATATTCAGAAAATAATGTTTTTGGGGCCAAATATGATGTTTTTCCCCACTTGGTGACATTGTAAAAAGGCATAGTTTTTTGTTGTGATTGTTTAATGTTGGATATGTGTTTAAAAACACTATGAGTTGATCAGTTGATTCTCTCCAACTTTGGAATACCTTAGGGTATTATTATTGCTGTAGAAAATTCCAGATTTGGAATATTACTGTGGTATCATAGCAACAATCTTGGCTCAGCCTGTGAGCTCAAGAATTATGGAGTCTTCTCATGGGGAGGAGAAGATTTGTAGAAGAAATCAAAACAAACCCTTGTTTTCTGGAGAAAATAGGTTCTCAAAACTTCTCTTTTCAAATCTGCAGGACAAAAGCAAGGGCATCAAAGAAATGAGAAGGGAAACACATGAAGATCCCTAAACAAGATCTATACAAGAGGAAGATTCTAAGTCCTCATCTTTTGGATATGAGCACTTAGCCATATCATCAGATCTACCACGTTCTATCAGCAATTTATTCATGAAGAGGAAGAAAGGAGATGTACCAAAGAAATATACTCTTGGTGATTATTTACAGGAATATGAAGCTCAATCTAAGGAGTTCAAAGATCACTTGAATTTCCAAGTGTTTTTCCAAATGAAGGAGGAAAAGAGCACAAGGAGCAAGAAGTAGGGTGAGGGTATATTATTTCTATCTATTTTTGATGGATCACCTCTATGTCTAGCTAGGGCTTGGGTGAAGGAGCTAGACACCTTTATGCAGCAACATCAAGTTTCAGAATTTGAAGCCATCAAAGTAGCAGCACTGCATTTTGAGGGTAAGGCCTATGCTTGGTGGTTGTTTGAATGATTTTCCTTAAACAATGCAAATACATCTACTTATGCAAGGTTCATTAAAAGATTAGTAGAGAGGTTTGAAGATATTTCATGTGAAACATCTTCAATTGGAAATATCAAACCACATCAAACAAAACTTTTGCATGAGTTGGGAGGGTCTATATATCCAACTCCATTTCCAAAAACCACTGAAGAGGAGGTGAGATTGTTTAAAACCTTTCCAAGGGCAAGATATCCTTTGGATGAAGGCCTTTCTTCTCAAGAGGAAGACATGAAGATTCCTTCTTCAAAAGAAGATCAAGATCTAAGGTCTCTTGTTGAAGATAAGGAAACTTCAACTATTGAAGAGGAGAAAGGGAAGGCAGGAGAGGATAACATAGCCATGACAAGGGAACCTCAATCACCTCATGGAGAAGAGGATGGAGCACTTTCTCTAGGAAAAGAAACTCTTGCACTCTTGCAAGGAGTTCCAAAAGGTCTCACACATAAAGCTCTTGGCATAATACATGAGAAGCATGTACTATCATTGTCAAATGATGAGATCTTTAAGATAGGAGGAGGAAAAGAGGAGGAATGGAATCACAAGATGAATAAAATGTACCCTTCTCTATTTCAAGGTTTGAAAGAGTAAATAAGGCAAGAGGACCTATGCCATAAAGGTAGGGGCAAATCTATCCACCTACATTCACATCCTACTCTATGCCTTGATGCCTCTTTGCAAGGAGGCATCTCAGCAGGAATACCTCTTGATTGGAGGGAAACTAAAGTATTCTCTCAAATATATGCAGCAGAATCCTATTTTTCTAAAGAGGGAACCTTGGAAGGAGCCACTACAGTGCTAAGAATCATTGATGGAATGCTAGGCAAATTTCTAAAATTGACCTTGCTTTCTTCCATTCATCTATTTTCATTGGAGGGAATAGATTCAAAAATTTGTGTTGATATGAGCATGGTATCAAAAGGATACTCCAAAGCTTTAGAGAAAAAAAAGGATACTCCAATATATAATGAAAATTTATGAACATAACAAAAATATATTTTCATTTTTGTATGCAGGAGAAAAATTGTGGAAGTTTTGGGGGAAGAGAACCTTTCAAAAGGAGGATGACTCTCCTAGACTTCAATCTTGTCTTGAGAAAGATCAGCTACGAGAGGGGCAGCAAAAGAAAGTTGGGACTACTCCAAAATGTGACTTTGACATCAAGTATGTCAAGGAGGAGAGCCACCATATGACAAATGCATCATTTCATACTTCTACAGTGCTGTCAATGTTGGGAAGCCTAGACCCTTATTGGGAGTCCCAACTCTTGATGGAATATTCTAAGGACCTATTCACATGTAAGGTTCTTGATGGGCAACCAATGGATTGAAAGTATAAAGTAGTTAATGGAATCATTTATGTCCATGATCAGATCTACTTAACTAAAGATTCCAAGCACAAGAAAGAACTACTTAACACAACCTATGAGGTCTTGCTTTCAAACCCCACTAGTTTCATTATAACATATCATACTATTTTATATGGATTTATGTGGGGAAATTTCAAAGAAGAGATGCACTCTCATATGAGTAAGTGCATGGATCATTTGTTGGTTGAGGAGGAACATAGCTCTTGGGGAGAGTTATCATTATCACCTCCTTATTCATTGAGTGTGAGAGGGAGCTCATCCATGAGCTACCTTTCTGATTTTAAACAAGTGTATGATAAAAATTGTACTACTAAATCTCATGATGTATTTATTATATACTTGCATTTTCTTAACACTCATGTGCAGGTCTTGGCTCCAAGAGGGGGAACTTTTTTTGATGGGCTTCATGAGCCACCTTAGGCCATGAACAATGGTGATGCTAGCCATTATTTGGGAGATCTTGGAAAGGCGATGTACTCTTCATGGTGTGATTCCTTAACACCAACCATCATACACCTCCAAACATTCATGAAGGATGGGGCAACAAACAAGTGTTGGAGAGAATGCTTGTCATATCATATTCTATGGCAGTTAGGAGGGAAACTGCGCTGGTTGCGCATGAGGGACCATTGTCCTTCTCCCTTACTGTTTATGGCAGCTAGCATGATCTTACTTATGATCCCACATGCTGAAGATGTTCTTATATTTGTTGGGGGCATGGTTAGAGGAGAGGCACACTTGTGGGATATGTCTTTGGGGAAAGGAAGTCCCTACTTTTTCTGCACTACATGTTCTAAGGGGAGCATGAGAAACTATATGCCCACCATTTCATACCACTTATTTCCTTATGATGTGGACCATATGTTTGGTTGGAGCACTTGGGGCATGCCTCTCATGAGCAATTGGGAGGATATTTTCTATGAATTACCAACTTGGAAGGTTATTCATTTTATTTGGATGATAGCATAGAGGAGGGAGGCCTTCATTGATGATGAAATTCCCCATGATTGTCATCACTTCTACCTTGAAAATGCCATGAATTATCAAGGAGGTTTCCACATAGACCTTCCATTCTTTTATAAGGGAGGCCCTTGGGGTTATTCACCAAAGGCCAACTTGCACACTTGGGAGGAGCCATTGGGAGTTGGGATTTTTGCAGAAATTTTGGAGCAATGGTGGAGACTATTGGATGAGGGGGGCACAAGAGGAAGAGCGGAGATTTTGTAGCACCCTTGCAGTTGCTTGAGGATAAGAAACATTTGGGAGCGGGAGATTGTAATATTCCTAATTTAGCTTCAGCTAATAGGAATATTAATTTTTTTTCTAAAAGTTAGATAGATGAATAAATGGGCAAGGAGGCTCATAATTTGCTCAAGTATGAATAAAAATCCCTCCTAATGTGAAAGGGGATCATAAAATAACTAGTTCAATCATCCACATGTGTGAACAAGGTCTAAACTATGTGGACGAGGTCAAGTTTGACCAAGTCAACATGATTTATTCTCAAAGAAGTGGATCCTAAATAAAGCCAGCTCAATTTGAATAGAGATCAATCTAGTTAGACAAAATGAAGGCACCTTGAGTGTGAAAAGGGTTAGGGCAAGAAGATTCATTCAAGGTTGACTAAGTCAATAAAGCCGTCTAGATACATTGAACCACCTTGATGGACAACACAGTTTTTGTGGAGGAGCCTTTGCATGCAAGAAACCTCATAGTGGGTGGGACCCTTGGTGAGACAGCTCATCAATTATATAATGAAGGATATGGCAAGCATATGGAGATATTGGAGATTATTTTTTAATGTGGTCTTCTTAGAATTCCTGCATACTTGGTTGTTTAGCTAAGTTGCTGCACTGCTTAGTGCAAGGGTTTTCCTGGGTGGGGATTCCCTACTCTTTCTTGGAGATCGTTTTTGGGAAATCTAAGAGGAGACTTCTGATATGAATTTTCCACTACCTATTGTTGGTCCAGGCACTTACCTTCAACAAAAATGCAGTCCCTTCAGAAAACTGCATTATTTCTTAAGGTGTGCAGTGGGAGGGGTGAAAACCCCATTTTGAGGAGCTAGTTTCTCAAGAGGAGGATCAACCTTTCTTTGGGAAAGCTAGGGGAAGCATATACAACAATTTCTTTTGTTGTTCATCCATTTTAATTCAGAGCTTCAGCTACACAGTGTGATTCAGCCACAATTCTGCAGCAGCTCTTTCATGTATATCATTTCTGTTAAGAAACCTTTGTCGGGTCTTCTTGGATCTGTATAAAAGAGATTAGATCTCTATTTTTATGCCTCATTGAGTAATATAATAAGGATATCATACATATTTATCTATTTTCTAATTTTTACCTCTATTAGACTGCGCAGTCTCTTATGTAGCAACTCCGATATTTTGCAGTCTTGGGGTTTTGTCAATTTTAAGTTGTTTTGCGCATGAGAGGTCTGTTTAACTAGGCTAAAGGCATTTGTTTTTGAAACTATTTTGCATGAATGTCCTATATTGTATAATATAAGGGACACAACTATTATTTTTCACTGTTATAACTCGATATTCAGAAAATAACTTTTTTGGGGCCAAATATGTTGTTTTTCCCCACTTGGTGACATTGTAAAAAGGCATAGTTTGTTGTTGTGATTGTTTAATGTTGGATATGTGTTTAAACACACTATATGAGTTGATCACTTGATGCTCTCAAACTTTAGAATACCTTAGGGTATTCTTATTGTTGAATAAAATTCCATATTTGGAATATTACAAACACCCTGTGCTAAACAACACTAAAACCTTAGATAAATAGCATAAGAGTGCATGGAGATGTCACCTTAAAAATAAAAATCTAAAGAGATAAAGTGTTATAAAATTATATATTATGGAGCAATGCAACACATAAAATATGCGGAAAATACAAGCACACAAAAAACACATAAAACCAGAGAGATACATATATACGTGGTTCACCTAGTTTGGGCTACGTCCACCCCGAACAGCCAGTCCTTCCTTTCTATTATCCAGAAAAATGAAAAAAACAAAACCTACAGCAGATCCGCTGTAATATCCTCTATTGTCTCTCACAGTCTCCCTCTCTGTTTCTTGCTTTGAGAAAACACATAAAATGCACAGCCGCAATACAATGCCCTCATAAAAGTGAGGGGTTGCCTTCTAGGGAAAAAAACCCTAATCTAAACATAACTTCTACCGTCAGATCATTTGCCTAATGAATGGCCCAGATTGACTAGAAATTATATCACTTTACAAGGCAATTTTTATATTTGTTTTTGGCCCGGGCGCCGCCCGAAACCCCCGCCAAGGGGGCCCAGCGTCGTCGCTCGGGACCCCCCCACGCCCAGCGATTAATTACACCGCCCTTAAGGCATAGGGGTCCAACGTCGTATACATGTTAAACAAGATAATCAGCTCCACACCCAACAATCTCCCACTTGGAGACTGGGTTTGTAGTAACTTATCATCGTTTATTTACCTGACAATGACTCCTTTCGACCGTTGTTCCTCATCTTCTCTCTCGCCTGTCATCCTTGAAGACCAATTGAAACTCCAGCACATTCTCGGGTCAAGTTGTCAACTTTTTGTTAGCATATCTGCAGGATTCTGGCCAGTGTGTATCTTTTCTAGCTTCAACTGTCCATCTTCCAATATTGACCTTATGAAATGATACTTGAGCTGTATGTGTTTAGTCCTGGAATGAAATGTTGAGTTCTTTGCAAGATGAATGGCACTTTGGCTATCACTGTATAACGTGCCCATATCATGCTTCTTACCTAATTCACCCATAAACCTTTGTAACCAAATCATTTCTTTACTAGCCTCTGTAGCAGCAACATACTCTGCTTCTGTTGTTGAAAGTGCAACAAAACTTTGGATTTTTGAAACCCAACTGACAGTTTTTCCACCTACAGTAAATACATATCCTGTAGTGCTCCTCCTGTTATCTCTGTCACCTGCCATATCTGCATCAACATATCCCTGTAGAGCAATGTTTGAACCACCAAAGCATAATGCTTGATTTGTGGTACCTCTCAAATATTTGAGAATCCATTTTACTGCCATCCAATGTTCTTTTCTTGGATTATTCATGTACCTGCTTACAACTCCCACTGCATGTGCAATATCAGGCCTTGTGCATACCATTGCATACATTAAGCTTCCAACTGCTGATGCATATGGAACTTTAGACATATAGTCCATTTCTTCTTGGGTCTTGGGGCACATCTCCTTACTAAGTTTGGAATGGCTAGCAAAAGGTGTACTAACTGGTTTTGCATTATGCATATTAAATCTTTTCAACACCTTTTCTATGTACTCATTATGAGACAGTGTTAATTTGCGATTTTTCCTGTCTCTAGTTATCCTCATACCAAGGATTTGTTTTGCAGCTCCCAAATCCTTCATTGCAAATGAATTTGCCAATTTTCTTTTGAGCACATTTATTTCGTGCATGTTAGACCCTGCAACAAGCATGTCATCTACATACAATAACAATATAATATAGCTGCCATCATTTTGCCTTTTTAGATAAACACAATGATTAGAGTGACATCTAGTATAACCTTGTTCAGACATAAACTTGTCAAATTTTAGATACCACTGCCTTGGAGCTTGTTTTAAGCCATACAAGCTCTTCTTTAACCTGCACATCAATTTTTCTTTCCCTTTTACCTCATATCCTTCTGGTTTCTGCATGTATATCTCTTCCTCCAAATCTCCATGGAGAAATGATGTCTTTACATCTAACTGTTCAAGATGTAAGTCTTCCGCTACTACAAGACTTAAGATAGTTCTGATTGAATTCATCTTAACAATAGGGGAAAATATTTCATCAAAATCAATACCTTTCTTCTGTGCAAACCCCTTCACCACAAGTCTAGCTTTGTACCTCTGTTTTCCTCCATCTTCTTCCTTTATCCTGTAAACCCATTTATTCTGCAATGCAGTTTTACCTGCAGGCAACTTGACTAAGTCCCAAGTTTGGTTATGCATTAAGGAGTCCATCTCTTCATCCATGGCTAGCTCCCACTTCTTCTTGCTTTCAACTTGCATTGCTTCTTCATAACATTCGGGTTCACCATAATCAGTGAACAATAAATAATATAATGAAGGAGAGTATCGTTTAGGGGGTCTAATTATCCTGGTAGATCTTCTAACACCACTTTCATGTGTTTGAGGTGCCTGTTGCTGTTGTGGTGGTTGCTGCTACTGTGGTTGTTGATTATTATTATTTCCAGGCACCTTTAATTTTTCAGATATCTCATCAAGAACTGCGTATTCCTTGCTTTCTTTTTCCTATTTATTTTCCTACAACTGATTCTTATACAAGACCTTTTCATTGAATATTACATCTCTGCTCCTAATGATTTTGTGATTGTCATAATCATATAAGTGATAACCAAAATCATTAGCACCATATCCAATAAAGGTACATTTCTTTGATTTTGCCTCAAGCTTTGTTCTATTTTCTTTATTAATATGGACAAAGGCCTCACAACCAAAAGGCTTTAAAAAAGATTAGTTTACCTTTTTACCTGTCCATGCTTCCTCTGGAATACCACCATCCAAGGAACTTGAAGGCCCTCTGTTTATTAGATAAACAACACTATCTACAGCATCTGCCCAAAATTTTAAAGGCAATCCTGCATGCAATCTCATGCACCTTGCATGCTCCATGATTGTTCTGTTCATCCTTTCTGACACACCATTTTCTTGTGGTGTTCTTGGAACTTTCTTCTCTCTACGAATTCCATGCTCTGAATAGTACCTATCAAACTCTTTGCTGCAATATTCACCTCCATTTTCTGATCTGAGACACTTCAAATTCTTTCCTGTCTCAATCTCAACCAAAGCTTTCCATTTCTTGAAAGTATCAAATACATCAGATTTATTCTGAATACAATAAATCCATGTTTTTCTAGTTGCATCATCAATAAAAGTAACATAATAACGAGAGCCACCGAGAGATGATACCTGAGCAGGTCCCCATACATATGTATGCACAAGATCCAATTTTTCGCTCTTCTTTTCTTTCCCAACTCTGAGAAATCTGACTCTCTTTTGTTTTCCATAAATGCAATTCTCACAGAAATCCAAATCAACATTCTTCAAACCTCGCAACAAATTTCTTGAGTGAAGAATCTTCATTCCCTTCTCACTCATGTGTCCGAGCCTATGATGCCATAATGCTGCATCTGCTCCTTTGGAAGTTAAAGCATTAACAGAGTTAGAAATACCATTGCATAAATACAATGTACCAACCTTTTCACCTTTTGCTATTACCAGGGCTCCTTTGGTGACCTTCCAAGTTTTATCCGTGAAAGTTGTCACACAACCTTCATCGCCTAACTGCCCTGTTGAAATCAGATTTTTCTTCAGATCTGGAACATGCCTTACCTCCTTTAGTAGCCATTGGTTTCCATTCTGTTGTTTTACAAGAACTTTACCCATTCCAACAATTTTACAAGGTTTATCATCACCCAAACGAACTTGTCAAAAATCTCCTTGAACATAGTCATGAAAATATTTCTTATCAGGTGTGGCATGGAATGAAGCCCCTGAATCTACAACCCAAGAATCAGTAACATTTTCGAAAGAAAGAATCAAAGCATCTTATAACACATCACCTGTCACATTTGCTTCATGATTGTTTTCTTGCTGTGTGTCTCCTTCTTTTCCCTTCCGAGATCTACAGTCTTTCTTTAGGTGTCCTTTCTTTCCGCAATTCCAACACACTATCCCCGATCTGGACTTGGATCTGCCTTTCCTTGATTTACTGTGATATCCCGAGCTCTTTCCTCTTTCCATTCTTCTTCCCCTAGACTCTGCACTCAAAGCATTACCTGATGTCTCACCAGAGCTTTTCCGTCGCATTTCCTCGCTAAGGATAGCACCAGCAACATCATCAAACTTTAAAGTACTAGATCCAGAGACAGAGTTACTAATGGCCATTACTAAACCATTCCAACTCTCTGGCAATGAGCACAAGAATAACAGAGCTCTAACTTCATCATCAAAGTTTACCCCTACAGAACTTAACTGACTGGTAACTGCATTAAATTCATTTAAATTGTCTGCAACAGATCCACCTTCCGACATCTTCATATTAAATATTCGTTTCATAAGAAATACCTTGTTTGAGGCCGAGGGTTTTTCATATAGTTTCACCAACGTTTGCATCAAATCCTCTGTTGTTCTTTCCTTCGAAATATTGAAGGCGACTGACACTGCAAGACACAACCGTACTGTTCTGAGTGCCTTTCTATCGAGAATGTTCCATTCTGCGTCTGTCATTGGCCGATGACTTCTTTGTTTTTCTGCTCAATGGTAGATATAGATCTTTCTGATACAGATAATCTTCCATCTGCATCTTCCACAGCAGAAAGTTTTGGCCGTTAAATATCTCGACCCTAAACTTACCATCTCCCGCCATTGCTCCCACTCGAACCGGGAACCCTTCTTTCCTGCGAGTTTATTAACCAAATATACCTTCGGATCTGATACCAGTTTTTAGAAATTATATATTATGGAGCAATGAAACACATAAAATATGTGGAAAATACAAGCACACAAAAAACACATAAAACCAGAGAGACACAGATATACATGGTTCACCCAGTTTGGGCTACATCCACCTTGAACAGCCAGTCCTTCCTTTCTATTATCCAGCAAAATGAAAAAAAAAAAACCTACAGCAGATCCACTGTAATATCCTCTATTCTCTCTCACAATATCCCTCTATGTTTCTCGCTCCGAGAATACACATACAATGCACAGCCGCAATACAATGCCTCATAAAAGCGAGGGGTTTCCTTCTAGGGAAAAAAACCCTAATATAAACATAACTTCTACCGTCAGATCATTTTCCTAATGAACGATGACTAGAAATTACTATACTTTTACAAGGAAATTTTACATATGTTTTTAGCTTCGGGGGCGCTGCCCCCGAAAACCCCCGCCAGGGGGGGCTCCGAAAAGCGTTGTCGCCCCCCCCCTAGACCCCCCACGGTAGCGATTAATTACGCCGCCCCTTTGAAGGTATAGGGGTCCAATGCTGTGATACAAAGTAAACAAGATAATCAGGCTCCACACCCAACATAAAGAATAATCCGAGTATCCAAATCTGCTTTCTATTATACCTTCACCTTCATTTTATAGATTATGAGCCTTCCATAGCCTAAGCCCACTCCATAACTACATTGTATATGTGGACATAAGTATCGATGGTTGACTACGCTATTTATCCATTTCCTCCATCATGTTCACATGGGGTGATCACGCTCTGCATCATGTGTGCATCACTTCCTCCACTAACTTATCATAAGTGCTTTATGATCTTATTTTGAATGCACTATGATCTTAGTTGACCTCTTCAAATATCCTCATGATTTATATTTAAGATCCATGATCTTATTTGACTGTTTCATCCTCCATGATCTATATCATAAATGAGACATGATATCCACTAATTTATCATTAATGGAGCTACTCAACTACTCCATGATTTAGATCTAGATATGGAATATCCACATACACATATTAAAAGTAGATTTTAATCATCTTGGAGGATTATGGGTCCCTCCACCCTTTTTTATTTACTTACTTAATTAAGTTTATTAAGAACTCTAGTATTCCAAATATCATGTGAAAATTTAGGAATATTACAGTCCTCCCCAGAAAAATGTTGCTTGTCCTCAAGCAGCTGCAAAAGTAGATGCTAGAGCAATCTATCCCCCTCCAAATGGCATCCACACAAGGAAGGTCTCCCCATTTTCTGCAATGAGTTATGTATGCCCAGCACCAAAGTTTCCTCTCTAGAATGTCTAGAGTGACCTCTAACTGTGTGGCTAGATGTCCCTCATCAATCATGAAGGACCAAGTGATAACCATAAGCTATCCAACATCCTCCACAATACATGAGATATATAAAAATAGATGGTCCCCCCCCCCCAACAAAATTAAAGTTCCAACTCACAAAGTAATCCTCCATCCCATGCTACATGAAGTAAAAAGAGGCTTTTAATGCCTCGATCTTTAGCCTTGATGGCCTTGTTGGATCTAAGAATCATCCCAACATTGTACAAAATAAGAAGTAGATATATATGGGTAGAAAAAGGTGTCAAACCATATTCTCCCAATAGTAACCAATGCAAAAATGCTCCCTGCTGCCACACCACACCATCAAAATACCAAGTATGGTGCCCATACTCTCCAAGTAAGAGCCATCGGAGGAGTGCCTATTGCTTCCATCCTCTAACACTATCATGAAAAGTAAGTATGTAGGACCAAAGTCCCCCAATAAAATCCAAAGAAACAAGATCTCTTGCTACCTCTTCACATCATCATGTGAATCATGGAGCAACAACACCATGTTGAATGACATATGGAATGTCATATCAAGCCAATACAAACAAACTCAATTATCACATATCATGAGATTATTATGCCATGTTAAAAACAATACAAAACACATAAACATGGGATATGTCATGTGATGGCCAAACTCTCTCAACCAAAATGGACATGCATTCTTCTGCTTCATTCTGCCATTGATACACAAGGCATGAGTCAAGGAAATATGAGCCATTAGTTGGTAACCATACTCACCTAAGAGAAGCCAGTGTAACCATGCCTCCTTCTTCATTACATGAGTGCTTGTGAGGGCATGGATCAAAGAATCAAGAGCCTTTGGGTAGTAACCAAACTCACCCAAGAGCAACCAGCATAACCAAGCTTCTTTCTGACCCATGTGATATATCTGTAAGTGGTCATGAAACGTCTTGCTTATCATCCTCACCCACTCATCCCAATGTGGATGATGAATGATGTTCTACATAAACATGGTATCCTCCCTTTGTAGAATACCATCCACCTTAAACTGATGAAGAAATTTTTACTTCATGAAATGTTGAAGTGCACCTCCAACGAGACCTCTCCAAGAGATCTTCTTCTCATTAATGGCTCTCCAAAACCAATGAGGTTCTGGATCTGCTGCAGGTAGAATTTTCTCTTTGAGATGTGAGATGATCATTGAGAAAGTGTCATCTGGAAAGGGGAAAAGATTCATCATCTTAATATGTCTACCATTTATCATCTTTACCTCCATTGCTTCATGAGTGAAGCTATTTTCAGAATGCTCTAAGAATAATGGCCCCCCTTCATTATCGCTATTACTAAGTGACAACATTGTAGATATGAATGGTGGTACATATTTTGTCTCATGGCAAAGCACAATGCTGAACTCATAGCCAGCCATTGTACATAGGCTCATGCTCATCCCATCTTCTGAAACTATACACTTCAACTCAAAGGGTTGAATGAAGCTCAACAATGATGATCTGGGATATCTCTTCTTCTCCTCCTTGATTAGATCAAGGGTCCTCTGCACTGTGATATGTTTCTACTTCAAATCAACATTTAGTTCTAACCCTTTGTTATAAATTGGTCCTAATGGCGTGTTCCCATAAGTTTCAATAAGATCTAGTGAAACAATATGTGATGAAAGTGCATGCATACCTTGGATAAAATGATGTGTGGGAACCTCTTGCAAGAACACAAGAGTTCCTCCAACCAGGAAAATGGTGTCTCCAACTACTGGTAAGAGTTATCGCTTCTCTTCTATCAATGTACTGGCACTGGAATCTTCCTCCTCTTCCTCATGCATGGGACTCTATGTTTCAAGATCTTAAGAGCATATTGCAAAGATTCAAGTGTCTCTCCTCTAGATACAAGTACTTCTGTAGCTGGTGATGAATGTAATGACCCTTTTTTCAAAGTGACAAGAATGACGTCCTCCTTGTTTCCTTAGGAAATGTCTCTTTGTGACATATCTCTGGTTTTCTCACATCAAACTTCCTTCTCAACTTGTGAAATAAATCTGAATATTTAGTCACCTTTGCATGCTCCATGTGACCAAACCACCAATCATTGGCTTCACCATAAAGATGAAGTGTTGCAATCTGTACAACCTCTCTTTCAGCTACACGGTGTATCTTGAAGAATTTATCTAACTCTTTCCTCCAAGCCTTAACAATGCTTGAGGAATATCTATCAAATGTAGGAAAATAAAATCTATTGTGCCTCTTTCTTCAATTGCTGCTATAGAATCCTCTTTCTTCTTTGATTTTGAAGAATTGTTGGAGAGTTAGTTTCTTCTTGACCTCTCTAGATTGTGTTTTGTACTCTTCAAGATATAGACTAAGAGTCTCATGAGTCTCAGGTTCCATGTTTATTCTTTCTTCATGACTATACCATTCACCTTCTTCAAATAAAGTGGGCATAGTAGATCTATGAGGAGATCTATGATTCTCTGGTTTTATTTTTTGCTAATAGGAAGTGCTTGGACCTTCCTCATCAAATCTTCTTCTTGGATCCTCCTCTTGCCTTTCTCTCTTCATTTGTTTGACCTATTTGGAGAGATCTTGCATGGATCCAAAGAGAAGAGTGGAAAAACTATAATCCTCCTTCATGATAGATCTCATCTATCTTCTTCTTCTTTTGATGTGAAATATGAAGTGTCCACAAGCTGAGCGAAAGATCATGCTCTGATACCACTATAATATCCCAAATGGGAGAATGTAGTAATACTGAAACACAATATAAGAAATTCAACAAAGTAAACAATAAATCTAAATACAAAGTAGAATGCACAGAAATAGTTGAGCCATTTTATTATATGGGAGGTGAACAACAAGTACAACAGTGCTCAAAATATGAGACGCTTAAGCCAAAGAGATGGCCTAGAATGACCCTAAAATGATCCCACAAGAGGGTCTTCATAACAGTTGAACTACTAGAAGGTAAATTGTGTTGTCCCTACTGCAGCTGTTGGGACTGCAACTACCAGAAAGATAGAAAGTCAAATCTAGCGAGTATGGGAAATTCAATGATGCTGAAAAAAAAGATCTGGGTTTTATGATGTATACCCATGATAACCCAGAAAGGGTTTCTCAAATATGTCAATATAGGAAAACCAACCTCTTAGGGATTGTAATATATAACTATTGGGTATGAATATCTTCTGCATGAACTAAAGATATGATAGCTACAATGATGTGCAATCAGCTCTATGCAAGAAGGGTTGATCCCTTCACTAGATCCTTGGCCTAAAAGCTCAAGATCTAGCTCCTCCAATCTCCTCCAATGAATATAGTTATTGAATGATCAACAAATTCAAAAAAATGCACTGTAATTGAGGGAAGCTAAATAGCCTACTGCTAGATATGTCAAATAAGCTCTTGAGTGATCGAAACAATAGATCCAATGTGAGGAGATGATCCCTCATAGGATTTCCAACTAAAATGTTGGAAACTTCCTTCCTCCAATAGATCTACAGGACTGGACTACGCAATCCTTGAAGCGACTGTTGCTGCATGGAGGTAAAACCCAATGGCCTAAATGATGGATATATATCTACTTCTCCTGGAAGAATTAATGTTAAGAACAAAGTGGTAGGATGAATCCTCCACCGGTTTCCTAGTTGAATTCTAGAAACAACCTTCTGAAGATGGCACCAATGCCTGATAAGGAGTAGAGCTCAATAGAAGACCTTCCCAAAGTAAGCACACAAGTCCTCTATGGGTAAGGGTGGAATTCCCACTCAGGAACACCCGGTGCTAAAAAACACTGCAAACTTAGCTAAACAACATAAGAGTGCATGGAGATGTCACCTGACAAATCCAAATCTAAACAGATCAAGAATAATCCAAGTATCCAAATCTGTCGTCTATTGTGCCTTCATCTTCATTATATATATTATGAGCCTTCCATAGCCTAGGCCCCCTCCATAATTGCACTGTATATGTGGGCATAAGTCTCCACGGTTGATTGCATTGTTTCTCCATATCCTCCATCATGTTCACATGGGGTGATCACCCTCTCCATCATGTGTGCATTAAATGCATCGCTTCCTCCACTAACTTATCATAAGTTCTTTATGCTCTTATTTTGAATGCACTATGATCTCTGTTGACCTATTCAAATATACTCATGATTTTATATTTAAGATCCATGATCTTATTTGAATGTTTCATCTTCCATGATAAATCTCATAAATGAGACATGATATCAACTAATTTATCATTAATGGAGCTGATCCACTACTCCATGATTTAGATCTAGATCTGGAATATCCACATAGACATATCAAAAGTGGATTTTATTCATCTTGGAGGATTATGGTTCCCTCCACCATTTTATTTACTTACTTAATTAAGTTTATTAAGAACCCTAATATTCCAAATATCATGTGAAAATTTAGGAATATTACAATGAACTTATGATGTTTTACAGATATGGATCCTCTTAGACCACCAGGAATGTCACCGATTGTAAGGAGGGTAGCTTTCCCATTGGAGGATGTTCCCTACGAGGAGGAATCATACACATTAACCGAGATAGAGTGCAACTTGTTAGGCCTCACGAGAGGCATCCCAAAGCATCCCAAATTATGTTACCTTTGATGATATTCCTCTTCTCTTTCAGAGGTGTACAGTTGAGGTTCTAGACAAACTGCGTCGCTTACTCTGGCAAGTGATTTGAGCGGTCACCTACTATCACCAACACCATGTGGTCAGATAGCATCCCTCTGCTTACTTTTTTGTATTGATCTAGGCTTAGAGATCCATCTTTGTCACATAACACATATTTTTGAGATTTTGTTGTAACACAGTTGACAGACTTGATATATATAACAATGATGGGAAAAGTAAAAAAAAATCCAGCCCAAAGCTGACATGGAACATTGATCTAGGTTCTTGATGCCCTGTGTGGTGATAATGAACCAGTCAATTGCACGATCATAGCCAGTGCACATCACTCAGCCAGATCCATCATTGAAGATATAAGGATGCACCCATCCAAGAGGGGCACCCCGCTGAAATGATGATCTAAAAAATGAAGGAGAGCCACCCTCCCATGCGGGAGTGGGTGAGGAAGTGCCTCACCCTGAGGCAGCAAGCCAGTCACAACATATATATCCATCTCTAGACGGATAGCAACGTCATGCCTCCGCAACACCATCACTTTGCGGTACTTGTTCCAACAATAGACCACGTAGCGTAGCAGGTGATCTTGTGAGCTCAAGAGGTCATTCTCAAAGAACTTGAGGAAACCCCACTGAGCCAGTTTTCGATGGTTGTTGGCATCCTTTCACCAAACATACACACATCAGTGACATAAAAAAATTCAAAATTTCAAAAAAAAAATTCAAAAAATTGCCTTCGCTTTTCGACGTGCCTTTTTCTTAGATAGGTGCACAGACCATGCGTCTGTATCTCAGACAGACGCAGAAGCCACATGAAAAAAATCCCATAGGTACGAAATCTCCATGGAAATCCTCAAATTTTCGTGGAAGTATCTGCGCCTATACCTTGATCGCCCGCATGGTCAATGCCAAAAATAAGTAGGCCTTTGTAAAAACCTAATTTGTAAAGACCCCCCAATAGTAAAACTGAATAAATTTAAATTTTGTACATTCAAGAGCCTACCTAGCACTAATTACATGAATCCCTAGTACACAGGCTGAATATAATGGCAAGAAAGGCTTGGCAGCAAGCTCTGAACTCACAACTCTCAAATGACACAAACGAACTGAAATGAGCCATACTGACATATATATCACCCTTTTCAAAAAAAATTAGGGACCATAATGGGAGCTCAGAAAGCCCAGTTATGAAACCAAAAGCAACACAGTGATCAACACCTCATAACACCCAAAGGAGGCTTCACACATTCACGCCTCCGAAAAAATATTTTTTCTGTTCCGACAGGTATGCCCTCCCTTATATTTTTTTCATTCAGCACATTTGTCAATATATTTGAATGAAAAATATGCTTTCACTTGGGGTATTGGTTGCAAGTATTACACAATACGAAAAACCACATGTTGCCCCAGTCAAGGAAGGTTCCAGAGCAAGTATCATTCTTCCCTCAGCATGATAGAGTCCCAGAGAATCTTTGCATATCTTGACATCATTTCTCCACAAGAATCAAACCATAGGTTCCAAACACCTGACCATGTTTATCATCTCCCCACCTTGCACATGATAAAAATCATCGTTGGTTGATAGAGCCTCCCCCTCCATGGCATCCACCACTTAAGTACACCATGCATCAAAAAATATGATGCCATGGTTGTAACACCCCAATCCAAGAAGCACTTCATGATCATTCACCCATCATGCATGAAGTCAAGTTTTACCATATCATGATAAAAACCCTTTCCTGGACTACCATTTTCGCAAGAATATTGAACATGCACCACCACGTCTCGCATTTGGCCTACTATCCCTCCATCATCATATCCCATCTGCGATATTTTCCATCCACTTCACCACCCCCACACCTAGAATAACCAATGGGGTCTCCACCCTCAGCAAAAACACCTTTCTCACATCATCAGCGAGTGATAATTTTCATGTTTTTGGGGCACCCATCTCGGTGTTTGTACAATCCAAACCCATTTTATATTCTTTTGGAAAGTGTACAAATATTTTTAGGAGAACATACCCTACCCATCCATCCACTTTTTCTCCCATGAAAGTAGTCCCTAATCACCCTCTGTCAGAGCTTCACACCTTTCACACAAAGACACCATGACATTCATAACAAACATATACCCACTCTAGAAATCCTACTGACGCCAAGGCTTTCCTCATCAGAAATCATTATGATTGTGTAATATTCCAAAAATTTAGCCTTCGTCTAAATGGAATATTATAGTTTGTTTTATCACTAGGTAGTTGAATAAGTGGGTAGGGAGGCCCATAAAACCCATTAGAAGGAATAATAAGACTCCTAATATGAAAGGAGGAATAATAAACAGCTAGATTAAGTACCTTTGGGTGTGAATTGGAGGAGATACATGTTGAAGAGGTCTATTGTGACCAAGTCAACAACGTTGTCATGGAGGAGTGACATTCATGATGAGACAACACAGTTTTAGTGGAGGACAACTTGCATGAGCCTAATGGAAAATATGAATGGTACCCAATGTGAGAAGGATCAAATACTATATATGGAGGGGATGGCAGCCATTGTTATTCATGTTTTAGATTATCATTTGATATTGGTCTACTTAGACTTTGCATTCCTTTGCTGTTTAGCAAGGTTGTTGTGCTATTTAGCACAAGAGTGTTCCTGATCGGGAATCCCTACCTCATCCTCAGGAAAGGAGAGGTTCTTTGGGCTTCATTTCCTCTTTTTGGCATTCTGGCCAAGCTACCTCCTTCAGCTACAGTGCAGTTTCTGTTTAGAGCTGGGTTGTGTTGCAGGGTGCAGCAAAGGAGGATCACATAGAGCCAATTCTGGGTTTGTTTTTCAGTGGA
The DNA here is from genome assembly GCA_034641835.2 of Pinus albicaulis. NCBI lineage: Eukaryota > Viridiplantae > Streptophyta > Pinopsida > Pinales > Pinaceae > Pinus > Pinus albicaulis. The sequence continues at coordinate 335,832,545 of CM076573.1, forward strand.
GACGTAGCCTATCCATTAGAGGATCAGCAAGGAGGGATCCTGTGAATATTTCTATATCTTTGGCATCAGGCCAACCATATACCATCCCTCACAATGCAGTTTCAAACTAGATCTGCATTATTTTTAGAGGCAGTTGCTGGGAGGGTTCATTGAGCTCAACAGGAGGGTCTATTTCTGAGTAGAGGGATAAACCTTCTATTTAGAAATACCATTGGAGGAGGACATCATCATTTCAAAATTGTTATAGCTTCATTGTATCCATATCCAGTTTCAAGTGACATCTCAACCCTAGGGTTATTTGTCACATTGTATATTTCTTGGTATTTCTAGCAATCTTTTCCGAGTTGGTTAGAAATCATGTATTAGAGCCCACATCTTCTCTTCTAGGAATTTATTTTGTTTATATCATCCATATTTAATTTATGTATGTTTATAGCAGGAGCTACACTAATATAGACACCATTTTCACTTCTCTTCGGCATTCTATACAGTTGCAGCAACTCATGTGTTGATTGTTCTGATCATTGGAGGCTTGTTCTTATTTCTTGAGTGGCTTGACCCTCAAGATATTTTTGTATATTTTTGCTGATATATTAATAAAATTATGGATGCATATTGATCCCTCTTATTTCATGTTCATATTTTTTGTGCTTTACATTATTATGTCTTGTATTGCTGCTATTTCCAATTTGGAATATTACAATGCTATCAGAGCATAATATTGGCTCAGTCTGTGCATTCAAGACATTATTCCATTTGTAATGTTCCAAATTTTGCAATAAAGTATTTGGAACATTAATCTTGATTTTATTTTAATAAAAGGAATAAAATGGGTGAGGGAACCCATGTGGAATTTTAATAAACACTCCTATGGTGCAAAAAGTCACTTAAGTGGCTTAAGTTAGCAGCCCAAGCGTGAAAAGGGCCAAAAGCAAGTGAGCTAAACCATGGTTGACCAAAGTCAACAACGTACCCAAGAGGGGAAGCTTGCACAAGAAGATTGCGTAGTTTGATGGAGGGAAATTTGAAATGAGATAGAAACCCTAATGTGAGTGGGGTCCATCCATGCCTTGTATAAAAGATGAAGGAGAGCCATTGTTGGGGTTTCATCTTTGGAGAAAGAATTTGAAGGTTGAAGCTCTCTTCAACTTTGTGCTGCTTAGCACAAGAGGGTTTACTGTTTAGGAATGCCCTTCTCTTCCATGGGAGGCCATGGAGGGGTTGTACTTCATCTTCCTCACATCATGGCTTTAGGCCAAAGTAGTCATTTGCAGCTACTATGTTATTCTTGCAGCAAGAGAACGCTGGAGTTGTTGCTGTTGCAGTGAGGGACTTCCATCATCTCACTTCCAGAGTTTTTCTATAGAGGAGAGGCCATCTCTCTCTCTAGGAGATCAGAAAAGGATATCTCAAAGCTTTTATTGCAGATTTTGGCATTGAGCCATATGTCTTCTCTCATGCCCAGCGCAGTCCCTTCTTCTTACAGCGTTATATTCAGAGAGGGTTTGCCGGAGGAGTTTATTTTGTGCACTAGGGAGTGAAATCTTCAGTGAGGGGATCAGCCCCTTCACCTTGGGGATCATTGGAGGAGGTATCATGGTTTATTGTAGCATCTACTTCCTTCTCCTATGTTGTATTATATTTGAGTTGTAGCAGCTACACTGCAACTCTGGCATTTTTCTATTTTATGTATTTTAGCCAATCCCTTGGAGGATTGAGGTAATAATGTTTTCTGGGGTTGAGATCTTGCTCCCCCATATTTATTTGAGCTCATAATGTTATATCATCTCATATATATCAGTTTTCAGTCATTTCCTCCTATAGACTGCGCAGTTATAGAGTAGTTGGGTCATGTAGCAGTGTATTCACTTGTTTAATGTACATTTCCCTTTGAGGCTGATTTGAGCTCACCTTGAGAGGAATTTTCCTCAAGTAATTTGTATTACATTTGCTGCTGCATATTATATATCATATTTTCACTCTTCTTACATTGCATGAGGCATTATTTCACTGATGTTACATATTGAAGTTTTAATACTGCTGAAGGGTTTCTCATTGAGCATTATTTCAGTATACTTGTTGGTGGGAGATTTGCATAACCTGCTTAGGGTTATTTATTTGGGCTTATATTCTACAGGGAGTTTTTACCAGACATATTCTAAGGCATCCCAGCATTGGATTGCTTTATTTTCACATTGAATTCCTTATACAGTGTCTTCATGGGCAGCTGTTGCAGAAATTCCCTGAAGGGAATTATTAGCTCTTGACAAGTTCTATTGGCAGAGTCTGCTAGAGGTCCAGGTACCCTCTGGATCTCATCCTTCCTTGTGAAGGTGACATATCCAGTAAATTCCCTTGCATTAAATCTCTGATATAGTTCAGTGTTGATTGTTAATACTCCTAGAGATGGAAATTAGGAATATCTCAAGATATTCCTAGCACTGCAGAAATTTCCCCATTTGGGATATTACAGTGGTATCAGAGCTTCGAAATTGGCTCAGCGTGTGAAGTTTGAATTTCAGAGAAGAAGAGGCCAAGATGATGCAGAAGATGAGATTAATCTCATCTACTTTGGGTCTAGCAAGAACCTCTCCAAGGAGGTTGAGGAGATAGAGGAAGGAGAAGAGGAAGGACCATGCACTTCCTATTCTCACAGAGAAGTAGATCAAAAGCATGGAGAACACTTGGAATTCGAATTATAAGTGAGTATCTTGCTGAATATGTAACAAACCCTAGAGTCTTCCAAGAGAATCTATCTTTTCACACTTGTTCAGCAAGAAGAGGAAAGAACTTGGTGGTTCAGCCATGGGAGGCATGCAAGGTTTTTACTCTTGCTGATTTTTCTCAGATATTGATCAGAATATTTGGCCAAAGGAGGGAGGAGCCTTCACCACCAAAAGGCGCATTCCAGTGCTATTACATTCATGGAGGAGCAGCCTCCACCTTCAGCTATTGAGGCAACCAACACACTTGAGGAAGATTCTTCCAGATCTCTCCAAGGTATGCATGAGTTTGCATCTATCATGGAGGATTGTACATTATTGCATGCTGATTGTCTTGAGGAGGGAAATTTTACTACGCTATGCCATTTTGGAGGAAATAAAGGCTCATCATCCTCATGCACTATTGATGAGCCATGCATCACATGTGAGGGTGGGGTTTTGAGATTTTGTCATGAAGGAGATTGCATTTCAATGTCCCATGAAATGCAAAAGGAGAAATATATTTTGGGACAATGGTAGATCTTGTGAGAGAGATACCAAGTGCCAAGATACTTACACCAAAGAGCAAAGCCTTATGGATGGAGTGTGCCCAGCGAAAATGTGGAGGATCCATAACCCACCAGTCTTAGGCTCATTTCACAATTGTTGCTCTTGATGGACAAGAGGAGAGCATGGGTGCATCATGATGGGATGGAATTTCTCTCACCACTCATTATGTTCCCATTTCAGATTGAGCATGGTGGAAGTATGGGGAGGAGCAATAGTACTCTTTTTGCTCAGATTTTGTTTGCATGTTGCGGGAGCAAGAGGAGGCACTAGCATAGTGCACAAGGATTTATCTTTGATATTGGATGCCAAGAAGCACCTTCTTCATGGGAGGAGATCTAAATTTGTAGCAACATGATGGGAGGAGTCTTTGGCATGATTCATGTCGAAGAGGGGAGCTTTGAGATGACAGTGGCCCTACTCCAAGGCCAGCAGCGCTGTCACTTGAGAGCTTGAGTTACTTGTTGGATTATCTTCCAAGCCACTTCACAAGTGATGTACTTTGGAGGCATGTAGGTGATGAGCATGAAGGAGTAATGGAGGAGAACACTCCTTACCACATTTTGACTCTCTTGGCTTGGTTTCACAAGAACAAGAATAAAGTTCTACATGCAGAAATTTTGGGTTCTCTTTTCATGCATACTACTGCACATTATTCAGTGATGGAGGAATCCACTTGGGAGGGCATCATAATGGAGGTATATGAGCTAATGAGCAGATGCATAGCCCAAGAGATGAAGAGATGATTGGCACAACCACTTCCCTACCATGTTGCAGTAAGGGAGAACTTTCACTTGAGCCACTTTCAGCTCAAAGACCAAAGTGCATGATGAGGGAGGTAACCATTTGTTTTATGTCTTATGCTATCTTATTCTTATGATCAGCATGTTATATCAAGGAGGATCCTTCCCTCTTGAAAATTATGTTTAGCTATAATTATGGTATATTGTAGCAAGAATGATGGCCATCTTATGGGTGGTTTGTGGGGGAAAGCCACATAGTTTGGGTGTGCACCTTTGGCACCAAAGTATGTTTTCATGATCACATCTTGCAGGATGAATGTGGAAGAAAATAAGTGGCTGAAAGGACACTTGTTACTTTCTATTTTGAGGTAGGCCAATGATGCCCTGCACTGGTTCCATGTATGGAACTCTATTTCACCTCCTTGCTCTCATAAGTTTATGCTTCCATATGTTGCTGGTGGAACACTGTTCAAAGGAAGCACTGTTTTGAAGTGGGGAAATAACTTGAAGATGCCCATTGGGAGTATGATTCTCCCTATTTTGCATGATTTATGTTTCAGGAGAAGCAATGGGCATCCCATGATTTCCAAAGCTTCATCTCTTTCCTTCATGTGGGAGGAGTTATTTGGAGAGTTCGAATTTTTGGAGGAGGCATTTCATGGATTGTATGATTGATGGGGTGGCTTGGGTCTCTCATTTTCATCCATATATAAGTAGCAGCCCCTATGTATCATGAGGAGGGAGAGAATCATTGGGTGGATGTGCCCTTTGAGAGAGAAGACCTCCATTCTTTTTGTAGCACCTGCTCCAAGGGGAGTATGAGAGATAATATGGTCACCATGTTCAGCCATGTGTTCTTCCATGAGGTGAACCATATGATTTCTTGGATGCCATATGTTGATGGATTCCAACTCATCACATATGTGAGGGTTTGGGCCAACTTGATTTTCAGTGTTGGAGGAGAGTTCCTTGGGGATCTAGACTTCATATTACCTCTTGGGGGCAACACTATTGCAGCCCAAGTTCAGCTTTCACTCCACATTCATCATAAGTGGAGAAGAGGACAGCGTGGGGTAGGCTATGAAGCTTACCAAGTTTAGAAATTCAGCCCACCTATCTCTCATGAGCAGAAGGTGGAGGAGTAATTTCGGGAGTTGCCTAGTTGGAGGGTGAATCATTTTGCTTGGTTGATTGCTTGAGGGTGGAGGATCTACATGAGGATGTTTCAGACTCCATACCTTGAGTGGAGGAATTTTTTGCAGTTCATCATTGCTCGTGCTTGAGGACAAGCAAGTTTTGGGAGGGGAGGACTGTAGTGTTCCAAATTTTGCAATAAAGTATTTGGAACATTAATCTTGCTTTTATTTTAATAAAGGGGAAAAAATGGGTGAGGGAACCCATGTAGAATTTTAATAAACACTCCTATGGTGGAAAAATTCACTTAAGTGGCTTAAGTTAGCAGCCCAAGTGTGAAAAGGGCCAAAAGCAAGTGAGCTAAACCATGGTTGACCAAAGTCAACAACGTACCCAAGAGGGGAAGCTTGCACAAGAAGATTGTGTAGTTGGATGGAGGGAAATTTGAAATGAGAGAGAAATCCTACTGTGAGTGGGGTCCATGCATGCCTTGTATAAAATATGAAGGAGAGCCATTGTTGGGGTTTCATCTTTGGAGAAATAATTTGGAGGTTGAAGCTCTCTTCAACTTTGTGCTGCTTAGCACAAGAGGGATTCCTATTTAGGAATGCCCTTCTCTTCCATGGGAGGCCATGGAGGGGTTGTACTTCATCTTCCTCACATCATGGCTTGATGCCAAAGAAGTCATTTCCAGCTACTACATTATTCTTGTAGCAAGAGAACGCTGGAGTTGTTGGTGTTGCAGTGAGGGACTTCCATCATCTCACTTCCTGAGTTGTTCTATAGAGGAGAGGCCATCTCTCTCTCTAAGAGATTAGAAAAGGAGATCCCATAGCTTCTATTTCAGATTTTTGAATTGGGCCATATGTCTTCTCTCATGCCCAGCATAGTCCCTTCTTCTTACAGCGTTATATTCAGAGAGGGTTTGCTGGAGGAGTTCATTTTGTGCACTAGGGAGTGCAATATTCAGTGAGGGGATCAACCCCTTCACCTCGGAGATCATTAGAGGAGGTATCATGGTTTATTGCAGCATCTACTTCCTTCTCCTATGTTGTATTATATTTGAGTTGCAGCAGCTACATTGCAACTCTGACATTTTTCTATTTTATGTATTTTAGCCAATCCCTTGGAGGATTGAGGTAATAATGTTTTCTGGGGTTGAGATCTTACTCCCCCATCTTTATTTGAGCTCATAACATTATATCATCTCATATATATCATTTTTCAGTCATTTCCTCCTATAGACTGCACAGTTACAGAGTAGTTGGGTCATGTAGCAGTGTATTCACTTGTTTAATGTACATTTCCCTTTGAGGCTGATTTGAGCTCACCTTGAGAGGAATTTTCCTCAAGGAATTTGTATTACATTTTCTGTTGCATATTATATATCATATTTTCACTCTTATTACATTGCATGAGGCATTATTTCACTGTTGTTACATATTGAAGTTTTAATACTGCTGAAGGGTTTCTCATTGAGCATTATTTCAGTATACTTGTTGGTGGGAGATCTGCATAACCTGCTTAGGGTTATTTCTTTGGGCTTATATTCTGCAGGGAGTTTTTTCCATACATATTATAAGGCATCCCAGCATTGGATTGCCTTATTTTCACATTGGCTTCCTTATACAGCGTCCTCATGGGCAGTTGTTGCAGAAATTCCCTGAAGAGAATTATTAGCTCTTGACAAGTTCTATTGGCAGAGTCTTCTAGAGGGATAGGTAGCCTCTGGATCTCATCCTTCCTTGTGAAGGTGAAATATCCAATAAATTCCCCTATAGTCAATCTTTGAGATAGTTCAGTGTTGATTTTTAATATGCCCGGAGATGGAAATTAGGAATATCTCAATATATTCCCAGCACTGCAGAAATTTCCCCATTTGAGATATTACACCATTGGGAGGAGAAGCTTCTCACATAAAAGAGAATTTTTACAGAAGAAACAAAGGCATGACTCCATTATTTGGAGAAATGAAGTAAGAGAGGATCTCCCAGCTTCTTTTCCAAAATGTGAAAAATATCAAGGAAGATCTCAAGAAGATGAAAGGGGAGAGGTGTAGATAAACTCCAAGAGGGTTTGAAAGTGAAGCAAGCACTAGGTATTCACATGATGGGTATGGTAATTCAGCCACACATGCAGATCCACAACAAAATTTATTGCCCACATTCACTAGAAGAAGATGCACCAAGGGAGGAGACCTTGAGTGAGTATCTTTAGGAGTATGAATCTCAATCATGGAGATTGAAAGACAACTTGGACTTCCAAGGGTTTTTCCAACTCAAGGAAGGTATAATATCTAGCAACCATAGTAGAATTAAGAGAGGTATAATATTTCTATATAACTTTTATGGATCAACAAAGTGCACAACCAAAGCTTAGGTGAAGGAGCTAGATTCCTATTTCCAGCTTCACCAAGTTTCAAAAAAGAATGCCATTAGAGTAGCAGCATTGCCCCTCAAAGGTATGGCCCATGATTGGTGGTTTTGTAGTTCTTCATCATTTTATCATGAAAATGTAAACACTTATGCAGGGTGTTGGAAATATGATGCAGAGTGTTGTCCTTGATGGCAACCCACTGAATGAAGATGAAGACATGCGACTGTTGACATGTGTTGTCCTTGATGGCAAACCACCTGATGAAGTTATTATTGACTTGATGGACTTGGTAAATGATGTAAATCTGATGTGATATGATGTTTGTTGACAATATGATGCTGAGTGTTGTCCTTGAAAGGAAACCCACTTGATGAAGATGATGACAACTTACTTGATGAAGTTGTGCTTGAGAGAATATGTTCTTGATGAAGAAAGTATGATGTATCTACAGTGTGTACAGAAGGCAATGAAGAAAGGAATTCAAAATGTGCTCAAAGTATGATGAAAAGAGTATGTCTCTATGCATACGTGGATCTGTATAAGGGAAGTCGCGTATGCACGCGGAAAATAACGTTCCAAGTCGCGTATGGGATAAAGCGCTCTAAAAGTGAAAAACCAGGGGTAACCACCATGGTATTGACCCATTGTATTGGGTAATGATCCGCCTAATTGACCCCATCCAGGAATACCATCGGAAGTAATGTGGTTTTGGCTCATGGTATTGAAAAAGGTTAAAGCTATATAAAGAGATGAATTTCATTGTGCAAATTATGAATATGGTGCAAGATGTCTGAGCTTGAATGAATACTTCTCTTTGGAGTATATCTGAATGGTCTCTCTGAAGTAGATCTGAATGGAAAGGGTTACACTTGAAGATAAATCTGAATGTATGATGCACCAATGATGAAGAAGGGGCTCTAGATCTGAAATGTACTTGTATTTGCTAGATCTTTGTATGGAGTGATTAGATCTGTGATGAGGCGAACATCTGTCTAAAGTAAAGGGTTGAATCTGAACTGAGTGTCTGATCTGAAGAAGTATGCATCTCTGTAATGATTGAAGATCCATACGCTACTTTGCCGCAGAGGAAGCGCGTATATACATGGCTTAGCTGAAGAGAAAGCACGTATGCGCAATGAAATATGTACAGTGGTATACGCTGGTTGGTGTGGACAGAACCGCGTATATACGCGACATCAGTGAAAGGAAAGCGCGTATGCAAACTAGGGTTTGTTGAAGTCTGTGGTAAGAAATGTCTGATCTGTTCTGCTGTGTTACTGCTATCTGTATTCTACAGTGCTGAGTTGTCTGTATCAGTTTGGTTGTATGATTGATCCGATGCGATTGACGTAGGTCCGATGCGAAAATACTTTGTATATATTGGCACACGAAGTTGTGTTCTATTGAAGTTGTTGGATCCGGTGTGAAAATTGATGAAACGTGGTCCAAGGTGGTCTTGAAGGTTGTAGCCTTCGGTCGGGGGATGTAGCTCCCTTCCGAGTGAGGTGGTAAACGAGATCAGGGGGTCGTAGCTCCCTTCCAGGAGAGGCTGGTAAATGAGTCAGGGGGTTGGAGCTCCCTTCCAGGAGAGGCTAGTAAACGAGCGCAAGTGGGTGCCTGCGTGCTGGTAGAGTCTGCACCAGCACATATGTTGTAAGACGTTTTCTCTATAATAAAATATTGAGGGCTGAGCAACTGCAGCGGTGGTTTTCTCCCAACTTGGGTTTCCACCTAAAAGTCCTGGTGTTCATGTGTGATGCTTTGTGTGATGGTTTATTCTGTTCTTACTGCACATGTTTACTATTTATAGAACATCTAATAAATGAATGATGGAATTATGTAAGTAAAGAACTAATGGCATAATTAGATCTCTGGGTATACGCGAGTTTCATGAAGGATATCCGCGTGTATACGCTAGTTGGCTTCAGCAAAGTAGCGTATGGGTTTTAGAGCATGAAAAAGTAAAAAGTTTGAATATGCTGTAAATACTGATTCACCCCCCCCCCTCTTAGTATTTTTCCCAACAATTGGTATCAGAGCGGGTCCTTGTGCAGAAGCTTGATCGCTTGAAGGAGATTCGTCGCAATGGGAAGTCAAGAAGGAGTGATGTCCATAAAGCCACCTCTATTCAATGGAAGAAATTTGATATTCTGGAAGGTACGAACAAAAGCATATCTGCAAAGTCTTGGTGCAGATGTATGGGCAATCGTGGAAGAAGGTTATCAATACCCGGCAAGTATTCCTACTGATGCAGTTGAAAGAAAGAAGTATGAAATCAATGCCAAAGCAGTGAATGTCTTATTGGGAAGCATGTCTGAATCAGAATTTGCTAAAGTGATGCAGCTACATTCGGCAAAAGACATATGGGACAAAATCATTCTAAGCTATGAAGGAGACACGAAGGTAAAAAGTGCAAAACTCCAAACTCTTAGAATTGAATATGAAAATTTGAAGATGCATAGTGATGAGAGTGTTGCCAGTTTCTTTCTTCGTCTGGATGATATTGTAAATCGAATGAGAAATTTGGGTGAAACCATAACTGATACTACTCTGGTGGAAAAGGTCTTAAGATCCTTGACTTCTAAATTTGACTCAGAAGTTTCGGCTATTGAAGAAAGGCAAGATCTGCAAACTCTTTCTATTGTTCAATTGCATGGTATTCTGACTGCTTTTGAAATGAGACAAGGAGGTCCTTCTCAAATAAGAGAAGCTTCTTTTAAGGCATCTACAAAAGGAAAGGAAAAGGAAGTTGTCAAAGAATCCAGCTATATATCCGATGAAGAAGAAGTGAATTTCGTGAGAAAGCTCCAACTAGGTACTGGAAGATTCAAAGGTAAGCTTCCCTTCAAATGTTTTGAGTGTGGAAAAGTTGGTCATTATGCTGCTAAATGTCCTTATAGAGAAAAGCATGGTAAAGGGAAACAATTTGAAAAAAGAAAGAGTTATTATGCAAAAGAAGATGATGATGAAGTGTCCAGTGAAGATGAAGAAGATTCTGACCAAGATCTGAAAGTGCTCATGGCTAAGAAGCAAAAGAAGAAGGCTACTCGAAACAAGAAGATACCTCAGAAATCATGTATAGCAAAAATTGAAGAAGATGAACCGGGTATTAATCGTTGTTCTTGTCTCTTACTTAACTGCATGTGCAAAGATTATGATAGTGAAAGTGACAGTATGGATCCAGAAGTTTCTGACGAAGCTCTACAAATACTCATGGCAAAGAAGGAAAAGAAGAAGGCCACTTGTAATACTCTTCTTTGTGCAAGCAATGGTGTAGAAAGTGAAAGTAAAGTTGTGGATCTAGAACAAGCTATCAAGATCAAAGTTGAAGAACAACAAAAGGAAATTGATAAGAAAGATTCTATCTACAAAGAGATTATCTCTCAAATGAAATATCAAATAGAAATGCTGAATGGACAGGTGGACAAGTATCAAAGGTTTCATACTTATGCATCCAATCGAATTAAAGAACTAGAAGCAGAAATCAACGATCTAAATGTAGATCTCGAAAAATCAAGCAAGAAGAATGAAGGACTTGAAGCTGCAATCATCTTTCTACAAACAAATTTTGAAGCATCAAATAAGAAGAATGAAGAACCTCTGTCATTTGAAAAGGAAGGCCTTGAAGCAGAAATCATCTCTCTCAAAGAAGATCTGGAAAAATCAAATAAGAAGAATGAAGAGCTACAACAAACATGTGAAGAAAACGAAGATTGGTTGAAAGAAGAGATTCTAAATCTGAAGGATCAAGTAGAAGATGGAAAAAGGAAAGAAGAAAGCATGACAAAGAAATGTCAAGCCTTGGAGGTTGAGGTAAACATTCTCAAAGGTAAATTAGAAGAAAAGGTTAAAATTTTGAGGTTTCAAGATAGTACTAATATCTTGGACAATATTCTGAGTAATCAAAGGTCTCCTGCTATCAAACTTGGTCTTGGTTTTCATGAAACTGTTAAAGGAGAATCTAGTTCACAAGGAAGTGCTAAAGATTCAAAGGAAGTCAATACAAATCCTGAAGAGTTGAAAGAAACAAAAGGTCAATCAACAATGATGAAATCTCAAAGGAAATCATTCAATAATGTTGAATGTTTCAAATGTCATAATTATGGGCATGTTGCAGCAAATTGCAGGAGCAGATCATTTCAGCCTCAAACAAACAGATTCTACTCAAAAAGGTACTCTGGTTTATTCAAGGGATATTGTTTTTCATGTAACAAGTATAGACATAAAGCAGCTGATTGTAAAAGGAGGAAGAATAGAAATACTCATTATGATTCTTATGTTTATTTCTCTGGCCACATGAGATGTTATGCTTGTAACAAGTATGGACATGTAGAAAAAGAATGCAGGATGAACAGATCTGGGAAAGTGGACAATTTCCAGCACACTGTTGGAAAGCTCAAGCAAATTTGGAAAAAGAAGGAGGACCGATCAGAAACGTAGGGAATTCAGACCCTACTGCAGTCATCCACTTCTGGAAGCTTACTTCTCTGATTGACTGCAGGAATGATGTGGGATACATTATGAGATTTAGTAATGTATCATCACAAGGGGAGCAATGCATGATGACTCTCATGGTTGATTTGATTATTCTGGTTATGTCTACTTCTGACAGCGCATCTGATGTGGAAAGGACAGGTACATGAGGTATAAATTTGCAGGAGGAGATGAAGGTGTGAAATTTTCTATATTTCACTTTCCATATGCGAGTTCTATGAAACAAAGTCGCGTATACACGTGAGTTCCAGCTGACACAGCCGCGTATTCATTAATGATAAGAAAATTTGTCTGATTGCTGACAATTTTTGGTTGAAGTCAGCTCTCTTCAACACAGCTGCAGTGCTGTTTGGTATCTCTGATATTGTTTGGTATCTCTAGTGGTGTTCCAGTTCTCATAATTCCATGATTTGATAAAGATGCCTTGATGATTTGTTGGTAAAAGTGTTCAGGATGCACAAACTAAGGGGGAGCCTTAGTCATATGAAAAGGATGCATGGATGCACAGATTCAGGGGGGGCATTAGCTTTGCTGAGTATAATGCAGTGTTGGCATTATGATGGTTCTATGTTTTCTTTCTTGAGGAATTTCTGGTGGTGGTCTTAAAGTTATATTTGTAGTTTGATGAAAAAGTCTTGTTGAGACCCATGTTGTAAAATTGTAATATTCAGTCATGTAAGGACTTGTCAAATTTGTAAACCCACTTGGTTGGGAAGCTGAGTCAAATTTTGTAAACCCACTTGGTTGGGTAGCTGAATTGAAATGTGTAAACCCACTTGGTTGGGTACTTGAGTCTTATATGTAAATCCACTTGGTTGGATAGTTGATGTAAGTATGAGTCTTTGGTGATAGGAAGTTCATAGAGTCATGTACTTTATTGAAAATATGTTTGAAGATTCAGCATGAACTCAGGGGGAGCTTGGTCTCTTCAGTATATATCAGATCTGCAGAACGTTTCTTCTACATGAGGAGAAAAGGGGGAGAGTATGTTGGTTTTGATCCGCCCTTTGCCCTTGATGTCAAAGGGGGAGAAGTGACATGGTGTTTGAATGAAGAGAAAGAATGGCGTCAAAAATGGAGAATGTGGCATGGTGTCATTGTATTCTTAATGTACCTATCTGTTGTGGTAACCAAACACCATTGTGGTTAACCAAATACCATTGTGGTTGCCATCAAGTCCAAAGGGGGAGATTGTTGGAAATATGATGCAGAGTGTTGTCCTTGATGGCAACCCACTGAATGAAGATGAAGACATGCGACTGTTGACATGTGTTGTCCTTGATGGCAAACCACCTGATGAAGTTATTCTTGACTTGATGGACTTGGTAAATGATGTAAATATGATGTTTGTTGACAATATGATGCTGAGTGTTGTCCTTGAAAGGCAACCCACTTGATGAAGATGATGACAACTTACTTGATGAAGTTGTGCTTGAGAGAATATGTTCTTGATGAAGAAAGTATGATGTATCTACAGTGTGTACAGAAGGCAATGAAGAAAGGAATTCAGAATGTGCTCAAAGTATGATGAAAAGAGTATGTCTCTATGCATACGCGGATCTGTATAAGGGAAGTCGCGTATGCACGCGGAAAATAACGTTCCAAGTCGCGTATGGGCTAAAGCGCTCTAAAAGTGCAAAACCAGGGGTAACCACCATGGTATTGACCCATTGTATTGGGTAATGATCCGCCTAATTGACCCCGTTCAGGAATACCATCGGAAGTAATGTTGTTTTGGCTCATGGTATTGAAAAAGGATAAACCTATATAAAGAGATGAATTTCATTATGCAAATGAGGAGTGTGTGTGGAAGATGTCTGAGCTTGAATAAATACTTCTCTCTGAAGTAGATCTGAATGGAAAGGGTTACACTTGAAGATAAATCTGAATGTATGATGCACCAATGATGAAGAAGGGGCTCTAGATCTGAAATGTACTTGTATTTTCTAGATCTGTGTATGGAGTGATTAGATCTGTGATGAGGCAAACATCTGTCTGAAGTAAAGGGTTGAATCTGAACTGAGTGTCTGATCTGAAGAAGTATGCAGCTCTATAATGATTGAAGATCCATACGCTACTTCGCCGCAGAGGAAGCATGTATATATGCGGCTTAGCTGAAGAGAAAGCGCATATGCGCAATGAAATATGTACAGTGGTATATGCTGGTTGGTGTGGACAGAAGCGCGTATATACGTGACATAAATGAAAGGAAAGCGCGTATGCAAACTAGGGTTTGCTGAAGTCTGTGGTAAGAAATGTCTGATCTGTTCTGCTTTGTTACTGCTATCTGTATTCTACAGTGCTGAGTTGTCTGTATCAGTTTGGTTGTATGATTGAGCTTAAATGTATGAAGAGGGTCCAGTCTGAAAATATGATGAAATGTGGCCTGCAAGTTGTGTTCTATTGAAGTTGTTGGATCCAGTGTGAAAATTGATGAAATGTGGTCCAAGGTGGTGCTGAAGGTTGTAGCCTTCAGTCAGGGGGTTGTAGCTCCCTTCCAGGTGAGGCTGGTAAACGAGATCAGGGGTTCGTAGCTCCCTTCCAGGAGAGGCTGGTAAACGAGTCAGGGGGTTGGAGCTCCCTTCCAGGAGAGGCTGGTAAACAAGCGCAGGTGGGTGCCTGCGTGCTGGTAGAGTCTGCACCAGCACATATGTTGTAAGATGTTTTCTCTATAATAAAATATTGAAGGCTGAGCAACTGCAGCGGTGGTTTTCTCCCAACTTGGGTTTCCACCTAAAAGTCCTGGTGTTCATGTGTGATGCTTTGTGTGATGGTTTATTCTGTTCTTACTGCACATGTTTACTATTTATCGAACATCTAATAAATGAATGATGGAATTATGTAAGTGAAGAAATAATGGCATAATTAGATCTCTGGGTATACGCGAGTTTCATGAAGGACTTCCGCGTGTATATGTTAGTTGGCTTCAGCAAAGTAGCGTATGGGTTTTAGAGCATGAAAAAGTAAAAAGTTTGAATATCTTTTGAAAATGCGATTCACCCCCCCCCCCCCCCTCTCAGTATTTTTCCCAACACAGGGTTCACTAAGAAATTAGTGAAAATATTTGATATCAAACATTGTGAAACATCTTTTGTTGACCCCAAAAACTCAAAACCTTTGCATGAGTTGGAGAGATCTATTTTACCAACTCCACTCCACATTTTTTTTGAAAGGGATGAAAAAATGCATAAACCCTTGCCAAGGGTAAGATCCCTGCTTCTTGAAGAGCTCTCTTCTATAGATGAATACATGGAGGTTCCTCATTCAAGGGAAGACCAAGATCTAGGGTCTCTCATTGATGATGAGGCATTTTCAAATATTGATGAAGGGGAAGGGAAAAGAATAACTAACAGCGTTGTACCATCAGGATGAGATCCATCACCACATGGATATGGAAAGGGAGCCATTGCTTCTATTATAGGAGCCCTTGTATCTTTGCAAGGAGTTCCAAATGATCTAACATGTGGGAACCAAAGCATAATTTTGGAGCAACATGTATCAGTTTCTATGGATTGTAGGATGGGAGGAGAAGAAGAGAAGAAGGATTAGCATCAAGGGATGATGATAATTTACCCTTATCTATTCTAGGAGGTTTCTACACAAAAGAAGGATACTTTATTGCACAGTGAAGAGATGGACAAATCAGTCCGCTCATATATACAATCCACTTCAGATTTTGATGTCTCACTACATGGGCGCATTCCACCTGGGATGCCACCATATCTAGAGTTGGTGAGTGACATCTTGCCATTTGGATCACCACTCTTAGATTCTAGAGGTGTAATTACCTTGGAGGAGTCTATTACAGCGCAGAGAGTCTGGGGTAAACTCAAGGAGGAGGGAGACATTCGCCCATTTTCAGCATTACCCACTCTCACTACATATTCTTCACTGATAGAAGTTGATATAGTGTTGGGGGATGTCACCACCATGGTGAGAGGGATTTGCTCCATGGATTTGGAGAAATAGAGGGTAATTTCTTTGAGGAAATAATCCTCCTTACATTGGCCAAGATCTGGAGGTTCTTGTTGGATGGTAGCTTCTCATGGAGGCCAACTTCCAAAGGTCTCCACTTCTATTTGAGCATGAGCAGATGCATGATGGGTATGGTAGCATTTTGGAGGATGAATTTGGCATGAGGGATGTCAAAGGAGATGACAACAGCATGTGGGGAGCTTCACATTTCAGATCTTCAACGCTGTCTCTTAGGAGGATTGATCCATATTGGAGGTCTCAACTTTTGGTAGAGTACTAAAAGGATCTTGGTGCTTTCATGGTTCTTGATGACCCAGAGGGATATGAAAGATACATGGTGGATGATGAGGTCATCTATTCTTATGGTAGAGTCTTCCTGAATAGAACTTCTGAGCTCAAGGAGAAGCTGTTACATGTAGCACATGTGGACTTTTTTTCCATGCACTTTGTTGCATTTCATTCTTTGATGGAGTGGTTCACTTGGGAGGGCATCCAGTAGGATATATATCAGCATATGGAGAGATTCATAGCCTAGATAGTGATGGAGAGGTTGTCACAACCACTTCCTACTCATGGAGAGTGAGGGAGAGCTTCAGTTAAGTCGTTTCAGCTCAATGACCAGAGTACATAGTAGAGAAGTTACATTTATGTATTATGATCTGTACCCCTTTATTTTTTATGAGCAACATGTTGTACCAAGGAGGATTATTCATTCTTATATATTATATTGTGATGTACTTGAGGGCAGTTGCAGCATTGAGGTTGGCTATTCTATTGGTGGTTTTTGGGGGAAGCCACATGATTCTTAGTATGCATAATTGACACCACATTTTACTTTTATGATCCTATCTTGTAGGATGATTGTGGCAGCAAAAAAGTGGCTGAAAATACACTTGTTATTATTTTTTTTTAGCCAGGTAGGGGATGCACTATGCTGGTGCCATATGAGGGACTATGATCCACCTCCTGGTTGTCATATGGCAACTTGTTTTCACTTGGTTTTGCTTCCATATATTGGTGATGTTCTTATGTTTATGGGAAGCCTTGTTGGGAGGGTGGCACAAGAGTTGGAGGTGCCCATTGGGAATATGATTCTCCCTACTTTACATGTTTCATGTTTTAGGAGGAATAATAGGAAAACCATGATTGCCACACTACATCTCTTTTCTTCATCTGGGAGGAGCCATTTGGAGAACTTGAGTTCCTGGAGGAGGCACTTCATGGCTGATTTGTTTGGTGGGGTAACTTGGGCCATTCTTGGAGGCCATGAAATTTCAACCCAAGATCAGCAGTAGCCCCATACTTACCATAAATGGAGAGAGAAACAACATGGGTGGAAAAATCTAATCTCTCCATGCAACCCCAATACATTGCATAAACCGGGGGTTGAGGATTTCTTTGATGAGCTACCTAGAATGGCTCATTTCATTTGGATGATAGCATGGGTTTGGGAGACTCTCATTGGGGTTGAGATTCCCTATGTTTATCATCACTCCTACCTTGAGGAGGCCATTGGATAGCAGGAAGGTTTCCACTTACACCTTCAACGTTTTCATGATGTGAGCCATTTGGGTTTGCATACTTGGGAGGAACCATTGGAGGGTAGATTTATTGCATATTATGTTGAGCTATGGTGGGAACTATTGATGAGGCCACAAGAAGAGGAAGGGAGGAATTTTTCTCCACCATTACAGTTGCTTGGGGACAAGCAAAATTTTGGAGGGGAGGATTGTAATATTTCAAAAGTTTAGCCTTCATCTAAATGGAATATTATAGTTTTTTTTATCACTAGGTAGGTGAATAAGTGGGTAGGGAGGACCATATAACCCATTAGAAGGAATAATAACACTCCTAATATGAAATGAGGAAGAATAAATAGTTATACTAAGAACCTTTGGGTGTGAATTGGAGGAGAGACATGTTGAAGATGTCAACTTTGACCAAGTCAACAGTGTTGTCATGGAGGAGTGGCATTCATGATGAGACATCACAGTTTTAGTGGAGGATAACTTGCATGAGCCTAGTGGAAAGTATGGATGGGACCCAATGTGAGAAGGATCACATACTATATATGGAGGGGATGGCATCCATTTTTATTCATGTTTTAGATTATCATTTGATATTGGTCTGCTTAGAATTTACATTACTTTACTATTTAGCAGGGTTGTTGTGCTATTTAGCACAAGGGTGTTCCTGATCGGGAATCCATAACTCATCCTTAGGGAAGGAGAGGTTCTTTGGGTTGCATTTCCTCATTTCATAATTCTAGCCAAGCTACCTCCTTTAGCTACAACGTATTTTCTGTTTAGAGCTAGGTTGTGTTGCAGGGTGCAGCAAAGGAGGATCACATAGAGCCAATTTTGGGTTTATTTTTCAGTGGAGAGGTAGCCTATCCATTATAGGATCAGAAAGGAGGGCTCATGGGCATATTTCTATATATTTGGCATCAATCCAAACATCTATCATCCCTCATAGCGCAGTTTCAATCTAGATATGCATTATTTTTAGAGGCAGTTGCTGGGAGGGTTCATTGAGCTCATCAGGAGGGTCTATTTCTGAGTAGAGGGATCAACCTTCTATTTATAAATACCATTGGAGGATGACATCATAATTTCAGATCTTTAATAGCCTCATTGTATCCATATCTAGTTTCAAGTGACATCTCAACCCCAGGGTTATTTGTCACATTGTATATTTCTTGGTATTTCTAGAAATATTTTCCAGGTTGGCTAGAAATCATGTATTAGAGCCCACATATTCTCTTCTGTTCATTTATTTTGTTTCTATCAGCCATATTTCATTTATGTATGTTTACATCAATAGCTAAACTGATATGTATAGCGCTATCAATTCTCTCCAGCATTCTATACAGTTGCAGCAACTCATGTGCTGATTGTTCTAATCATTGAAGGCTTGTTCTTATTGCTTGAGTGGCTTGACCCTCAAGATATTTTTGTATATTGTTGCTGATATCTTAAAAAAATTATGGCTGCATATTGATCCCTCATATTTCATGTTCATATTTTCTGTGTTTTACATTATTATGTCTTGTATTACTACTATTTCCAATTTGGAATATTACAAATTGTCGCTAAACTGCTTTTCCAAGCTCCGACCTTGGGCCATTGAACTCCCATCATCAGTTTTTAGCCATTTCTCACCATCATTCCTATGTTAACCTATCATAACAAAGACCCTAGTCTATTGCATCTGTGTTTCTCTTAACCGGTTAAGGCTTCATTCTTGTCAATTTCAACAACCATTTTCCAAAAAGGAAGCAGTACCTTGCATGATTCCTCACCTTAATAGGGGCATCCTCGAATGGCATTGTGGGAATCATCATTGCCCATTGATGTCATCGATCCTCATAAAATTTGACTACAACAAAATCTTTCATGTGAATATGGTATCATACTTCACAACCATTGCACTTTGTTATAGGTCATTGAAGCCCATGCCATTATAAGCATCTCTTTCAACAATGCTTTCACAGGAAGGTCCCAGCCATACACCCATGCATACAATGAGAATTTATTCTAAAAGATGCCATACCAATATTATGCATGTGGGAACTACATTCAACCTATTTTCAAAGAAAAAATTCCCCTTAGGGCGTGAGGAATCATTGTCATCAACCAAATCAACAGATCACAACCATATAAGTGGCACAGACAAAACCTCTTTCTGTCAGATAGGCTTTAACTATCTGAAACATCATGAGCACGGGACATGCATGCCTCGTAGAAATATTTTATTTATTATTCTATCTCTTTTAGGTTTTCGACATAACCTAGTCCCTCTTTTACCGATAGTAAGGGGTCTCCAACCTTTGGTTTCACGTGGGTTACTCTCTGTTAGCCACCTATAATAATTTGTCAAAGAAAACATGTGGCTAAATATGTTTTTGAGTCTTCAAGAAAAACATTTCCTTTGTAAATCTATCATTCTTGAAGCCTCCATGTGTCTTCTATCCTTCAAAAAATCTTCATTGTTGTCTCCATTGATGAACCCTACTGTTTGTAAAAGAAACTGTCTTCAAAAAAGGCCTCCATTTGCTCCATTTCACTCCCACAAAATCCCCATTTTCACCCTTATTCCCTTCACAAAAATCCTCTATAATCCTTCATTTTAACCTCTAAACCATCCTAAATCCCTTTTTAAACCATGTATTTCCCTTTATTTGGTTTAAAAATCATCCCTTTTACTTAACAGAACCCCTTTCTAAGCCTTAAAAACTCTTCGTTTGACCTTAAAAACAATATTTTTTCCTATATAGGTTTTAAGCCCCCGAGGGCTTATGTCCTTTAGCCCCTTCATCCATGTGTCCTTAGCCCACAATCGGGTGCTTAAAATACTAAATTTCCTCTTTCGAACCCTTTTTCTTTCTATTTTTCCATGCCAACTTTATGTTTTTTAAACAGATTTAGACCGATGATCTTTGCAGATCAACGGCCATTGGGCAACCAACTCTCCACCCATCCATCTACCTTACCTTTTTCTCCATCCATATACCTGCCCCATCTTTCAATCCTAACCATTCATTATCAAGATCCAACAGTTGAGACTTAACCCGATCTCACCCATTTGATCCACTCCACGACAAAAAACACACGTCACCGTGGACCCCGCTTACCTCTTAACTCCGCAACTTTCCCCGTCGCATCCATTCTGCACCGTCCAATCTACCTTTGATGATCCGATGGATGATATTGCATTTCGCAAAATTTTTGTGCCTAAACGTTAATGCCAATTTTTTTTTAGAAAAGGGTGGTATTAGGAAGGACAGGTGTCAAATGTTGTATGGTATCACATTATTTTTGGCAATACCGCCTCGCCCCATTTCATTTTGTGAAAACCACTGTCGGTTTTCCACCATACCACCTACCCCCCACAACATGCCTTCACTTTTAAATCTCAGTCGTTGATCTCTGGGATCGAACAACTCTTATTACAACACAACCCCGTTCACTTACTTTTTCATCCATTCTCCAAACTACCTCGTCGAAAGATCTGAACCGTAGATCACCATGATCTAACGGTCCACAACTCACAACGCGCCCAAACCTCCATTCACCCACTTTTGCCTTCCGCCATGTTTTTCACCCATTTTCCACTGCAAATCACGATCCTTTTTCACTACCCCTCCATCATCCTGATCCCTCCAAAGTATTATTTCACACTAGCGCAGTTATTTATAACAGGTTTATCTTATGTTTGCAGGTTTAATGGAATTTCATCCATATTTGTCACCACAGTCACAGGTAGGTGACAAAAAGGTCCAGGGTGACGATCCTGCAACCTAAATATCACACAGAGGATGAATAAGAGGTTGATTTCAATGCTAGCAGTCGATGAATCATGGTCATTGACCAAAAAACAAAGCTTCTAGATCATCAAACCCAGGACACCTGTACAGAAGAGCAGAGCTAGAATATTAGTGCATAATAGTGAAGACTAAGAGGTCTGCTTAACATTCAACAAGGATTAAAAACATGAAGATGATCAAGAAGGCCTAATGAAGCCTGAAAAATGTTATCAAAGTCATATCAGTGTTTGAGGCATTAAAAACATGGCAAATCAGTAGAGCATTCTTTCTCCAAAGGAAGGAACAACTCACACGACCTATTCTACACTCCACCAAGCATCCTGGCAGTTATTACACTGATAGAAAAATCATAAAGCTGTGAGGACAGTAGTTACGAAGGCATGGAAGACCTGCAAGATAAACCATCCACCTTGCTTATCTCAGAAGATAAAACAGAGTACCAGTAGCCAGAGAGTACTTCAAAGAAACATATCTGAAGTTATTGTCAATCTGACAAGGACTTCTAACTAGACTACAGGGTTCCAAAAGTTAATGCAAAGCCATTATGCAGAGTGGGCATTCGAATACTTCCTCCCCTCTATCTTAATGAATCATTTAAGCTCATATTTACTACTCCACCTCCTCATTCACCTAGAAGAACCCATGAGAAATACATTGTGGTGGGTTGATTGGGATTTTATCGACTGTTTGAACTGTTATTGAGGGGAAGTAGCTGAGTAGTTTGTAATATAGTAGGCTGGGAAGAGAATTTTGGATTGTAAAAGGCCACTGGACTCAAAGTATGTGACTAGTTTTGCACATCAATTGAACAAGAAGATTCACAGGATCCTGGTCTATATTATTAGTGATGTTTTCTTTACTGTAATTGTCTCCTTTCATGTTTTTCATATTGTCCATTATTCTCTGATAAAGAACAACAAGCATAGATTAGGATATACTGTTGGAAGTACCCTAAGTCTCACTGTTAATATTTATCTTTATTTTTTCCTCTAATTGTGTATTTTAAGGATAATTCTATAGAGTATAACCAGTCAAGAAATGTTGGTGAGCCCATGTCTTGCTGAGTAGAACTTGAAACATTGTTCTTAAAAGAGATTTGCATTTCATGTAAGTAAAGATTGAACTAGGGAAGTCTATGGTTAGCCCTTTCCTCTAGTTTTTCTCCAACAATTTGTCTTGAAAGTTTCCCTTTGAGTTAGTGTCAAAAGCAGAGTAGGTTAAAAGTCTTTCCCTGATCTTAGGCCTTGCTCTGTGTTTAATCTTAAATGTTTTCTACTTTCTGAAAGTGGTTATGAGGACTGCTGGATTGTTTTCCTTAAGAGTATGTTGAATGCAGGCTAAGTTCAAATTCCTTACCTGATCATAAGCTACCCTTTGTGTCTTTACTGAGAGTTTCCTTTGAAAGTATGTCAAAAGCAGGATAGGTTCAAAGTCCTTACTTGATCTTAGGCTGCACTTTGGTTTCTTTCTTTCACCTCATTTCTTAATGTTCCATCTCACCATCTATCTAAAAATATCCTTTGGTATAGATTACTTGCCCTATGAAAACCCTTGGATAGTTTTTATGCAAGTAAACCCTTTCATGACTCCATAGCCCAACGGATTGGCACTTCTTTTGACCTATCTTCCCATGCTGGAACATCCTGCTACTTTGTTTCCTTTTTCACTTCACATAACCTTCTCAGTTAATGATCTCCAACCAAACAAACAAATCAAAAAAACCTTGTGCTTCATACCTAGCCTAACACCATAATCTGACCTTAAAGATATATAATTCTTTGCATTTATAGAGAGATCCCTCTCTGGATCCAGGAGGGCTAGATCCTAGGATCCCAATGTGGTTTGATTTTTTCTTGTCTTTTTCCTTTGCCAATCTAGCCAAAACACAGGAACCCCAACATAATGGCAACTCCGCTGGGGAGTTCTGAGTAGATTATAACTGATACACTCTTGGGATCTCAAAAACCCCCTTGATTCAAGAATATTTGGTGTGTTAGCCAGTTGATTCCCCAAAATAATGGTGACTCCACTGGGGATTCTGAGTAGATTTCATCTTATGCATCCTTAAGAGCTCAGAAGACCCACAATCTCCTTAGATTTGTATTATATTGCTGATGGTGGACAGAAACTCATCTCAAATCTTTGAAATCCTCCACCTGGCGACTCCAAAACTCCTAAAATACCAAATGACTCCACTGATAGAAGACCCTGAACTGATTGAATAGATACAGTGACCTCTTTTCTGATTTACAAAATGATTCCAAGGATACAATGAAGATATGCCCCAATGAGTAGACAACATATCCCTGGGTTACCACATAATATGCCCCAAGTGATTTGGGATGATAACCTTCCTGTTTTTCAAGGTGAAAATTTTGAGGACCCATTGCTGCATCTCATCAAATTTCACATACATGTATGGAAGGTAAAGACTGAATGGCATGAAGACTTCCTTCTGAAAATGTTCATGTTAACATTAGAAGGAAAGGAAAGGGACTGGTATGAATGGTTAGAACCTAGGAGTTTTTTTTCTTTGAAAGACATGCACTAAGTATTTTATGAGAGATACAAATAAAACCCCTCATCCATACCATGGAGTGCAAACTGTTGTGACCAATCTCAGAACCTCATACAATACCTATTAGATATTGATGAGAATTTGGTAGACATGCATCCTGAATATCTATTAGAAGCCATTCAAGAGTTTCATATGCATCCTAGCTATCACAAGAACCTAGATGAATCAGTTGTGGAAGAAGTCACTCAAGAAATAAAGGATATTCCTCAAGATATACCTGCAAGCACAAATACTGGTTCATCGTCCCCTATAGTTGAGGCCCAAGAGGACATCCAACCTCAAATTCAGTCTTCACAGGAAACAAAGAGCTACTTCTCTTCTGCTCAAAGAAATACAAGGACATATTCCCCTTTGACAAAAGAAGAAATAGATCAAATCATCAATAGACATCTAGCCTCTGAAATTTTTTGCGGAACAAACACTCTTGCCCATTCATCTACTGAGTTTGGTTGTACAGATTTGGAAAGCTCCCTTGTAAATCAGAATGAAGAAAGACTTACTGATAATCCAGTATGTCGGATTGGTAGTATTACTTACAATCATGATTTTCCTAAGTTTGATATGTCTAATTATGATGTTCTCCAAACAGAAGTTGATCTTACAGGGCCATCATCAATAGATTTGTGGGAGGAAGATCAATTCCATCAACTTCAAGAAAGTGATGAGCCCATGCAGGCTATTTATGATACTGATGAGGAAAGTTATGAAAGTCTAGTAGCAGGTGAGGATTCCTTGAATCTTCACTCTGCTTTATCTCAGATCATCAGTAACAGTTTTCATGTGATTGGGAATCAACAACTTTTCCTCTCAAAGGGTGAAGAGGAAAACAATGAAGAAATTTTTGAGTAGGTTGAAACCAAAGAGCCTTCTCTTGAAAAAGAGGAAGCAATGGAATAGACCCCTACTCAAGAATACATTAATATTTTCACAGAGCTCAGCCCACCAGACCATAATATCTCAGAGCTACAAGAGGACAAAGCTGCAGTATATGATGAGTCCTCCAATTCAGAAAAGAGTGAAGACAAGGAAGAGTTTATTTCTCAAAAGAATCTTTTCCTTGATCCAGTGGAAGAGGAAGTAATCTTCGTTGAAGCCTACTTGTCAAATACTCACAACCAGGTATCATTTCAAGATCCTTATGCTCATTTCCTACAAACATTTAGAGAAGGATCAGAAGCTATCAAGAGCAGCTTGTTGCAGACAACAAGAAGAATTTTGGAAGCTGCTGCTAGAAGACAAAGAGAATGGGAGTGGACTTGCCTATCCAACAAGCTCAAAGAGATTAACAGAGACCATTCATGGGATCATATGATTGACTGGATGTATTGGAAAAGAGAGTTTGTCAGCTAGGCATGTAAATATTTCAAGTTAGAGTAGGGTAGGTAGGAAATCTCAATAAAGCTTAGCCTATGAGCATTTAGTTAGTTGTTGATTTTTCTCTGAAGAAAAATTCAAAAAAAAAAATACAAAATAGAAAGAGAAGGGTTTAGACAAACTAAAAACTTGAACCAGCAAAGAAAAAAAGAAATAAAGGTGACTCTAAAAGCTCAAAAT
Source organism: Pinus albicaulis (assembly GCA_034641835.2). Taxonomy (NCBI): domain Eukaryota; kingdom Viridiplantae; phylum Streptophyta; class Pinopsida; order Pinales; family Pinaceae; genus Pinus; species Pinus albicaulis. Next base: position 335,857,994 of record CM076573.1, read on the forward strand.
CTGAGTCACAAGAAGGAGGGATGCTGGTGATTTTTCAGATCTGAAGCCTTCAAATTTTGTTTCTAATTTTCTGTAAAGTTCAATTCATGTGTAGCTTGTCTTTATGCCATGGACCCACAGCAAATCAGACAGTCTAATCCTGGTTTTTTTGTATTTAAATTTCTGTTTTAGAATGTAGAGAATGAAATCTGTAAGACAGTTTAATCCTGGCAGATATTAGTTTAGGTAAAGAAGCTATGAGTCCAACTGTTTAATCTGGTCTCATGGAGAAATAAGGGTGGAATTATATTAGTTTTTTCTTTCAATAAAAAATAATGATGAAGAAGGTCTGCAAATCTAAATGCACCTTGAAGAAAAAATGTTAAGAAAGTAGGATGGGTAGGTAGTTGTTTGGGGAAGCACTGCTACTGATATAATTCTTTCATGTTTGTAGCAGTTGATCAAAGAAGAAAAAGATGGCCAAGGACCAGGCATATGGTCTACTTCCAAAGATTATTTCTGAGATTCTTGACATCTTCAAGAAGATGCCATCCCCATCTGGAGCCACTGTTAGCCACCGATAATAATTTGTTAAAGAAAAAAGATGGCTAAATATGTTTCTGAGTCTTCAAGAGAAAAATTTCCTTTGTAAATCTATCATTCTTGAAGCCTCCATGTGTCTTCTATCCTTCAAAAAATCTTCACTGTTGTCTCCATTGATGAACCCTGTTGTTTGTAAAAGAAATTGTCTTCAAAAAAGGCCTCCATTTGCTCCATTTCACTCCCACAAATCCCCATTTTCACCCTTATTCCCTTCATAAAACTCCTCTATAATCCTTCATTTTAACCTCTAAAACATCCTAAATCCCTTTTTAAACCATGTATTTCCCTTTATTTGGTTTAAAAATCATCCCTTTTACTTACCGAAACCCCTTACTAAGCCTTAAAAACTCTGTTTTTGACCTTAAAAATAGTCTTTTTGCCTATATAGGTTTTAAGCCCCCGAGGGCTTATGTCCTTTAGCCCCTTCCTCCATGTGTCCTTAGCCTACAATCGGGCACTTAAAAGACTAAATTTCCTCTTTCGAACCCTTTTTATTTCTATTTTTCCATGCCAAAATTATGTTTTTTAAACAGATTTGGACCGATGATCTTTGCAGATCAACGGCCATTGGGAAACCCACTCTCCGCCCGTCCATCTACCTTACCTTTTTCTCCATCCATATACCCGCCCCATCTTTCAATCTTAACCATTCATTATTGAGATCCAACGGTCGAGACTTAACCCGATCTCACCCATTTGATCCGCTCCACAACAAAAAACACACATCACTGTGGACCCCGCTTACCTCTTAACCCAGCAACTTTCCTCGTTGCAACCATTTCGCACCGTCCGATCTACCTTTGATGATCCAATGGCTGATATCTCATTTCACAAAATTTTTGCGCCTAAACGTTAACGCCCAAAATTTTTTCAAAAAGGGCGGTATTAGGAAGGACAGGTGTTAAATTTTGTATGGTATCACATTATTTTTGGCAATACCGCCTCGCCCCATTTCATTTTGCGAAAACCGCTGCCAGTTTTCCACCATATCGCCTACCCCCCACAATTTGTCTTCACTTTTAAATCTCAGCCTTTGATCTCTGGGATCGAATTGCTCTTATTACATCAAAACCCCGTTCACTTACGTTGTCATCCATTCTCCAAACGACCTCGTCGAAAGATCTCAACTGTAGATCACCATGATCTAACGGTCCACAACTCACGATGCGCCCAAACCTCCATTCACCCGCTTTTGCCTTCCGCCATGTTTTTCACCCATTTTATGCTATAAATCACGATCCTTTTTCACTGCCCCTCCATCATCCTGAGCCCTCTGAAGCAGTCTTTCACAGTCCCGCAGGTTTTTATAACAGGTTTATCTTATGTTTGCAGGCTTAATGGCATTTCATCCATATTTGTCCCCACAGTCACAGGCAGGTGATAGAAAGGTCCAGCGTGACGATCCTGCAACCTAAATATCACATAGAGGATGAATAAGAGGTTGATTTCAATGCTAGCAGTCGATGAATCATGGTCATTGGCCCACGAACAAAGCCTCCATATCAGCAAACCCAGGACACCTATACAGAAGAGTAGAGCTACAATATTAGTTTATAATACTAAATATTAAGATGCTTGCTTCACAGTCAACAAGAATTAAAAACATGAAGATGATCAAGAAGGCCTAATGAAGCCTAAAAAACGTTATCAAAGTCATATCAGTGTTCGAGGCTTTAAAAACATGGCAAATCAGTAGAGCATTCTTTCTCCAAAGGAATGAACAACTCACATGACCTATTCTACACTCCACCAAGCATCCTAGCAGTTATTACATTGACAGAAAATTCCTAAAGCTGTGAGGACAGTAGTTATGAAGGCATGGAAGACCTGCAAGACAAACCATCCACCTTGCTTATCTCAGAAGACAAAACAGAGTACCAGCAGCCAGAGAGTACTTCGAAGAAACATATCTGAACTTATTGTCAATCTGACAAGGACTTCTAACCAGACTATAGGGTACCAAAAATTAATGAAAATCCATTATGCAGAGTGGGCATTCGAATAATTCCTCCCCTCTATCTTAATTAATCATTTAAGCTCATATTTACTACTCCACCTCCTCATTCACCTATAAGAACCCATGAGAAATACATTGTGGTGGGTTGATTGGGATTTTATCGACTGTTTGAACTGTTATTGAGGGGAAGTAGCTGAGTAGTTTGTAATATAGTAGGCTAAGAAAAGAATTTTGGATTGTAAAAAGCCACTGGACTCAAAGTATGTGAATAGTTTTGCACATCAATTGAACGAGCAGATTCACAGGATCATGGTCTATATTATTGGTGATGTTTTCCTTATTGTAATTGTCTCCTTTCATGTTTTTCATATTGTCCATTATTCTCTGATAAATAACAGCAAGCATAGATTAGGATATACTACTGGAAGTACCCTAAGTCTCATTGTTAATCTTTATCTTTTTGTTTTCCTCTGATTGTGTATTTTAAGGATAATTCTATAGAGTGTAACCAGTCAAGAAATTTTGGTGAGCCCATGTCTTGCTGAGTAAAACTCGAAACATTGTTCTTAAAAGAGAATTGCATTTCATGCTAAGTAAATATTGAACTAGGGAAGTCTATGGTTAGCCCTGTCCTCTATTTTTTCTCCAACATTTTGTCTTGAAATTTTCCCTTCGAGTTAGTTTCAAAAGCAGAGAAGGTTAAAAGTCTTTCTCTAATCTTAGTCCTTGCTCTGTGCTTAATCTTAAATGTTTTCTACTGTCTGAAAGCGGTTATGAGGACTACTGGATTGTTTTCCTTAAGAGTATGCTGAATGCAGGCTAAGTTCAAATTATTTACCTGATCATAAGCTACCCTTTGTGTCTTTACTGAGAGTTTCTTTTGAAAGCATGTCAAAAGTAGGACAGGTTCAAAGTCCTTACCTGATCTTAGGCTGCACTTTGGTTTCTTTCTTTCACCTCATTTCTTAATGTTCCATCTCACCCTCTATCTAAAAAGATCCTTTGGTATAGATGACTTCCCCTATGAAAACCCTTGGATAGTTGTTATGCAAGTAAACCCTTTCATGACTCCATAGCCCAATGGATTGGCACTTATTTTGACCTATATTTCCATGCTAAAACATCCTGCTACTTTGTTTCCTTTTTCACTTCACATAACCTTCTCAGTTAATGATATCCAACCAAACAATCAAATCAAAAAACCCCTGTGCTTCATACCTAGCCTAACACCATAATCTGACCTTAAAGATATATCATTCTTTGCATTTATAGAGAGATCCCTCTCTGGATCCACGAGGGCTAGATCCTAGGATCCCAAAGTGGTTTGATGTTGTCTTGTCTTTTGGCTTTGCCAATATCGCCAAAACACAAGAACCCCAACACTCTCTCTCTCTCTCTCTCAACATGGGTTATATAGAAGAGAAACTAATTTATTTCGGCTATACAGTTCTTCCTAGACCTCACACATTAGGGGGCTATTGTTATCACTAGAAAATTAGACAAGAAAAGACATCATGAAATGTCAAGCAGAAGGATTTATAGGGTGGAAAAACATTAAAGAATCTGGAAAATTTAACTTTCTCTAAGGCCAAGAGGAAAATTTATCAAATTGTGCACAGAAGACACTAGCACAATGCGCTCTGTGTGTCCTTTTCTTCAATAGCATCATAGGTCTCTGTGGCTTTCCCTTAATAAGTTGTGTGGTCCTCGATATGGCAGAAGGTCACCATCCGATACCACTTTGCACACTTCAGGAAGAATATTCTCCACTTGAGGCCACCCAAGTATAACCGACTAGAGCCGCCTTGCGACCTCAAGTGAGCACACAATGGAATCAACCACCACTCTTGGGTCACTATCCATAATTTTACTAAGAAATGGAAGAAGATTAAATTTTTCCTATAAAATACCACAATGAGAAGAACAATTTAGAACACATTGTTATGCTAGCCAAATTTCCCATGAGCAAACCAGTAGTGTGTTGTCCAAGCAACAAAGGAGTAAAGGGATTCATTTGTTGGCCATCCAACATCTCAATCCCAAAGGAGAATTGCATCAGTTATCCGTTAACTGATCAATAATTTGAGGAGAAGATAGAGGTATGCAAACATCTTAAGGGGAGAGCCCTCCTTGCTTTGAGTATTAGAGCTCCATAGCTCTAAGGACTCACTGTGATTTTTTTAGCATTCTTCCTCTTTTTTACCACCATCGTCTAATAAAACGGGATTCGTTTTCCATTGGTATTATTAGTTCATTTACTCGATATTAAGCTTGTGTTATATGTGTATTTGTTGTTTCTTGTTTTCTCCTCTTTTTGTTGTATGATATGTTCCATAACTAGTTTTTTCACATGTTACGATTCTTCACTAACCATCTAACAACCCATTTTTTTGCTGTGACATTGCTTGTATGCTAGCAATCACTCCTACCAAGCACCGGTGCTTTTCATACATTCGTGTACTAAGAACACCAACACAGTTGCCTGCATGTTTTTTATGGTTGTTTGAGACAGGTGGATCTAGTAAGAAATATTGTGAAACGTGGTCCAAAAAGGGTACTAAGGGTTGAAGCCTTTAGTAAGGGAGTCGGGTCTTCCTTCCAGTGGTAGCTGGTAAACTTGTTCAGGGAGTAGGTGCTCACTTCTGGTAAGAGTCAGTAAACGAGGTTAAGAGGCTTGTAGCTCCTTTCAAGTGGGTGTTGGAGAATGAGTGGAGGTTGTATTCTCCTAAAGGTATGAGCTTGTGTGTTGGTAATAGTTTGCACTAGTAAAAAATTGTAAGAATATTTTTCTTTCTAATAACAGAAGGAGATAAAGATGATAGCATGGGTGGTTTTCTCCTAGATTAGGTTTCCACCAAAAATCTTGGTGTTCCTATTTTTTTTTTGTGCCTTATATGTTGTGACTTATCTACTCTTTACATCATACTGAAAAAATAATGAATTAATAATGCAATGGTAAAGTTAAACATTTGATGGAAAGTATGAAAATTAAGTACTCTGGATATACGTGGTTTTAATTAACTAAAAGTGTGTACATATGCGGGTTGTTTGAATAACAGTAGTGTACAGAATTTAGAATTTGAAATTGAAAGTGAAAAGGTGAAAATGTGTAGTTGGGTTACACTTTTGGCCCTTTTTTGAGAAAAAAATATCATTTTTAGAATTTTTTCAACTTTCGCTAAGCTAAAGTAATTTTTCTGTTTAGAATTTCATTTTACAATAATAATAATAATAAAAATTGTCAAAAATTGTATTATCTTTCTATTCCTTATTTTTTAGAATTTTTTTATTTATATTTGATATGCCAAAGTAGCAATTAATTGACAGTGTGTTCTCTAAAATTCAAGGAATTCATAAAAAATCATGTTTTTTGGCCTCAATGTATTCTTCTTTAAACTTACACTTCTGAGAAAAAAAATTCTGTTGCAACATTATAGAAAGACCCTACTTCGATATGGCTATATTTACGAAACCAACATATGCATATCATAATTACTAGAATTTTTTGAATCAAACCAATATGAAAAATTTGTAGATTTTGAAGATGTTTAGCATAGCACCATGTTTCTAATCATATTAGTCAAAAAATAAAAATACAAAAACTACACATTAAAGAGCACGTGCCAACATAATGTACTATATATTTTCCATTTTTTTTCACATTATATTTTGAAAGATACAAAATTTTTCTTTCACTAAACCTTAATGATCTTAAGAAAATTTTTGCACGCATTTTACTAGAAAATTAGTTAAAATTAGCAAATATCTATGAAATTCCATAAAATTTATATCTACTAAAAGTAAATTCAATTCTGCAAATGATGGTATTAGTTTCGAAATTAAATTCACTATATTTGATGGAGTTTAATGATTCCGAAATTGGAGAAAGGTGAATAGAGATGGGTTGTTGCAAAGTTGTAGTTTTTCGTCTGAAAAAAGTTTTTCGGTCAGAAAAAAATAAAATAAAATAAATAAAAATAAATAAATAAATAAAATAAAATAAAATAAATAAATAAATAAATATCTAAAAATAAAAAATAAAAAAAATAAATAAATCCAAATTCTCTTTCCCATGACAAGACGTTAAATTTAACGGAAAAATGGTTTTCAGCCAAAAATATAAAATTTTCAGCTCAAATACTTATCAACATTTTCCACTAGTCACTAGATTGAAACGATGTGATCCTCCGATGTAATCATTTTGGCCGAAAGCTATAAATAAACTCTGCCAAAATGTCATTTTCACATTCACATTCCTCATGTGCAACTTTTAAATACCAAACTTCTTTGAATCTAATTTTTGGATAGTAAATATTTTTTTTCTCGATTTTGAAAGTGAATTTTTTGGTCTGGATTTTGAAAGTACCTTTTTTGGGCTCGATTTTGAATGTGATTTTTTTGGGCTTGATTTTAAAAATATATATAGGTTGAATTATAATGGGGAATCAAAGAAATTTCAAGAGAAAATATGATTGAATTGGAGACATTGGGGCTCGTAGATAATACTCTAGAAACTATTACAAAAGAAAGAAGGAAGAACACTTAAATATTGAAAGGGAAAATCAATCTCAACAATAATTTGAACCAGGTATGTAAATGTAGGTATTATAAATGAATTTAAAATTTAATAGTGTATTGTGAAATTTAATTTTTATTCGATGAGCTAATTTGAAAAATATTTTGCAATGTAAACTGAGAGATATTTTCCTCATAACAATGATGTTGAGATTGAAAATGTCAAAAGACAAAGTGAAGAAGAAAATGAACCAATGGTTGATGATTTTGTTGAAGATGTTCAAAGATATTCAAGTGAAGACGAAGTTGAAACACCCTTAGGTATGTATATATATGTCATGTATTATTGAAATTATACATATTTATTAGTTCTAATTTCATGAAATCTATTTTTTAATTTAATTGTTTAATGTATAATTTTAATTATTTACATTAAATACTCAAACGTTGATCCAGGTGGATATTGGTGGTTACTCGCCTATTCCACTTGGGGCCCCACCATTGTCTCTTTCAGATTTTCAGTTTCGACACAACTTACTATTTTTAGCAGTTTTTCGGGTCCTGAACTTCCGGAGCCATTTTGAGGCCCTAAACGACGTTTCTTGGTAAAAAGGAGAGCAACATGGGTCCATGGACCGATGTTGCTCGTTCAAAATTTGTAGTCCTCGAATAGATATTTCTAACAAGGTATGGTACACGTCAAACGAAGATCGTATGCCAAAGTTACGCCCCTGGGTAGTTGAAACACCAATTTACCCAAACGGGGCCCATAGTTTTGGCGCTTCATCTCCTAGGGTTAGGGTTTTGGCTATTTAGGATTTTCAATTGTTTCTAAATAATAAATATCCCCTCTAACCTCATTTTAACTCAGTTCAGAGGCCTGTAGCTACCATATCTCTTCTCAAAGATAGCTACCAGCGCCCTAGCTAGTTTTATTTCCATTCTGTTTGTAAGAAAATTTCAGTTCTTTGATATTAACGAAATGAAGTGTTATTTCCACGACATATTTTTATTTATGGTTATATATTTATTCTATTGCATTCCTGCATAAATCCAGATCAGTGGTATCAGAGCGGTCTGCTTTTTCTCAATCTTTCTTTGCATGTCCCCAACGAGGTTGGGGTATAAGGAGTTAGGGCTCGATCTAGTGGAACCTTTGCAAGATCAACCTCGCAAACCCCGATGGACACCCATGGGGGACGAAAATAAAGATGAGGGAGTAGGAGATCCTATCAAAATATTTCTCGAGGAGGCCCTCTAAAAACAAAGGAAGGCGATGATGGATAGCTTTGCCCAGATCCTTCAATGGCTGCCCACCGGTGGCGCATTTGCATCCAGCAGCTACTCTAGAGGTGCGACTCCTTTTAAGTTACAAGTAAATTTTAACATTCCCATATTTGAGGGTCAAATAGATGCGGATGCCGTAGATAGATGGTTGAATCTATTAGAATGACATTTCTCAGTTCATGACTTTTCCGACATGGAGAATATTATTTTTGCACTCCTCAAAGCTTCCCCCCATGTCAAGGACTGGTGGGAAACCCACTGTGAGAAAAAGGATGAGACAGAATCCTCTCTATTCTCGACCATACCCACTTGGAATTCTTTCCGAGATGCCATCAAGGAACAATACTATCCCATGGGGAGCTATGAGGACAAGTACATACCATGGACCACGCTGCGACAACAAAGGGATCAAGATGTGCATGAGATGACGAATCTGTTCCATACCCTACGCACCAAGTTGGGTATCAAATATTCAAAGAAACATCTGGTGCTAAAGTATCATAGTTTCTGCACAAATACATTCAGGAGGAAATGGAGTTCCTCGACATCTCCTCGCTTGGTACGACATACCGGTATGCTGCCAAGATTGAGCAGAAATTCAAGAAAAAGAAGCGAGACTTTGGATCTGTGAATCAAAAGCAAGGGAAGGGTGCTCCCAAACCGCAGAACAAAGGATAGAGGTAAGGCATGGCAACTCAAGACAACCTGTCAAAGCCACAAGAAAAGAACAACACCGCAAATCCAAAGAAGGACACGGGAAAGTGGTGTGAGTTCCATAAGAACTCCACTCACAACACAAGTGAGTGTCGGGCCAAGCAGTCGCTAGTGGCTGAGATGAGGGCTTCTGAGTCAGATGCATGCTCCGACTCTGAATCAGAACCTGACAAGGGGAATGAAAAAGGGAAACAGATTATTGATGTGGAGCGCAATGCCACTGTTGCCACTACGAAGATCCAGAAGGAGGAACCAGAAGATCCAAAGGAGGAGGAACGTCTCTTCCACTTCCAGATGTAGGTAAAGGGCTCCCCAGTACAGTTCATTGTCGACAATGGGAGCCAAAAGAACCTCATTTCAGCAGACGCCATGAAGCGGTTGAGCTTGTCGACCACAGCTCACCCACATCCATACACCATCGGGTGGCTTCACCAAGGACGAGATCTCCGCGTCAGCCAGTAGTGTCGCCTTCCCTATAGCATTAAACCCTTCACGGATGAGGTATTATGTGACGTTGCTCCTATTGATGTTTCTAATGTATTATTAGGACAACCATACTTGTGGAAGCGCCATGCTGTGTATGAGTCTCGGCCTCACACTATTATTGTTACTTTGGGGAATAAGTTGTACAGGATACCAGAGGTACCACCTCCTGCCACTATCTCTTTAGTTACTGCAAACTAATGCAGTAAGCTCATTTCCAAAACCAAGAAATTTTTTTTCCTGATGATCCGCCCCCAGGGCAAGAAGAATACTATGGCCACGACCTCCAGACTGGGCTCCTCTACATGACAACAACAAATGGATAAGGTTGTGGAGGAATATGGGGACATCTTCACCTCACCCACAGGGGTTCCTCTGCACTGTCAGGTCAAGCACCCAATTGATCTGACCGCAGGTGCACCGCTACCAAATGGACCAATCTATCGGTGCTCTGTTCTAGAGAATGATGAAATCAAGAGGCAAATTCAAGAGCTGCTTTAGGAATAGGTACCCGATCCCATAGATTGATGACCTTCTGGACCAACTCAAAGGTGCAAAATATTTCATCAAGATCGACTTGAAGTCTGGGTATCACCAGGTACCAATTGAACCCTCCGATGTGTGGAAGACTGCCTTCAAAGCCAAGGAAGGCCTTTTCGAATGGCTGGTCATGCCTTTTGGGTTCACGAATGCTCCCACAACCCTCATGAGGATGATGGACGACATCTTGTGGCCATTCACCAACTCATTTGTAGTGGTGTACTTGGATGACATTCGGATCTTCAACCAAACTTGGGAAGAGCACCTTCACCACATCCGACAAGTCCTCCAAACACTGCGGCAACACGAGTTGTGTGCCAATTTGGAGAAGTGCACTTTTGGCATGACCCAGGTTCAATATCTGGGATACATTATTGATGAAAGGGGGGTGCATGTGGATCCAACCAAGATCCAAGTCATTCGGGATTGGCCAGCCCCAACCACTATAACAGAGCTTCGCAGCTTTCTGGGTCTTGCTAATTTCTACCATAGGTTCGTGTTGGGATTCTCTCATATCACTTGGCCCTTGAGTCAAGTCACCAAGGGAGGAGCGAGAGCAAAATTCTTTTGGTCGGAAACTCAATAGAAGGCGTTCACAGAATTGAAAAATCACCTCTATTCTACCCCAGTGCTCACATTACCAGACTTCCAACAGCCATTTGAGATCGAGACAGATGCCTCTGACTATGCTATTGGGGCAGTTCTTACTCAACAGGGACACCCCGTGGCATATCACAGTGAGACATTGTCTGACACAGTTCGCAATTATCCCACTTATGAAAAAGAAATGTATTCCATTATGCAAGCTTGTAGAAAATGGAAGCATTACATTTTGGGGAAGGAAACAATCATCCACACAGACCACTGGCCCCTAAAGTTCATACAGACACAAGGGAAATTGTAGAATGATCGCTATCAGAAGTGGTCCACATATCTGCAACAGTTTCATTTTAACATCAAGTACAAGAAGGGTAGCACCAATAATGTTGCAGACTGCCTCAACCGACCACCAATCGTGGCGCTGACCACCGTTCTCAAATCTTGTGGGCACGAGACTTTTGATTGGCTGCTTCTCTACGAGAGCGACCCAGAATTTGGCCACACTTACAAGGTACTCTTGGGGGGTACGCAAGTTCCAAATTTTCACCTCTAAGATGCACTTTTATGTCACCTGGGACACCTTTTTGTTCCTTCAAGCGAGAGTGCCAAGGTGATATGGGAAGCACACTACAGTCAAGTCACTGGGCATTTCAGGGTCGCGAAAATAGTAGCTATACTGCAGAATTATTTCTATTGGCCGAACCTTCGAAAGGATGTTGAGAAGCACATCATATCTTGCATTGCCTATGCCATTTCGAAACCGACCATCAAGAAGCACGGCCTATATACTTTGCTACCTACCCCTAGTCGACCTTGGGAATCCATCTCCATGGATTACATGTCGAGCTTGCCTTCTACTAAGCATGGAAATGACTGTGTTTTCGTGGTCATCGACAGATTCTTGAAGATGGCCATTATGGCGGCCTACAAGAAGAATATCACAGCAGAAGCCACTGCTAAACTCTTCTTTGAACGAGTGTGGGTGCACTTTGGGATCCCACAGTCTATCACATCAGATTGGGATAGCAGGTTCCTCAGCACATTTTGGTCCAGCCTCTGGTCAATGCTAGACACCAAGATCACCAAGTCCACATCTTTCCATCCCCAAACAGATGGCCAGACAGAGGTCGTCAATAGAATGATTGTACACATTCTACGCATGTACAATTCAAAGCATCCACACACATGGGACGAGAGCCTTCCCTATGTACAACATATTCATAATCAGGCTCTTCATAGTTCAATCGGCCATAGCCCCTTTCAGTTTGGCTTGGGATTCCAGCCACTATGTCCCATTGATGTAGCCATGCCATTTGCGGCTACTCAGGAGGATTCGGCTCATGTCCAGTCTAAAGTTGACAAAGAAAATAGCTTCATCAAGCACATTAAACACATCCACCAACATATTCATGACATATTGGATAGAGCCAATGCTAAGTACAAGCAACGCCATGCTCAATATCGAGTTCCACACAACTTCCAGGTGGGCGACAAAGTATGGCTACATTTGCAGAAGGAGCGCCTCACTGGACCCCACCGCAAGCTTTGCCCACTCCGATACGGGTCGTACACCATCACCAAGGCTGTAGGGAACAATGCCTTCGAGCTTATTATTCCACCATTCCTTGGTCTGCACCCAGTATTCAATGTGGACCGCCTTCGTCCTTACTTCCCACCTCTACTGGACACCTCTGACATTGCAGAACAACTCACACCAATAGATTTAAACCCAGACTGCATGGAACAGGCCACCACAAATTGTATCATGGACATGCAAATCAATAACACTCACCAACAGGAGATCCAACTGTATCGGGTTGTCAAAGCTGGCCAACTCCTGCACCAAGGAAAGTGGTTCACCATGGACCAAGTTCAGCAGAAATTTCCTCATCTCGTGGAGGAACTTAACGAAATGGGGACCATTGCTTCCTAAGGGAGGAGAAATGATCCAGGTGGATATTGGTGGTCACCCACCTATTCCACTTGGGGCCCCACCATTGTCTCTTTCAGTTTTTCAGTTTCGGCACAACTTACTATTTTTAGCATTTTTTTGGGTCCTGAACTTCTGGAGCCGTTTTGAGGCCCTAAACGACGTTTTTTGGGAAAAAGGAGAGCAACATGGGTACATGGATTGAGGTTGCTCGTTCAAAATTTGTATTCCTTGGATAGATCTTTGTAACAAGGTATGGTACGCGTCAAACGGAGATCGTATGCCAAAGTTACGCCCCTGGGTAGTTGAAACACCAATTTACCCAAACGGGGCCCATAGTTTTGGTGCTTCATCTCCTAGGGTTAGGGTTTTGGCTGTTTAGGATTTCCCATTGTTTCTAAATAATAAATAGGCCCTTGAGCCTCATTGTAACTCAGTTCAGAGGCCTGTAGCTACCACATCTCTTCTCATAGATAGCTACCAACGCCCTAGCTAGTTTTATTTCCATTCTGTTTAAAAGCAAATTTCAGTTCTTTGATATTAATGAAATGAAGTGTTATTTCTGCTGCATCTTTGTATTTATTGTTATATGTTTATTCTGTTGTGATCCTGCATAAATCCGGATCAAACGTACAAATGAAATCAATATCGGTGATGAGATGTTAGAAAATTTCAATACTGACACATATGGAGATAAAAAAATTGACCATGTTATACGATATTGTGTTAAGCTCATTATTTCTAGGTTCTTCAAAGATGTATGTAATATTCCAAAATTAATTGGAATATTAAAGTTTTGTTTTGTCACTTAGATAGGTGAATAAGTGGGTAGGGAGACTCATAAATATCTTTATGAAGAATAAAACCACTTCTGAAATTGGATCATCTTTTTAGCTTAATAAAGCACCCTAAGGTGTGAACAGGGGCTAGAGCATGTGGAATAGGTCAATGTTGACCAGATCAACAATGTTGTTATGGAGATCATGGAGGATTAATGGAGGACAGTGCAATCATTTAGGAGGAGTTTTTGCATGAGAGTAACTCCTTTAATGAGTGGGACCTAGGGTCAAGAAGCTCACCAAGCATAAAAGGAAGAGGATGGAAGCATTAGAAGACACATATTTGCATTATTGATTTTGATATTTTTAGATCTGGAATTGTCATATGACATTTCTATGCATGCTTTTGTTTTTTAGCAGGGTTTGTTATACTTTTGAGTACAAAGGTGTTTCCGAGTGGAAATCCCACCCTCATCCTTGAGAGACTTAGAGTGCCTACTCAAGAGAGGTGATCTTGAGCTGCATTACCACTATCTGGCATTTGGCCAAGCTTCAGTCCCATATACATCACATTTTTGTTTAGAGTTGTGTTGTGTTGCAGGGGTGTAGCAGTGGAGGACAGAGATCTCCAATTTATGAGCTAGTTTTCCATTGGATGGATCATCCTTTCATCTAGAAGCTTGTGAGAAAGTTATCAGGGCTTCATTTCATATTTTGGCACCAGGCCAAGTAGCTATCATCAGCTACATCATAGTTTCCCCCAAGGACTGCATAATTTTAGAGAGCAGTTGTAGCAGTGGGTTTATTTCCCTATTTGGAGTGTTTGGGTTTCCTGTGTGGGGATAAACCCTTTATCTAGGATATTTATTGGAGGAGGATCATCCATCTCATATATCAGATCAGCCACCTCCTATCAGTGATTCAATTGCAGAAATTATTCAGCCCTAGGGCCAAATCTGCTATTTTTGTATAGTGTATATTTTCGGAAACCTTTTCTGGGTTGTCCTGGAAATCTGATTTGGAGCATGGATCTCTAGTATTAGAATTTTTGGAGAATTATATTAGCAACAATATATTTTTCTATCTTTTGGCTTCTATTCTCTCTTAGACAACGTAGTTTTGACATTCTAGCTCATTTGTATTAGCATCATTTCATATTTAGGTGTATACTTCCATGGGAGGCTTGTTAGCCCAATCTTGAGTGAGCTTTTCCTCAAGATCCTATACCTATTTTTCTGTTATAATCATAATGGAATGGATCTATGATTGTCTCATGCTTTGATCTATTTATATTTCTGCATATTTCCATTTTTATGTGCTATATTGTTGCTTTCCCCATTTGGGAATACTACAACAATATCAGAGCATAATCTTGGCTCAGCTTGTGTACTTCAGCCATTATGTCATCTAAGGAGGCTCCTCACAGAAAGGAGAAGATTTTCAGAAGAGATGAAGGAAAAACTCCATTATCAAGAGGGAAGGAGTTCTAAAAAATTCTTCCTAAAACTATGCAAGGCATTAATAGAGACATCAAATAGATGAGGATGGAGAGAAGATAAAGATTCTCCAAAAGGGCTTGTACATGAAGAAAGCTCCATATTTTCACATTATGGTGTGAGCATTCAGCTACACCATCAGATCTACAATGTGCTACCATGCCTAAATTCTTGGCAAGATAAGAAGAGGAAGGAGAAACACCAGAGGAGGAGACTCTTGGTGACTATCTCTAAGAATATGAATCTCAGTCTAGAAGACTCAAGGAGCATCTAAAATTCCAAGGGTTTTGTCAAATCAAAGAAGATATAAGATCCAGTAACCACAATGGAAGAAGAGGGTGCATGCAACACACTTTGGGTAGATTTTTTCTACCTACTTTTGATGGGTCACCCAAGATCACGGCCAAGGCTTGGGTAGAGAATCTAGACACATATTTTCAGTTGCATCAAGTCTCAGAATATGAACCTGTTAGAGTAGCAACGCTGCATATTGAAGGTAAGTCTTATGCCTGTTGGTTTTATGAATCTTCTTCATTGAATAATGAAAATGTATCTACTTATGCAAAGTTCACTAGGGGGTTAGTGAAAATATTTAATATAAAACATTCTGAAACTTCCTTGGGTGAGCTATCCAAGCCCAAGAAATCAAAACCTTTGCATGAGTTGGAAGGATCCATGAAGCCAACTCCATTTCAAAACATTGTTGTGGGGGCTAAAAATATGCAACATACTTTGCCAAGGGTAAAAGCCCCATTTCATCAAGAACTCTCTACCCAAGAAGAAGACATGAGGATTCCTCCTTCAAGAGGCGATCAAGCCAAAATATCTCTTAATGATGAGGTATTCTCCAATGATGAGGAGAAGGAAGAGAAATAGCTGGAAAGGGCCACCAGCGATGTAATAACAGCAGGAGGTCCACCACTATTTGGAGATGGAGATGAAGCAGTTGCTTCAACTAGAGGAGCTCTTGTATCTTTGCAAGAAGTTCCATGGGATATCACATATGAAGATCAGGAGCAGCATGTGTCTATGTTGATAGGAAATAAGACAAAACAATGGAGGAAGTGTGTTCCAAAATTGACCATAGTTTTTGGGACATACACCATGATAGATCACTTATTTATGAATGAGACTCTTGACACTAATATGATACTGGGTGTGCATGGGTTGATTACATTGGAGAAGAACACTTTAAATTGTGAGATCTTGAAGAAGGTAGGAGAATATGAGAAGGAGGGCCAGCACCAAGTGATTGGGAACACACACACCCATCCTTTTCAGGAGATTTATGCACAAAAGTAGGAGGATGATTTGAAAAGTGAGGGAAGGGATGAATCAGTCCACTCACATATACAGCCTGCTCTAGGCCTTGATGTTTCATTACATGGATACATTCTACCAGGTAGACCCCCTGATTGGAAGATGATCAAAGAGTTCTCTCAACATAGTGAAACATTGATATATTTGGCTAAGAAAGGAGCCTTGGGAGGAGTTAGCACAATGCAGAGAACCTTTGATGGGTTCAAAGGAGGGATGAGAAATTTTTTGATATGGAAATTGTCATCTCCCACTCAGCTATTTGTGCTGAAAGATGATGATTAAGAAATATGTGATGGAATGAGCATGGTGTCTAAGGGCTACTCCATAGTTTTGGAGGAGAAAATTATACTTCCACACATGAGTAAGATTTCTTAATATGACCAGAGGTTGTTGACACTCTTGTATGCATTGGAAAAACTATGGAAGTTTTGAATGGGCCATACCTTCCAATAGGAGGTTGACCTCCATTTACTTCAATCTTGTCTTGAGCAAGATCAACTGCAAGGGAGGTAGAAAAAGTGGGGTAGCAGTACTCCAACATGTGTCTTTGGCATTGAGCATGTCAAAGAGGAGAGCTATGATATGGCAGGTGCTTCATTTCAGATCTCAACAATGTTGTCATTGTTGGGAAGCATAGATCCATATTGGGATCCCCAAATATTGGTGGAATATTCCAAGAACCTCTTCACATGTAAGTTTCTTGATGGGAAAGTGACAGGTGGTAGATATAGAGTGGTTGATGGAGTCATTTATTTCCATGATCAGATTTACTTGACTAGAGACTCCAAGCTCAAGGAGGGGATTCTACATGCAGCATATGAGGCACTCTTTTTAGGACATGTAGATTCCATTGAGTCTTATTACACCATCATGGAGGGATTCTATTGCGAGGATATCAAAGAAGATGTGCACCAACATATCAGGAGATATGTAGCTTGTTTGATGTATGAGGAGGAGAGAATCCACCTTGAAAGGTTGTTTCAATCACTTCCCCTTTTGATGCAGAGATGGGAAGGCTAATTTATGGACCTTTTCACCAACTTGTCTACAATATATGGTAAATATTATGTTTTTATGCTTATTGATCAATTAACAATGTATGTACATTACTTTAACATACATTTGCGGCACATTGCTCCACAAGAGAGCAAAAATCTCTTTGTATTTCATGGTACTTTTGGGACTACATTCAGTAATTGGATTGACCACTTCCTAAAGGAGTTTGGGCAAGACCTTTTTTTCTTGGTTCATATTCATCCAACACCTAATGTCCTCTACTATTTTCAAGACTTTTAGAAGCTTATGGCAGCAAGAAAGTGGTTGGATGGGCACTTATCATATCATGTTTGGAGACAACGAGAAGTAGAACAATGTTGGTCTCACTTGAGGGACTATTGTCACCATATAGTATGTCATGTGACACTTAGTACATCTTTCTTTTGGAGCCCATATGGTGATGAAATTCTATTCACTATAAGTAGGAAGGATTGGGCAAGGAAGATTCTTAGAACCAGGGAGTGGGATCATGAGATTCCAAGTATCTTTTGGCTTCATGAGGACTATATTATTGCAGCCCAATATTAGCAGCTCCAAACTTATCATAAATGGAGAGAGAGAGAGAGAGAGAACATAAGATGAACAATTGTATCTCTCATTTTTAGCCATGCAACCCCTACACATTACAGAAGCAGGGGACTGGTGATTATTTCTATGAGCTACCAAGGATGGCTCACATTGTTTGGATGATATAATGGAGATTGGAGTTTCTCATGAGGATTGAGACACCCAGCATTTACCATCTCTCATGCCTTGAGGAGGCCAATGGGCAACATATAACTCTTTCCATATATCTCCCACTTTTTCATGATGAAAGCTATTTGGTTTATCTACCAAAGGCTAACTTGTATACTTCGGAGGAGACATATCCATTGGAGGTTTTGTATTATTCTTATAGTTACTTGAGGATAAGAAACATTTTGGAGGGGAGGACTGTAATATTCCAAAATTAATTGGAACATTAAAGTTTTTTTTTTCACTTAGATAGGTGAATAAGTGGGTAGGGAGACCAATAAATCTCTTTATGAGGAATAAAACCACTTCTCATGTGAAAGTGGATCAGATTTTCAGCTTAATAAAGCACCCTAAGTTGTGAACAGAAGCTAGATCATGTGGAATAGGTCAATTTTGACCAAATCAATAGTGTTTTTATGGATATCATGGAGGATTAATGGAGGATAGCACAGTCATTTAGGAGGAAAGTTTGAATGAGAGTAACTCCTTTAATGAGTGGTGCCCAGGGTGAGGAAGCTCACCAAGCATAAAAGGAAGAGGATGAAATCATTAGAAGACATATATTTGTATTATTGATTTTGATCTTTTTAGATCTGGAATTGTCATGTGACATTTCTATGCATGTTTTTGTTGTTTAGCAGGGTCTGTTGTACTGTTTAGTACAAGGGTGCTTCCAAGTGAAAATCCCACCCTCATACTTGGGGGACTTAGAGTGCCTACTCAGGAGAGATTATCTTGATTTGCATTACCACTATCTATCATTTGGCTAAGCTTCAGCCTCATATACAACGTAGTTCTGTTTAGAGTTGTGTTGTGTTGCAGGGGTGTAGCAGTGGAGGAGAGAGATCTCCAATTTCTGAGCTAGTTTTACATTGGAGGGATCATCATTTCATCCGGAATATTGTGAAGAAGTTCTTAGGGCTTCATTTTATATTTTGGCACCAGACCAAGTAGCTATCATTAGCTACAATGCAGTTTCCCCAAGGATTGCGTTATTTTAGAGAGCAGCTGCAGTAGTGGGTTTATTGCCCTATTTGGAGTGTTTGGGTTTCCTGTGTGGGGATCAACCCTTCATATCGGAGATCTATTGGAGGAGGATCATCCATCTCATATATCAGCTCAGCCACCTCCTATCAATGATTCAATTGCAGCGATTATTCAGACCTAGGGCCATATCTATTATTTTTGTATAGTGTGTATTTCCGAAAACCTTTTATGAGTTTTCCTAGAAATCTGATTTGGAGCATGGATCTCTAGTCTTAGCATTTTTGGATCATTATATCAGCAGAAATATATTTTTCTATCTTTCAGCTGCTATTCTCTCTTAGACATCATATTTTTGACATTCCAGCTCATATTGTATTAGCATCATTTCATATTTAGGTGTATATTTCCATGGGAGGCTTGTTAGCCCAATCTTGAGTGAGCTTTTCCTCAAGATCTTGTACCTATTTTTTGTTATAATCATAATGGAATGGATCTATGGTTGTCTCATGCTTTGATCTATTTATATTTCTGCATATTTCTAGTTTTATGTGCTATATTGCTACTTTCACCATTTGGGAATATTACAATGCAAATGTGAAAGTTCAAGCTCAAATTTTGAGAGGTCTCTTAACATCGAAGAAATAAAAAGAAGCTACAACACTATTGTTCAATAAAAAATCAACGAAAGATAAAAAAATGTGAAACAAAATGTGATTTAAAATATAAATAGTTCTCTAAAACCAATTTTAAGATCTAGAAAGAAAAGTGATCAAGATTCATGTAGAGAAATACAAATAGCAGTGGCTTTGTAATATTCCAAAATAGGAAAAATGGGAATATTGAACATAAAACTGGAAAATGAAATAAACATCAACACATCAAAAGATGAGCAGATAATTGAGCCATTTTATTAGATATGATAGCAGAAAATGAAGTACAAGATCTTGAGGAAAAGGCACTCAAGCTAGGCAAAACAAGCCTCAAATGACCCTATACATCAATACATGAAAAAATGCAGCTCCATAAACTGCTGGGAGGCCATGACTACATAATCCCTGCTGGAAATAACTATTTTTGGAAACTAGGAATGCATATATCTACTGATATAGTGCTCAGAAAATGTTGGGATCAGATATCTAGGCTTTCTAGCACAATTCCAAGAGAACCTAGAAAGGGTTTCAGAAATACACAAGATGAAAAATGATGCCCTTGGGCTGAATTATGCTCTGTAGTTGGGAAACAGATGAGAGGTGGTTGATATGATGTAAAAAAAATCTAATACTCCTCCCCACTGACTTTCTGGATGAAAGGTTGCTCCCCTCACTGGAAAACATGCTCAAAAACTTGGGTTATCAACCCTCCACTAAAATTTACCTCCTGAATTGCACAATTTCTGAAGGATAATGTGCTGCTAAAGGTGGTTGAATATTGGCCTAATTCCAGATGATGGAATGAGTCTCAAAGGAACCTCTCCTGAGTGGGCAATCAAAGTCCCCCGAGGATGAGTGTGGGATTTCCACCCAGAAACACCCTTGTGCTAAATAGCACAATAGACTCCGCTAAAGAGCTTAAGTGTGCAAAAATTCATAAAATACCATACACAAAAAATATTCATAATTCCCTCTATGTCTACCATCCCATTCCTTATATTCATTGTGAGCCTCCCCCCCCCTTGGCCCCACTCAATAATGATGCTACTCTCATGGAGACTTCGTCCCATTATGACTGCATTGTCCTCCACTATCTCCACTCCCTCCATGATTGCGCTGTTGATTTGGTCAACCTTGACCCCATCCACATGCATTGACCCCATTCACACCAAGGGATGATTTATTCAACTAGATACACTGATCTGCTTTCACACTAGAAGTGGTTTTATTCCTACTAAAAATATTTAAGGGTCCCTCTACCCACTTATTCATCTATTTTATTAACAAAATAAAATTTTAATATTCCAACTAGCTCAAATCCAATTAAGAATAGTATAGTCCTCCCCTCCAAAATGTTGCTTGTCCTTAAGAAACTGCAAATATGGATGTTACAAAATCTTCTCTCCTTCCCAAGTAGCATCCTCATCCGATAGATTCCTCCATCAAATCATATATTCTCTAATCACCCTATTCCTTAGCTTCCTCTCCCAAGTATCCAAGATATCTTCTGGTTGTAAAACCATATGGCCCTCATCATCAATAGATGGGAGATACATAGTAGCAACTACATGTTGTCCAATGGCCTTCTTGAGGCATGATACATGAAAAATGTTGTGGGTCTTACTCCCAATGGGGAGCTCCAACTCATATGCCACTTCCTCAACACGACATATCATCTTGTATGGACCATAGAAATGGGGCTTAAGCTTCTTATCCCCCTTCTCCTTTGGTGTATATTGCTTATAAGGCTGAAGACGGAGATAGACCAAATCATCCACCTCAAATTGTCTCTCCACCTAACCACGATCTACATAGAAATTTTGTTGATTCTAGGTTGTAGAAATGTTGTCCTTGAAAGCATGGAGTATATTTGATGCTCTTGGATCCACACTTTGGTTCTAGGAGCCTTACTTGCTCTAAAAATCACATCAAAAAATGATAAAGCATCATATCCACATAGAGCCCGAAATGGAGACATACCAATTGACATATGAAATGTCATATTGTAGCAATAATCTCCCAAGTGGAGCCAGCACAACCATGCTCTTTGCTTCCCTGAAACATAGTCTCATAAGTATCCTTCCAACCACTTGTTTACTATATTTGTCTACCCATTTGTATGGGGGTGATAACTGGTACTCAGTGTCAACTTGGTACCCACCAAACGGAAAATCTCCTGACAAAATCCACCCATGAAGTGGTTGTCTCTATCACTGATTATGGTCTTAGGAAGACCATGAAGTCTGAAAACATCTCTAAAGAAGAGGTCGAGCACTTGTGAAGCAGTTTACCTTGAAGAAATGGTGAAGAAATGTGAATACTTTGTTAGTCGATCAACGACCACAAAGATACAATCCTTGCCTTGTACTGTTGCCAAACTAGTAATGAAATCCATAGAAATACTCTCCCATTTCCCTTCTAGAATAGGGAGTGGCTGTAACAACATTGCAGGATGGTTTTTCTCTCCTTTATTCTGATGGAAAAATATGCACTCCCTGATGTGCTCGAGCACATCCTCCTGGAAACCCTTCCATGAGAATATCTCTCTAATGGCCCGATATGTCTTTGTGAATCCTTGGTGGCCTAAAAGTGGTGAATCATGTGCTGCATAAAAAATATTCCCCTTAAGATTAGACTCTCTATTCAAGAGGATCCAGTCTCGGAATAGATGATCTCATCCATCACTCTATACCTCTCATCAGTCACCTACTCATCTAGGACCTCACATGTGAAGCGGTCTTTGGAATAATCCACCAACAACTAGGCCTTCCAATCTGTATCCACACTCATCAATGACAACGTTGTTGGCCTTTGTGATCAGGCATCTGCTACCACATTACTCTTCCCTTCGACATATTAAATTTCAAATTCACATGCCTGGATTTTTCTATCCCATTTTTTCTACCTCTCTTGCAGTTTCTTCTACTCAAGGAAATACTGAAGATTGTTTTGATCAGTCGTAACTCGAAATCTGTTGCCCACCAAATACTGTCAGAATTTGGCCAATGCATGAAAAATAGAGAAAATTTCCTTATCATATATAGGATACAACCTCTCATGAAGTAGCAACTTATAACTCTTAAAAGCTATGGGGTTCCCCCCTACATCAAGACTGCTCCAATGCCCTCCCCTGAAACATCACATTCCACCACAAAGGGCTGGGTGAAATCTGGAAATACCAACATTGAGAAACAACTCATCAAATCCTTGAGACTATAAAATTCCCTATGTGCAGTATCTTTCCAACCAAAGGCTCCCTTCTTGGTTAGATCTACAAGTGGTGCTGCTAGTTGGGAGAATCCTTTGAGAAACTTCTGGTAGTAGGTGCAGATGCCTATAACCCCCCGAATTTCTATTACATTCTTTGGTTCTGGCCAAACCCAAATAGCATAGATATTCTCCTCATGGACCATCACTCGATTCACTCCAATGATGTGGCCCAAATAAAGCATATTTGTGAGCCCAAACTCATACTTGGAGAGCTTAGCATATAATTTCTTCTCCTCAAGAATGTGTAATATTGTCTAAATATGTTGCAGATGCTCCTCCCATGTACGGTTGTAGATAAGAATGTCATCAAAGAAAACCAGCACAAATTTTCTCAATTTACCACAGAAGATGTGGTTCATACAAGACTGAAAAGTAGCTGGAGCATTAGTTAACCCAAAGGGCATAACCAAGAAATCAAAGTGGCCATAATGACATCTAAATGTATTCTTGGGGAAATCTTGATCCCTTACCTTGATTTGATGGTACCTCGATCTCAAATAAATCTTTGAAAAAAACTGTGATCCCCTTAGCTCATCCTTCAGCTCATTGATCATGGGAATTGGGTACCTATTCATCATTTTCTTCTCATTCAAGGATATATAGTCAATGCACATCCTCAATGTACCATCCTTCTTCTTCACCATGACCACAAAAAAAGCAAAAGGACTGGTGTTGGGTCGGATATGTCCTAAAGCCAAGAGCTCTTGAATATCTCTTTCAATAGCATCCCTGTAGGCTTTGGGATGCCTATAGGGTGTGGTGATCACTGCTTGAATCCCCTACTCCAACTCAATAGTATGCTCAGATCCCCGGTCCGATGGCCTTCCTAGTGGTATGTCCCCAAATAATGTAGAATAGCGGTCTATAATATACTACACATCCAGGTGTACTGGTGCACCCTTGCCTCCTTCCTCTGACATACGTAGTTCTACTACCCATTCTATGTCTCCTTTGCACAAATAAAGCTCCATCTTATGTGATGAGACTATCTGAGGTGGATAGGTGTGCATGCCTCTGATAATTTAGTGTTTACCTCTCTTCTTATATGTCCATTCCATCTCCAAGGTCTCCCAATCTGTGGTGACCTTCCCCAGTGTGATCAACCACTGTACGCCCAATATCACATTGGTGTCTGTAATATCAACCACAAAGAAATGGTATGTCAATGTGTAATTCCCCAAAGTGATAATAAATGCCGGAACATACTTTACACATGGCATGGTTCTATCTCCTAGAATCAAAACTAAGAATCCCTCAAAATTATCTGTGGGAATGCCTCTCCTCTGCACTAGTTGGCTTTTAATAAAATTGTGGGTAGCCCCATTGTCTATCAATACCGAAACCCACTGCTCCTGAATAGTGCCTTAGACTCTCAATGTCAGATACTTGGGAACTCCCCACAAAGTTGCAAGGGCTACTCCAGTTGGAGAAAATGCTCCATTCCCACCTCCTGGTGGTGGTGGATCTCCTCTTGATGCCACAATGCTAGTATCTCCCTCTAAACCTCCTTCTTCCTCCTCTTCAACATCAAATAATACCTCAATATAATGTGCCTTTCCAACATCACACCCATGCCCTAGTACCCATTGTTCTTGGAAAGTGAAGCAAATATTTCTCTTCCTTACGCCTCTATGAAAATCATCACTAAGAGATCCTTTATCTTGGTTCTCCTTTGAGGGAGGAACCTGTTAGCCACCTATAAAATTTGTCATACCTAATGGTGGCTAAATGATTTTGGAGCCTTCAAGGAACAATTTTATTGCTAAAAAATTGTTGGCTCTTGAAGACTCTTGAAAGGCATCATGCCTCTGTCAAAAATTTTCATTTGCTATTTCCATTCTATACTTTGAGAATTCTGCTAAAAAACAAAGAGAAAAAACTGCTACAAAAAACCATCATTTTCCCCTTCTCTCACTCCTAACTAACCTTCATTTGCTCTCCCTTCTTTTTCCCATAAATTTCCTCTATTTTTCATGTTTTCCTTTCATGAAAACCCCCTTCCATATGTTAAAAACTCATTTTTTAACTATTTTCAAACCCATCAAAATTCCATTGAAAACTATGAAGGATTCATGAAAATACAAGTTTTTCTATAGACTTAAGCCCCTTGGGCTAAGTCCTAACCACTTCCCCCCACATGCCCATGCATTAAAACCAAACGCCAAAGCCTTTCGGTGCTAATCGCATCGCATATTTTCAAAATGCGCAAGTCTTGTGCCATGGACCGAAAGTTCCGATTGCGATTGGCTTTTTATGTGTTTAAAGCTCCCAATTACATTATTTTCCATATAACCATAAAGCCTGCCTCAAGTGCTTAAACCCCTATATATTTCACTCCCGATCGATATTTTTCTTTATAAAAACCCAAAACCCACTTATCCAAAGTTTTAACTTAAAAAAAGTCATGTGTTGAAATAAATTAAATGGGTTGATTAAAAAGAGTTGATCGCGCAATCGCAATCGGAGAAAACACAATGGTTAGATTGAAATACCCGCATCAAATTTCAGATGCGATTGGGTCTTGTGTGTTAAATCTTTCCCCCCGCCTCTGTTTCATATGACTTTCCCCAGGATCGAGAGCTAAAGGTCCCAAGGTGCTTATCGCATCGCAAATGTTTTAGCGAGTTAATCGAAAGAACAGTCTCCGATTTCCGATTGCGATTGGCACTTGTTTGAAATACGCCCCAGGCATATTATCATCCATATAATTAAAGGCCCCGCAGTCGGGCACCTATTCATTTTATGCTCATTTTCCACCCCCGAAACCGAAAAACCTTTGTTTTATTTCAAACCTTTGTTTTTCATGTATTATAAAGGTTTTCTCCCGATTCATCTCTGTCGTTGATCGACAGCCGATCAAACGGCCATCGCTCCATCGCATCAGAGTATCCAATCACATTGCAAAATTTTAATCGCATATGTTTGTTTTGATTCCCCGATCGGCCATCTCCTCGATTTATTACCCACCATCGATCTAATCTATAGATCGACGGCCTGCTCTCCATCGCATCCCCTCGTTCTCGACCTCTGATTGCGATTCCCCGATTCATTATTCACCGTTGATCTTGCTCTTAGATCAACGTCCATCGCTTAATCACCTCAGGCCTTCCGATAGTGCAATTGCATCAGATTTTCTTCATCGCATTCTTTTCCTCCTCCTGCCAATTGTGATTTCCCGATTAAATCTGGACCGTCCACATGTCCAGATCGGATGGTCTAGGATCTCTCCGCTTTATTTCTACTCCTGCTCTTATTTTGCCTATTATTTGCAGATCTCCACTATTGGATGCTTTCATCCAACGGCTACGCTCCTCTCCCGCCTTCTGAAGCAGTTTAACCCAAAATGCAGGATTTCTTAATTTGTCTTTGTGTTTTGCAGGTGTTCCATTGAAATAATGAAGGAAAGCCGAGGGCCGGGAAAGACATTTCCTATGCCTTTGAGCTACTAAAAAGGACCGTCCGCTAGGCTCTATCCATCATTTGTCAATGCCCTATGAGCATTGATACCTTTAAAGGCCCAACACAGCTCTACACATTGACAAGACATTGTGGTTCAAAATCTCATTTAAAAAGAGTATCAGTGTTGAAGAACAGAACGCAGCAGAGATGAAGATTGAGGAAAAATTTAGGGAATTACGGCTTAAAAATAATTAACAAAAGCTTAATTTCCTGAATTAAGCATAGTTAGGAGAAATCATAAGTGTTTGACAGGAAGAAAGGACCTCCATCGCCACAATTGGGGTGAATTGATTCCTCAGCTACTACAAGAGCCACCTGTTGCCTCAAACCATTCAAAACAGAGGTCGAGTTATTGATTAAACATATATCTGTCTCCAGCGCTGCCAATAATTTAATTCTACCAAAGGATTTTAATAGAAAATATCTGCAGAGTTACTCCAGACAGAGCACAGAACCTTAAAAGTCAACATTTCTTTCCCAACGAGCTTGAAAATTTAATGTAACCAATTAATACATGAGGAATATCAGAATGTTCTCCATCAAGCCCCTCAAAGGCCAAGAGACAGTAAGCTGTATTAATTGAACTTAGAAGATATTTTGTTTCATTCCACCTCCTCTTTTCTTCTATAAATACTTATGTAGAAGATAAGAAGTTGTTGGTTATTGTTTGATCACAAGTTGTAATACTAAAACTCTTTGAAGTAAATACATAGTCTGTTGAAGTTGAAGAACAAATTGAAGTCTTGGAGATCTTGATGATGTTGTTGCATGCTTGTTCCTGAGAAGGCTCTATCATTGGATCCATGAGCTTGGATGTTGGTGAAGTATTCTGAACTGTCTTATTTTTTCCCCCTGTTTTCATTATGTTCCATAATTTCTTACTACAGTAGGATAGAAAGTTTTAGGCTACGAAATGATTCTTGGAAGCACCTTAGACCTGTTCATCCTTCACTGTTTTATGTTTTCTTCTGTTGAAGTATTTTAGAGGCTTTAAAATTTCTCTTTAGTCTTCATGCTTGTTTATTTCCTTGATAGTTTGAACAGTTGGTTTCAGCATGATTTATGGTTCTCCTTGCTTGTCTGCTACCACTTAAAAACTGTTATTGAAGTCTCCCTTTGAATTTCTTTGCTTACAGTGAATCAGAGAGGTCTGTTTTTATCTTGCCTTTTGTCCTCACTTAAACAGTTGGCTTAAAGGTCGTTATAATTATGATCATAGATGTTTTTACGTGTTCCCTATTCTATGACTGTAATTATCAGTAAATCTTTTATGTTTTCTAAGTCCTTTAGAATAAATTATTTGAGGAAATAGGGTGTTCCCCGAATCTTAGATTTCATTTTGAAATTTGTCTTGAAACCATTATTTGTTTAAAGAATGTTTGTAGAATTTACGGTTAGCCCTGTCTATCAAATATCTCTCTATTGTTTAAATTATGTTTTCAGGTTCCCTTTGTTGAGAATTCAATTTCTCTTTCCAAATCATTAATGTTCATCCCATTCCAAAAACAAAAGGATCCTATGGCCAAGTTAGATTTGCCCTTTGATATCCCATATCCTTTGATGAGTTTGCTATGACCTTTTCTTGACTCCATTGCCCAATGAACCAGATTTTTCTCCATTATACGTATCTTTCCTAGACCTTTCATGTTCTGCTGTATCAATTCAATCCAACCAAACAAACAAACAACACCTGCACTTAATAACTAGTCTAACATCAATATTATAAGCACACAAGATAAAATTTTTCAAACAAACATTTGGGAGATCCCTCTCTGAGAATAGGAGGACTAGATCTTGTACCTCTAAATATTGGTTCTGATGTTGCCTTATCTTTTGATTTTCCAAACTATCAAAACACGGGACACCAACAGAACCTTCACATCTTTCCCCTTTGATTGAAAGGAGAGATTTTTCTCGAATGGAGCTCTTGCCCTTGGAAAATAATTTTCAAGTCTCTAGACCTCTCAATATCATCCTGGAGTGTAGTTGGTATAGTGGATTTTACCAACCCATGCAAAGGCTTTGCTAGCCCATTAATAAACATATATACTCTTCTAGTTGTAGAAAAATCTGGCACCATGAATAGAAGTTTCAGAAATTTAGAGATATAGGTCTTCGGATCTCGTAACTACTTGAGCTTGGCTAGCTAAAAAAAATGTTCTTTTATATCTCTTCGGTCAAATATTTCCACCAACCTCCAGGTGAATTCTACATATGCAATCACACCTGCATGCCCCAATTTCAATAGACCATGAAACCACCATTCATGTGCTTCACCTTCAAGGTGCAGTGCTACTATCTTAATGGCTTCAATCTCTAAAACTTGGTTCAGCTATAAATAGATGTCTAATTTATCTACCCAATCCTTGGTTGTGCACTTGGGTAACCCATCAAAAGTAGGCAGAAATAATGTACCCATAGTATGCTGTAGATCAGTGTTCTACATGTACCCTCCACTTTTGTTGTTATTACAGGGTCTTCTATTATATTTGATCCAACAGAACTCTTGGAAGTTTAGGTGCTCTCTGAACCTTTGAGATTGAGATTCATATTCTAGGAAATAATAACCAAGAGTCTCCTCCTCTTGGGGTCCTCTAGCCTACTTTACCACTACTAGGAATGTAGGCATGGTGGAGCATTGTGAAACTTTTTGTACTGTCGGTTGATCACACCAATGATGTGAGGTGTCGTAACTTTCTCCATGCTGAAACCCTCTAGGGGATTCCTTTTTTCTTTCTACCCTCGTCTCCTTTATTTCTTTGGAAATATCTTGCATAGTTTGGAGAAGACTTTTTGGGAACTCCTTTTCATCCATTTCTCTAGATTTTATAGATGTAGTGCCCCATAGGCTGAGCCAAGATTATGCTCTGATACCACTGTAATATTCCAAAATAGGAAAAATAATAATATTGAACATAAAACTGGAAAATGCATTAAACATCAATACATCAAAACATGAGAAGATCATTAAGCCTTTTTATTATATATGATAACAGAAAATGAATTACAATATATTGAGGAAAAGACACTCAAACTAGGAAAAACAAGCCTCAAATGACCCTATACATCAATACATGAAAAATTGTTGCTACATAAACTGTTGGGAGTCCATGACTATGCAATCCCTGCTAGAAATAACTGCTGTTGGAAGCTAGGAATGTGTAGATATGCTGATATAGTACTTAGAAATGTCCAGATCAGAGATCTAGGTTTTGTATCACAATTCCAAGAGAACCCAGAAAGGATTTTCGGAAATACACAAGATGAGAAATGCAGCCCTAGGGCTAAATCATGCTCTGCAATTGGGTAACTACTGGGAGGTGGCTGATTTGATGTAAAAATAGCTGGTACTCCTCCCCACTGAATTTATGGATGAAGGGATACTCCCCTCACTAGAAAAAAAAGGTCAAAAACTTGGGTTATCAACCCTCCACTGAAAATGCCATCCTAAATTGCCCAATTTCTGAAGGAGGCTGCACTATTGAAGGTCATTGAAGATTGGCCTAATGCCAGATGATGGAATGAATCTCAAAGGAACCTCTCCTGAGTGGGCACTCAAATTCCCCCGAGGATGAGGGTGGGATTTCCGCTTGGAAACACCCTTTTTCTAAACAGCATAACAGACTCTGCTAAACAGTTGAAGCGTGTAGAAAGTCACAAAATAACATACGTAAAAAATATTCAGAATTCCCTCTATGGCTTCCATCCCTTTCCTTATATCAATTTTTAGCCTCCTCCCCCTTAGCCCCACTCAATAATGATGCTACTCTCATGTAGACTTCATCCCATTATGACTGCTATGTCCTCCACTATCTCCACTCCCTCCATGACTGTGCCATTGATTTAGTCAACCTTGACCCCATCCACATGCATTGACCCCATTCACACCAAGGGATGATTTATTCAACTAGATACACTTATCCTATTTCACACTAGAAGTGGTTTTATTCCTATTAAAGAGATTTAAGGGTCCCTCTACCCACTTATTCACCTATTTTATCAACAAAAGAAAATTTTAATATTCCAACTAGCTAAAATCTAATTAGGAATATTACATGTTTCATCAACTACTAAAGAAAATCGTTTGGTAAAATCTATGGAAAAAGCATTAGGGACCTCACAAAAAACATTGCACAAGAATAAGAAATTTTGATTGAAAATACACGCAAATGATGAGCCTTCTTGTTGTATAGTTGTTTGTAGAGAACCATACAAATATAGACTTGAAGAAAATGTTAAAAAAATGGTATATGAATATTGGATGAAAAATTCATGTGTTTCACCAAAAGAAAGGGATGTGATGTGGCAAAGAAGAATGCGAATCCGTATGAATAACATACAAACGATATCGTGGACACCACTCAAATTGAGTTGTTCAATAAGTTTAAAGAGGATAATCATGGAATGGATGTCTCAATCAGTGCTTTTGTGCAACAAAAACCATGGTATGTTAAACATGTCATTGTACATGATGTTAAACCTTTCATTTTATGCAAAACTACTTGTTCTCATTATCCTGAGGAATTTCAATTAAATTATGACACCTTACTTAATTTTGGTAAAAAATTTTGGAAAAATTCACCACCTCCTTCCACTATCCATCACTTCATATCCCCAATTCTATGTGGAAGAGAAACCATGAATTATTTTACAAAAACAAATGTCTTGGTTGTACAAAATGTGATCATTGTCAAATTTAAATTTGTTTCACAACAAATATCATATTGATATGTGTTAAATTTAAGCAACTATGGTCAAATTCCACCTTGGATAGCTCAGAGGAAAAATATGATGATTGCGTTGAATTCCTCTTTTCAATAAGACCAAAATCTACCTAAATATCACCTCGTTTGGATAAGCATAAGTTGGATTTGAATTTATGTACCCACTCATTTATATTGGATTAGGTCACCCTATGCACATGTGCTAATGGATAGGTCAGCCTCAACATCTCGTGGACCCTCATGGAAGCCTATAAATAACAGAGACCTCAAGCTCATTTGGATATTGATCAGGCTCTCTTCTTCTCCCCTATTATGTCTTGCCTCGCACAAGTTTGACAGAAGGAGTTCACGCAGCGTCTGAAATCACAGGCAGGAGGCTCGCTCTGATCTACAGTTTTCTGATTCTTAGTCGCAGGCTTTCTACAGAGATATTTTGGCCATATACGAAGTCATATAGGCTTATGCATGTGTCCAGGGTGCCATAGCCAAAGGCACAGAGGCTCAAGGTTATGGTTAGGGCTTGAGAGGCAGATAATGTTGCGCTCATCCATAACCGTAGGCACAAAGTGTCATGTTAGTGTCAAGGGTGCCATAGCGGTAGTCATATGACCTCAATGGTGCAGTTAGGGCTTCAGAGGAAAATGAGTTTCTGCTCATCCATAGTTGTAGGAACAAAGTGTCATGGTAGCATCCAAGGATCCATAGTCGTAGGCACAAAGGCCTATGGTAATGTTAGGTCTCTGTAATTTAGTAGAGTGGCAAGACTAAATGCTGCAGAGACTACATAAAAAACCACTTTGGGATTCTAGGATCTACCCTTCCTGAATCCAGAGAGGGATCTCTCTATAAGTGCAAAGATTGATTTATATTTTAAGGTTTTTAATATGATATTAGGCTAGTTATTAAGCACAAGGGTTTTTGTTTGTTTGGTTGGTTGGGTATGATCTTTAATTGGATGGAATATCACAAAATGAAAGAGTTCAAAAGGTGAAGATGCAAGTGTATTGAGAAGTGTTCAACAGATAGGATTAGTATGAAAACAGCTTTAAACCATTGGGAAATGGAGTCACAAAAGGGTTTAATTGTATAACAATTTCAAGAGTGGTCCAAGGGGCAAGTCAGAACATTAAAAGTGTTGAGAAAGTGGAAAAGCAAATAATTTCAGCAAGGATTTATCAAATTTCCATACAAGAAAAGCCTTTTTAAGCAACTCTTTAAAACCAACCAAAGGACAGGGCTAACCATAAAATTCTTTGGACAAGCTTGTATTAAAGCTAACTTATCAGACAAAAATCCAGTAATCTCACTAGACTACTTTCAGAAGGGATGAAAACAGATAAGAAAACAAAGTGTAGCTTAAGATCAAGCATGAAATCATTAAACTCTAGGCCTTCTTTCAGTATACTCTTAGGGAAACTTTCAAACAACATTTGGAGAAAGAACTAGAAGACAGAGCAAACCATAAACTTTCCTAGTTTAACTCTACTCAGCATGTAATGAAAATATCATTCAAGAAATTCCTTTCAAGTTTTGCAGTTCAAGACATGGACTAACCAAAATTCCTTGATAATGTTTACACTTAATTTAAGTCATTCTTAAATACACAATTGGAGGAAAACATAAAGATAAAGCTTATTAGTGAGAGTAGGGTACTTCTAACAATAAATCCTAGCTATATGCTTGATGTTCTTTATCAGAGAAAAGTTAACAATATGGCATATATGAAAAGAAAACAATAACAGTAAGAGGTACTTCACCAATGATATAGATCAGGATCCCAAAAATCAGCTTGTATATTGATTTTCAATCCAGTTACATACTTCAAGTCGAATTTTTCAGAACAACAACAACTTCTCTTCTCCACCTAACTTCTTCAATAACTTAACAGAGCTTCAGAACTTCAGAATTTATTTACATTCAATAATTATTTGATACATAAACTATTACATCATAAAACCAACAAACAACCCTTTACAATGTGCTCCTCAAGGAGATTTTATAGGAAAATGAGGAGGTGGAGAGCTCCTAGGGTTGAAGTGTAATTAATTCTATAATTAATGCAACTCCTAGCCTTGAAAACCATGAAAGGCATAAGGCAGGAAAGCATCCAATTTAGAAATCTATCTCATAACTATGTTTTTTGATTTTAGTCTTAGTGGATGAAAAGATTGACTTTAAGGCTCTTTTATCTTTTATAATAACTTTACTGACAGTTTAAAATATGTTCTTTTGTTTGTAATAACTGTTCAGCTGTCTTTATTCTTAATGTTACTGACTTAGCATTAATTTGTGTATTCTTTTGAGGCAGAGACTGCAAGGTGGCATTTTGGTAGCTGAAGGGGATAAATGGCCTTTAATGTGGCAGTGGAGGCCTTTTACTAATATTTTTCTTTGTTTTCCTTAAAACACTTTTAATTTTCTTTCGAGCGGTGTTTAGGCTTAATTATACCTTGATCTTTGCTTCGGGTCTTTATTATTTGACACTATCTTAATCTCTTTAACCTGTGGATTAAAAACCCTAATCTTCAAGCTTAGGCATTAATCCCTTTACTGTTAATTTCTTCACTTTGATACACTTTGTTGTTCTTTCTTCACCGGCACAAATGATTTTCTGTCAGTTGGTGGGTTTACAGGAATCAATGATGTTCATGACGCATCAATCCATCTTAGAATTCAACCTGCATGGCTTCCCATTTGTATTGATAGGTTACAGATTCTTCACTCTAAACCAAAGTGTCACCTCTGTGACTGTAAGAAAACCTGAGAAACACAATTGTGGAACCTGCAAACAGACAATTTAACCATGTTATATAAATCCTGCGAGGGGGTAAAGACTGCTTCGGAGGCTAGGCGGAGCAGAGGAGCAATGCAGAGGAAGGGTGATTATGCAGGCGGAGAAGTCTTGTGAAAAAAAATAGGCTAAAACACAGTTTAAAATGTTTCTGGCGTGATTTGGCAGAAGGGTGGTTTTGGAAAACCATTAATGGTTTTTGCGCGGGCTTTGAGGGGGTAGGTGGTATTGCCCAAAAAAACGTGATTCCATATAATAGGCCACGTGTGTCTTTTTAGAAACCACCAGTATCACGCAGAAGTTGTGCGCTGCGGAACAGGGCCAAAATTTATGTGAGATCGTGTTTGAGCCGTCGGATTGGAGGCTCGAGATCCAACGGTGCGGGTTGATCACGATGGAGGGAAAGATGCATGGGCGGAACACTAGGTGGGGTCTACGATGACGTAGCATTTCTGTCGCGGAGTGGACGGGTTAATAGGCTATCGGATTTAGTCCCAATCGTCAGATTTTTCTGATGGACGGTCAGGATCTAAGGAAAAAGAGGAGAGTTTTAAAAGGAGAAAATGGACGGGCAGGTGAATGGGCGAAGAGATGGGGGCTGATGGCCATTTATCTGAGTAGATCAATGGTCTAAATTTCTTTAAAAATTTATATGTCGAGAATGTGAAATAGAAGGAAAAAAGTGGTTTAGAAGAGGGTTTAAGGCCTTTAGCGCCCCACTGCGGGGCTTTAGGTCGTATGAGACAGAGGGTTTAAAGATATAAGCCCTCGAGGGCTTAGTAACTTTATAATTCAAAAGAGTGCTTTTAGGCCCAAAAATAGTGATTTTTAAGGCAAAATGGGGGTTTCGATAAATGAAAGAAGGGACTTTTAAACCAAATGAGAGGGAGATAGAAGGTTTAGAATAGATTTAAGTTGACTTAGAGGTTAAATGAAGGTTAATGGAGGGATTTTATGAAGGAAATAAGGATAAAAATGGGACTGTTTATGAGTTAAAGGAGGAGTGAAATGATGAAAAAATGGAGCTTCTTCAAGTATTCTTTCTCTTGGTAAATCAACAGGTACTTTAGGATTAATAGTGAAACCGCAGTGAAGATTAACTCAAAGGGTAATTATCATCATAAGACTTCAAGAACTTACAATTTGGACATGAATTGTTTCTTGAAGGCTAAAAAATATTTAGCCACCATTTGATATGAAAATTTTTTATAGGTGGCTAACAATGGATCCACATGGGGATGGAATCTTCTTGAAGGTGTTAAGAACTTCAGACAATTTTCTCTGGAAGCTGATCAATGCCTTATGCATTGGGCAGCAAATTTCTTATCTTTTGCTGGTCTTCTTTGATTTGACATTCTTTGCACCAAACTAAAACAATGGAATTCTATCAAAACAACAACCGTACCTACGCATTCCTAATGATCCTAACATTTTTTCTTCTTTCAGAGTGCATTTGGACTATAAAAATCTTTACATCAACATTTTATTCTTTTGAAAATAGGAAACTAATCTAAGTCTAATATTATTCATCCATGAACTCATTTTAAATAGTTGAGCTCATAAGTTTCTCTACCTAACTACTATATGTCAGGATTAGACTGTCTGACAGACCTTTATTCTCTAAATTCTAAAATAGGAAATTTAAAAGCAGCCAAGCCAGGATTAAATAGTCTAACTTGCTATGATCTATGGCATAAAAAAAAGTTGCACATAGACTAAAATTTGCAGAAAATTAAAACAAAATTGTGAAGGCTTAATATCTGAAAAATAAAAAACATCCTTCATTTTCTTCAGCTCTGGTTTTGGTTTTCTTTGAGTTGTGTTTTCTCTCTTTTCTGGTTCAATTTTTGAGCATATTGGAACCATTTTTCTTTCTATCTTTGGCTCAAGATTCAATCTTACTAGAGCCATTCTTCTTTTGAGATTCATAGGTTTATATTTTGAATTTGTTTGAACCTTTGCTTTTCTATCCTAATCTACCTTACTGATAAGCCAAGATTGAACTGTTTGGCTGATCAAATTCACTAACCTATCAGCAGTAAATTTAAAAGCTAATTAGTCATGATTAGATTGTATGACTAATTAGAAGTGTGTTTTTAGGAGTGGCATTTGAGCTTGCACAATTTCATATTTTGTCTCTTTTTTGGTATGGGGCTATACCTTTCTTGTTTTTATCTGCCCTCTTTTCTTTTCTATTGTTTTTGTATTTTTTCAGTTTTTCTTTCAAAACGGAAATCAACAAATAACTAAATGCTCAAAGGCTGAGCTTTATTGACATTCCTATTTAACCTAATCTAACTTAAAAATCTCTGTTGCTTTATATGGTACAATAATTCCAATGTAGCCCATTGAGTAGTGACAAAAAAGAATAGAGAAACTGACTACTAGTCAAAGGTAACCACAATACATATTGAATCTTAATCTTTAAAATCAAGGCTATCACTGGAGGTGACAAAATTTTATGTCTTTGGCTCCTACAAAGGTTCCATGTTTGATAAATTTAGCTAATTGGGGCCTCCACACACTCCTCCATAGGATCAACAAAGAACAGATGAGAATTCTCTTCTTTTTGGCCCTCCATGATTGGTAGATTGTCGACCTCTAGGATATCAGCTTTGATGATTGCACCTTCAGCATGTTCCTTGGAAGCATCATCATCCCTAACCTGAAAATCAACAAGCAGTGAAATTTATTCTTTCTCTAAATCTATGCTTTCTTCTAGTGTGAATTTAGGTTCTTTGGATGACAGATTGATATCAGCAATGGGAAAGGATTTCTCTTGAAATGATAATATATCCTCACTAGGAAAGTCTTGTATTTGTTTTTCTTCCCCAAAGACTTGCCAATACCTTTTATTTTTTGGGACAGCTGGTCTGAATTTTTCTTGAAATGTATATTGTTTGCTTTCCCAAGGTCTCAGACATGTACTAGCAACAAGGGCTAATCCACTGGCAAAACTGTTTTGGTCTTTAGGAATAAGGGTACGTTGAAATTCTTTAAAATATTTTAACAAATCCATGGCATCATCCTTATAGGCTCTAAGTCTGCGATGTTTAACCATGCATTCTTCGTTCACTTGCCTAATTACCAATTCTAGAACGGTTATCCTCTGGGCTCCTAATTTCTTCAATAAGTGTAGCCCTAAAAGGAGTGCCTCATACTCTACTACATTAGTTGTGCATTGAAAATTTAATTTACATGAATGGCTTTCAGAATAGTTTTTTTATGTATTGTAAAGCCATATTCCTGCACCTTCATTGGTTTTACTATATGACCCATCAAAATTCATACTCCAAAGAGGACTGGTTTCATATTTATCCTTAATTTCACTACTATCCTCTCTGTCTTGAGTGACATTTGGTTGTTTTGTGGGATAGGCACTATGTTGATGATTATATTGTTCAAATGAGGATTTGGAGTGAAGCTTCTTGTTTAGTATTTGATCAATTTCTTCTTCTGTCAAAGGAGATATTTCTCTTTCAGCATAAACATAAATACAGCTACCTTCTTTCTCTTGTGTAAACTGATTTTGAGGCTGGATGTATTTTTAGCCTCTTATAAGGGATCTTTACTTCTGCTTTCAGGGAAACTTTGAGGATCTTCCACTGTTTCCTGATATACTTCTATTTGAAACAACTCTTCATGATTTTTATGACACTTCGTTAGAATACAAGGTTCATGAGGTGTTTCTTCTATATTATCGGGATTCCATTCTTTTTGTATAACCTGAAATGAGTTATAACATAGAGGGAGAGTCCCTATATGTGCTAGGTGTCTTTTCATATCATACACTGCATTTTCTGAGAGGCTATTTGTTTCCTCAAAGTACTGCTCACTATTAGAATTTTGATTTTGTTTGTAAAGATATCTTAATGGTAAAACGCAATTTATAGGGAGGCAATCAGGATTTTCTTGACAATATTCCTTAGCATCTACTATAAAGTCTTGATCATCATACATGTCTTGCTCATTTCCTAGGTTTTGCAGTGGTTGAGTTTTTTTTTTATCTGAAAAAGCCTCGGCTGCTCTAGATCATCAATATTTGAATTAGCCTCACCTAGAAGGGATGACAAATCATTATTTATGTTGTCATGTATATCTTGAGGAATGTACTTTATCTCTTGGTTGATTTATTCCTCAACTGATTCATCTATATTCTTATAATTTTTCAATAAGATATTAAACTCATGAATGGTTGTTAAAAGATCTTCAGGATGCATTTCTTCCAAATCCTCATCATTGTCTATAATTTGTTGGGTTATGTTTTGTGATGGATCATAATGTATTTCACCCCATGATAATGATGTAGTGTTTCCTTTATATTTCTCATAAAACACATATTCAAGGTCTTTCAAAGAAAACAATCTACCAGATTTCAACCATTCATGCC
This sequence comes from Pinus albicaulis, assembly GCA_034641835.2. Taxonomy (NCBI): domain Eukaryota; kingdom Viridiplantae; phylum Streptophyta; class Pinopsida; order Pinales; family Pinaceae; genus Pinus; species Pinus albicaulis. The sequence goes on from CM076573.1 coordinate 335,896,259, forward strand.
AATCCCTAGCTTTTCCTTCTAATGTTAACATGAACATTTTCATTAGGCAATCTTCATGCCATTCAACCTTTAATCTCCATACATGTATGTGAAATTTGATAAGATTTAACAATGGTTTATCAAACATTTCACCTTGAAAGACAGGAAGGTTGTTATCCCAATTTACCTGGGGCATCTTATGTGGGAACCGAGGGATATGTTCTCTACTCATTGGGGCATATCTTCGTTGTATCCTTGGAATCATTTTGTAAATCAGAAAATAGGTCACTGTATCTATCCAACTAGTTTAGGGTCTTCTTCCAGTGGAGTCATTTGGTCTTTTGGGAGTTGTAAAGTGTGGAGTCGTGAGGTGGAAATTTTTTAGCTTTTATGAGGTAAAATTTTTATGGTTCCACCACCATGTTTATTATGAAACCAACCTAAGGATTTATGGGTATTCTCAAGAGCTGCAAGATTTTCAGGAGAGGAATTAGCTCTGACAATTGGTCTAACAATAGTTGGATTTTTGGCCTTAGGAGATTTCTTAAGAATTCTTTTAGGGTTATCAACTATCTCAGGAGGATTTGGGTCAGGATGACTCCTAGTATGAATTCTTTTAGAAGCCACTATGCTATGTTTTCAGACCCAATAACAATTTTTTTTTAACCAAATATGATAATTTTTAATATACTAACTGATCTATTGACAAAGAAAACTTAATCCTCAAAGTTTCTCTACTGAGTTTTAATGATGTTATGATAAAGGGTTTCCCAGTGGAGTCTTTGGAAAACCAAGGAAAAACAGCAGGCCTACTGATGTTTATTGGAGTCACCAGGTGAAGGATTTTTACTTGATTTCAGGGCTTGAAAGTTGTTCACCATCAACAATCAAAACCACTCTAAGCAGACACTTGATTCATTTGTTAAAAATGGGATTATCTGAGTTGTGAAGTTATCTATTAATTCAGAATGTCCCCAGTATGGTCACCAGGAACGTTAGGTCTCTATAATTTAGTAGAGTGGCAAGACTAAATGCTGCAGAGACTACATCAAAAACCACTTTGGGATGCTAGGATCTAGCCTTCTTGAATCGAGAGAGGGATCTCTCTATAAGTGGAAAGATTGATTTATCTTTTAAGGTTTTTAATATGATATTAGGCTAGTTATTAAGAACAAGGGTTTTTGTTTGTTTGGTTGGTTGCATATTATCTTTAATTGGATGGAATATCAAAAAATGAAAGAGTTTAAAAGGTGAAGATGCAAGTGTATTGAGAAGTGTTCAGTAGATAGGATTAGTATGAAAACAACTTTAAACCATTAGGTCATGGAGTCACAAAAGGGTTTAATTGTACAACAATTTCAAGAGTGGTCCAAGGGGAAAGTCATCTATATCAAAAGATCTTTTAGATTAAATGATGGAGTGGAACATTAAAAGTGTTGAGAAAGTGGGAAAATCCAATAATTTCAACAAGGATTTATCAAATTTCCATACAAGAAAATCCTTTTTAAGCAATTGTTTGAAACCAACCAAAGGACAGGTCTAACCATAAACTTCTTTGGACAAGATTGTATTAAAGCTAACTTATCAGACAACAATCCAGTAATCTCACTAGACCACTTTCAAAAGGGATGAAAACAGATAAGAAAACAAAGTGTAGCTTACGATCAAGCAAGAAATCATTAAACTTTAGGCTTGCTTTCAGCATACTCTTAGGGAAACTTTCAAACAATGTTTGGAGAAAGAACTAGAAGATAGGGAAAACCATAAAATTTCCTAGTTTAACTCTACTTAGCATGTAATGAAAATATCATTCAAGAAATTCCTTTCAATTTTTGCACTTCAAGAAATGGAATAACCAACATTCCTTGATAATGTTTACACTTAATTTAAGTCATTCTTAAATACACAATTGAAGGAAAACATAAAGATAAAGCTTATCAGTGTGAGTAGGGTACTTCTAACAGTAAATCCTAGCTATATGCTTTTTGTTCTTTATCAGAGAAAAGTGAACAATATGGCATAAATGAAAGGAAAAAAATAAAAGTAAGAGGTTCTTCACCAATGATATAGATCAAGATCCCAAAAATCAGCTTGTATATTGATTGTCAATCAAGTTACATACTTCAAGTCCAATGTTTCAGAACAACAACTTCTCTTCTCAGCCTAACTTCATCAATAACTTAACAGAGCTTCAGAACTTCAGAATTTATTTACATTCAATAATGATTCGATACAACAACTATTACATCAAAAATCCAACAACCAACCCTTTACAATGTGCTCCTCAAGGAGATTTTATAGGAAAATGAGGAGGTAGAGAGTTCTTAGGGTTGAATTGTAATTAATTCTTTACTTAATGCAACTCCTAGCCTTGAAAACCATGCAAGGCATAAGGCAAGAAAGCATCTAATTTAGAAATCTTTCTCATAACTATGTTTTCTGCTTTTTAGGCTTAGTGGATGAAAATATTGACTTTAAGGCTCGTTTATCTTTTATAATAACTTTACTGATAGTTTAAAATATGTTCTTTTGTTTGTAATAACTGTTCAACTGTCTTTATTCTTAATGTTACTGACTTAGCATTAATTTGTGTATTCCTTTGAGGCAGAAGCTGCAAGGTGGCATTTTGGTAGCTGAAGGGGATAAATTGCCTCTGATGTGGCAGTGGAGGCCTTTACTGATATTTTTCTTTGTTTTCCTTAAAACACTTTTAATTTTATTTCGAGTGGTGTTTAGGCTTAATTAGACCTTGATCTTTGCTTCGGGTCTTTATTATTTGACACTGTCTTAATCTCTTTAACTTGTGGATTAGAAACCCTGATCTTCAAGCTTAGGCATTAATCCCTTTACTGTTAATTTCTTCACTCTGATACACTTTGTTGTTTTGTCTTCACTGGCACAAATGGTTTTATATCAGTTGGTGGGTTTACAGGTACGATTGATGTTCATGACACATCAATCCATCTTAGAATTCACCCTGCATGGCTTTCCATTTGTATTTATAGGTTACAGAATCGTCACTCTGAACCGAAGTGTCACCTCTGTGACTATAAGAAAACCTGAGAAACACCATTGTGGAACCTGTAAACAGACAATTTAACCATGTTATATAAATCCTACGAGGGGGTAAATACTTCTTCAGAGGCTGGGCAGAGCGAAGGAGCAATGCAGAGGAAGGGTGATTATGCAAGCGGAGAAGTCTTGTGAAGAAAAACGAGCTAAAACATAGTTTAAAACATTTATGGCACGATTTGGTGGAAGGGTAGTTTTCGAAAACCATTAATGGTTTTCACGCGGGCTCTGAGGGGGTAGGTGGTATTGCCCAAAAAAATGTGATTCCATAGAATAGGTGACGCATGTATTTTTATAAACCGCCAGTATCGTGCAGAAGTTGTGCACTACGGAACGGGGCCAAAATTTACACCAGATCATGTTTGAGCCATCAGATTGGAGGCTCCAGATCCAACGGCACGAGTTGAGCGTGATGGAGGGAAAGATGCATGGGTGGAACACCCGGTGGGGTCTACAATGACGTAGCATTTCTGTCGTGGAATGGACAGGTTAATTGGCTATCAGGTTTAGTCTCAATCGTCGAATTTTTCTGACGGACAGTCAGGATCTAAGGAAAAAGTGGAAATTTTTGAAAGGAGAAAAGGGACGGGCAGGTGAATGGGTGGAGAGATGGGGGCTGATGGCCATTGATCTGAGTAGATCAACGGTCTAAATTTGTTTAAAAATTTATATGTCGGGATTGTGAAATATAAGGAAAAAAGGGGTTTGGAAGAGGGTTTAAGGCCTTTAGCGCCCGACTGCAGGGCTTTAGGTTGTATGAGATGGAGGGTTTAAAGATATAAACCCTCGGGGGCTTAGTAACTTTATAATTCGGAAGAGTGCTTTTAGGCCCAAAAATAGTGATTTTTAAGGCAAAATGGGGGTTTTGGTAAATGAAAGAAGGGACTTTTAAACCAAATGAGAGGGAGATAGAAGGTTTAGAAGAGGTTTAAGGTGACTTAGGGGTTAAATGAAGGCTAATGGAGGGATTTTATGAAGGAAATAAGGATAAAAATAGGACTGTTTATGAGTAAAAGGAGGAGTGAAATGATGAACAAATGGAGCTTCTTCAAGCAGTCTTTCTCTTGGTAATTCAGTAGGTACTTTAGGATTAATAGTGAAACAACAATGAAGATTAACTCAAAGGGTAATTATCATCATAAGACTTCAAGAACTCACAATTTGGACATGAATTTTTTCTTGAAGGCTAAAAAATATTTAGCCACCATTTGATATGACAAATTTTTATAGGTGGTTAACAGGTAACATCTAAGACTCTCATAGATGCTAGAACAACTCCTCCTCCATGTGTCTTAGAATGAAATATGAATCTATAGTACTACGAAGTTTCCGCTCTAGTCTTCAATAATATGGTATAGGCAGTGAAAGTATATTACAGTCATTAGAATCAGAGTTTTTATGTTTATATATGTTTCATGGATATTCTATTTGTTGTGAAGATATGGATCATTGTACTCTCTTTTGCTGGATCATTTGATGACAATTTACTAGAATAATTTGAAAGGGTTTTCCCCATACTGGGTGCTTAGGGGTAAAATGCACATGTGGTATTTGGAGTAAGATCCCTCTCAAGCCTTTGTGGGACCTAAGGCAAACAGTCATATTAGCTGCACAATTTAAAAAGACAACATATGTATGTACATACAAGTATTTGATTGACAATATGAAATAGAGAAGGATTACCTCAATGTGTAGTGTAGATTTTTTGGAGAGCTCAAGGTAGTGTGGTGGAAGCCCACCTCACTAGCTCCAAGTCTAAATCCTGCAAGGAAACAACGAAATTAGTAATCTTCATAGTGTTATCACAATAAAAAATTCAAAGAAAAGAATATAATCAAACATTAACTAATGTAAGTCTAGGCCACTTATAACATATATATTAAACAAATAACTCAATAGATGCAATCACAAGATATCAAGTGGAAAAAATAGAATCAGCTCTATTATATTGAATGAAGGAGGGTTACAACTATTGACTTGGTCAAACCTCTCTCAATCCTTCAAATCCAAGCTCTCTCTTTCCAATCTCCTAGTGTGACAATGCTTAGGCAAATAGCCCTCAATGAAATATACCAATAAATGAGTCCTCACACTAAAAAAAATTTGTTCCTTACACAATCAACCTTTTTACCTTTGAAAATGAGCGCTTGCATCCAATTTATAAGAGTTTGGGAGGAAAAACATTTCCATTATTCTCCATTAGTATGAATGGGAAAAAATCCATGATGTTTCCATGTTTTTCTAGCTTTTTCCCTCTTTGGATGCTTAGTTAGGCTTAGCAATGTCCAATTAGAGATCTTCACCTCAGGTTGCCAACTTTTTGGATTGAATCTTGGAGAAAAATCTGGAAATGACAATCAGTTAACTTGGAATCCGCCCCTCATTCTTCATGGAAGACGGGTAACATGGACCTTTAAGAAAAACATGGCATTAACCTAGGCACTAACACTCCCTACATGATTAAGGAAAATGTTATAACTCAGTTTGGAATTTTCTGGGGTGTGTTAACATGGAAAAAAAGGTCTCTATCTTGGTAAATTTCTTCCATCGATGTATCCTTCTCATATGAGATGATGAGGATTTCATTTTTGGTAAATTTCTTCCATATGTATCCTTCCCCTGAAATTCTTTATATATGTGTAGTAGAGAGAGAGAGGAGTTGCAAGACTATGAGAAACCTTAAACAAGCAGCATATGTCAAAAATATATATAAATTTGTCCTGAGTTGGGCATTCCCATGCTCAGTAGCTATATCAGAGTGATTTCTCTAGAAATAAATATGACGAGTATGTCCACCGATAAGAAAAATGTGGAAGCTTCTATCATGACAGGATCAATCTGATAACCTTTCTCTAAAAATAATATACGCAGCTTGGGAGAGGAAATAAAGTTGATTGATGTGAGTCTCTACCCAAGGTCTTGGTCGTCACTTCTCTAAATTGCATATTTCTACACATGTTAAAAAAGGAGTTGTAGTCAAACATGTGCTAAATCATCTAATTACCAGACAATCATGAAAACTATTAATAGATGCGAGGACAACCACCGATAACGATGATGGTATCTGATATTCCCAGTACAATCTAGCGAGTGTGAAAAATGGTGTTGATGTCGAACACTTGTAGAATAATTCAACTGGGAGCCAATGATAAAAACCCCCAATCAAACATAAGGTAACTTTCCACTGAGGTTTGCAAGTTCCATGGTACTTATATGTTTCTGGATCTCCTTCCTAGATAAGATGTTGAAATCAATAAGAAGAGATATTTCAAAAGGTAGGTAACGAGGTGTCCTACATCAGTTGACATGAAACGGGACAAATATGATTTTCTTTTAAGATAGCATTAGGGAATGGTGCAAACATATGGCAAGAAAATTATTTTTTTCATATGACGGATCGGTTGATACAGGAAGCATTAGATAGTGTTATCTCTTTAATAATAGAAGGCACGACATAGAGGGTACCAGGAAACTTATTCTCAGGAACACCAAAGAGTGTTATGATTTCAAAGATGCAGGAACATGAGAGTATGAAGGCTAAACTCATAGAATGGTAGAGTTCGGCGAGAAGCTAGTGATGAGAATTTTTGAAGGGGTTCCATGTTCAAGGTGTTGCTGCCAAATCATCCTTCAAAGTATAAAGAGTGAGTCTCTACTTTGTCCAAAAAATTTCCCATTTGATTAGGTTTAATGATTCCAGAAGGGTAAACTCGGTGAAATTTTCATATTTAAGAAGTCTAAACGAGATCATAAAAGACAACTCCAAGGGGGTACCTTTGTTATGGTTGATGACCGGGTGTGACAAAGGGTTAATAGTATGCTGGACATAGTTCATTTTCTGTAAGTTAGTCCAATGAGTCTAGATAAAGTGATAAACCTATGTTCAATGGACGTCTACCTCATTTTTTTTATGTACGAGGAGACGGAGTAAACTAAATATTCTACATGAAAATTTAACGAGTCATAGGAAGAAAAACTCGATTCTCTTCGTGAAATTTTAACGAGTCTAATGAAGAAAACCTCAGTGTCTTTTTTAATTTTTAAAGAGATAGAAAAATATGAAAAAATAATGGCTCATAATCTTCTTCATGGAAGATTTTTGAGCCCGAAGAAGCAAACTCATGGTTTTTTTAGTTTTAGGAGCTAGAGAAGGTCCCTAAAAAGAAGGTTCGATCTGGGTCAAGTGTGGTCAAATCTATAGAAAAATACTAGCAAATCATCAGAGCATAGGTAGTATCGACAAAACGACGAATAGTTTCATCAAAACTTAGCGGAATTTTTTAGAGCATCAATTTCAATAACTAGCTAGAGTGATTCATACCTCCAGAGTGTCTATAACAAGGACAATTGACCATCATTTTCACTATTTGAATTCAGTTAAAGAGCTCTGGTGTGTGAAAGAGGGAAAAACTCCCATGCTTGATTGTGGAAAATCCGGGAAACTATTTTTGATTCTGTTAGTTCTGGGTAGGAGCTTAGACCTTTATGTTGCTTTCATTAGTCTTTTCATGATGTCTACTAGTCAAAAATATATTTTTGGGAAAGCCCTAAATAGATTAGGTGCCTAACGTGGTTGCGCAGTGACCTGGACCGTGTTAAACGCTCTGCCCGTTAAGGGAGAGAGCATTAGCATGCCTTGTTTTTCATAGTGGACTGCATTAGCTGGCCCAAAAAAAAAGGAAGCAACACTTTCTTGTTTTGTAAGTGATTAAGCCAAGTTATAATCCATTGAAATTTTGTATTATGTAGGTACTAAGCCATTACCATGAGTATGTAGCGTAAAAGAGAGCACGAGGGAGAGGAATGAGCGAATATTACCGATCTGACATGCTTGTTAGTTATTCAAAGAAGAAAATTGTTAAAGTATGCTAGAATTGAACTGATGGAAGGGCGGGAATACCTTATGAGGTATATCATCCACCAGTGGGATGAGCATCATCGTGTGTTCCGTATTTGTGGTTGTAGTATCCCAAGTGGGAGAATGCAGTAATACTAAAATACAATATAAGAACTACGGCAAGATAAAAAATAAATCTAAATACAACAATAGAATATACAGAGAATGTGATCCATTTTATTATATTGGAGAAGTTTCAGTTACACAATGTACAAAATATGAGGAGATCTAGCCAAAGAGATGACCTAGAATCACCCTGAAATCATGCCACAATAGGCACTGTGCAACTGGAGAGCCACTAAAGAAAATATTGCGTTGTCCATTCTGCAAAATATGAATATATGACTACAGGATGAAAAGGAAAATGCAGATCTACTCAAATCTGGAGCTCAGATGATTCCAAGATTCAATATCTGGCCAATGTGATGGATTCCCAAGATAACCCAGAAAGGATTTTCCAAATCTACAACTTTGGAAAATCACCCTCCTAGGATTTGATCCTTGAGCTGCTGGGAATTATAGATCTGAAGCTAAATCTGACAAATAGATGGTTGAAATATTTCACAAGGTCAAATATAAGCTTGAAGGGCTGATCCCTCCTTCAGATATACGATCTAGAAGCTCTAGATCTAGCTTCTCAATCCTCCAATGATGATTACAACTGTTGCAACACAACTTCCAATAGAAACTGCGCTGTGAGGGAAAGAGAGGCATTCTTCCTGCTGAAATATGATGCAATAAACTCCAGGCTAATGGAAATACTGATGGCAAGCTGAGGGAATGATCTCTCGTAGGATTACTAGCTGAAATGCTAGCAACTTCCTTCCTCCTTTTGGATCTACAAAATGAACAGTGTAATTCCTGAAGGTATTACTGCTGCTAGGAGGTCAATAAATTTTGGCCTGATGCCAGATCTGATATGAAGCTCTGGGAATGCTGATATTTAAGCCCAAGGTGATAGGAATAGACCTTCACCAGTTCTCTAGCAAATTGATCTTCAGAAATTTGCAATTTTTGAATATGAATGTTCTGCAGAAAGCAGGAAAAGATAATGGCACCAATGCCTGATGTAGAATGAAGTACAGTAATATTTCCAGAGCTACTCTAAGAAAGAGGTGGGATTCCTGACCAGGAACACCCTGTGCTAAACAACACTTGCAATCTCTGCTAAACAGCCCAAGAAAGCAATGGAATCTCACATGACAATTCCAGATCTAAATAAATCCACGACATCAATAAACTCAAGCATGTCTTCATTCTTGCCTTCATCTTCATTATATAGAGTTTGAGACTTCCCATGCCTTGGCCCTCATCTAAACTACGTTGCGCATGTGGAAAATATCCTCCATGTTTGACTGTGATGTCTACTCAAGTCATCCGTCATGTCAAGGTGCAATGTACACCCTCTCCATCATGTGTGCATTAATTGCACAACTTCCTCCATCATCTTATCATGAATACTCCATGATATTCTGTTTGACCTCTTCAAGATCTTAGTTGATTGTGTCAACCTCAATTATCTATCTCATAAATGAGACATGATCTCCAATTTCATTCACATTAGTAGTTGCTCAACTACCTCATTATGTAGATCAAGGCTTAATTAATCCTCCCCGGAGGACTGTAATATTCCAAAATGTAGTGGCCATATTCTCTCAGGAGAATCCACCTCATTAAGGCATCTTTCTGCCCCATCAAATCATCATCATACCAAGTACAGTGACCAAAATATCCCATCAGAAGCCAACGCTGTAAGGCCTCCTATGGCCATCCTCTGTCAATGTCTTGCAATGTATGGGAAGAATTCAGCCTGTATTCTCCCAATAGTAACCAAAGCAACAAAGATTCTTGTTACCTTCTTTCATTTTCATGATGCAAGTCATGGAGCAATAATAAAGTAATGGATATGTGAGATATCTCATCAACATAATACAAACAAGCTCCTCTATGCCACATCATGTGAGAGTTATGATTCCTCCCAAACCCAACTACATATATAAACATGAGATACATCCCAAACAGAAATATATGTAAATACATGAGACATATCCCAAACAAGAGTAAATACATGGAAATAAGATATAACATGTGATGTCCAAACTCTCTTCTCAACAACCATATTAACCATGCCTTCTTCTTATGCATTCTGTTATTGATACATAAGGCATGAAACAAGAAAATATGAATCCTTTCATAGTAACCATACTCACCCAAGGGAATCCAGTGCATCCATGCTTCTTGCTAGCCTGTTTCATAGATCTGCAAGTGGTTTGGAAACCCCTTGCTCCATACTATCAGCCATTCATCCCAATGGGGATGATGGATCTCATTCTGCTAATACTTGGTATCCTCCCATTGTAAGACACCAACCTCCTCAAATTGATTAAAAACCTTTCACCTCATGAAATGTTGAAGTGCACATCCCATGAGATCTCTTAATGAGACCTTCTCCTCATCCATGGCCTTCCAAAACCAATGAGGTTCTAGTTCTGCTGCAGGTAGAAGTCTCTCTTTGAGCTGTGAGATGCTCATTGAGAAAGTGCCATCAAGAAAGGAGAAAAGATTTCTCATCTCAAGATGTCTACCATTCCTCATCGTAACCTCCATTTCTTCATGAGTGAAACTTCTTTTAGAATGCTCCAAGAATAATGGGGCCTTATCATTATCACTGCTACTAAGTGATAGCATTGTAGATCTGCAAGGTAATACATATACTGTCTCAAAGCAAGGTACAATACTGATCTCGTAACCAGTCATTGTACATAGAATCATGCTCATACCTTCTTCTGAAACTCTACACTTCAACTCAAGACGTTGAATTTAGTCCATCCATGAAAAAATGGGATATCTTTTCATCTCCTCCTTGACTAGATCAAGACTTCTCTGCACTGTGATAGTTTGCTGCTTCAAATCAGCATTTTGTTCTAACCCTTGGTTATGCTTTGGCCTTGATAGCATGTCCCCAACAGTTTCAATAAGATCTACTGAAACAATAGGTGATGAATGTGTATGCGTACCTTGGATAAAATAATATGTGGGCACCTCTTGACAGAACACAAAATTTCCTCCAACCAGGACAATGGTGTCTCCAACTGTTGGTAAGAGAGATGGTTTCTCTTCTACCAATGTACCAGCACTGGAATCTTCCTCCTCTTCCTCATGCATCTCCTGAATCATGCATGGGACTTTATGTGTAAAGAGATCAAGATTAATTTTCAAATATGCAAGTATCTCTTCTCCCGATGTAAGTACTTCTGGAGCTGGTGGTGAATGTAGTGACTTCTTGTTCAAAGTGACAAGAATGACATCCTTCTTTATTTCCTTAGGAAATGTTTCTTTGTGGCCCATCTCTGTCTTCTTCAAATCAAACTTCTTTCTCAACTTGTGAAAGAAATATGAATATTTAGTCACCTTTGAATGCTCCATGTGACTAGACCACCAATCCTTGGCTTCACCTAAGAGATGAAGTGTTGCAATTTGGATAGCCTCTTTTCAGCCACATGATGTAGCATGAAAAATGAATCTAACTCTTTCCTCCAAGCCTTAACAGTGCTTGAGTAAGATTCGTCAAATGTAGGAAAATCAAATCTATTGTGCCTCTTCCTTCTATTGCTGCTATAGGATCTTCTTTCTTCCTTGAGTTCAAAGAATTATTGGAGAGTTAGACTCTCTTTGAATGCTCTAGACTGTCCCTTATACTCTTCAAGCTACAAAATGAGAGTCTCATGAGTCTCAGGTTCTATTCTTTCTTCATTTCTATACCTCTCACCTTCTTCAAGGAAAGTGGGCATAGTAGATCTATAAGGAGATCTATGATTCTCCTATCTTCTTTTCTGCTGATAGGAAGTGCTTGGACCTTCCTCTTCAAATATTCTTCTTGGATCCTTCCTTTGCATTTCCTTCTTCATTTCATAGACCTCCTTGGAGAGATATTGATTGGATCTAAAGAGAGGAATTGAAAAACTATCCTCTCATCCTTCATGATAGATCTCATCTATCTGCTTCTTCCTATGATTAAAAATATGAAGTGTCCACAAGCTGAGCCAAAGATCATGCTCTGATACCACTATAGTATCCCAAGTGGGAGAATGCAGAAATACTAAAACACAATATAAGAACTGCAGCAAGATCAAAAATAAATATAAAGACAAAAACATAATATACAGAGAACCTGAGCCATTTTATTATATTGGAGAAGTTTCAGTTACACAATATACAAAATATGAGTAGATCTAGCCAAAGAGATGACCTAGAATCACCCTGAAATCATGCCACAATAGGCACTGCATAACTGGAGAGCCACTGAAGAAAATATTGCATTGTCCCTTCTGCAGAATATGAATATATGACTACAGGATGAAAAGGAAAATGTAGATATACTCATATATGGAGCTTAGATGATGCCAAGATTCAAGATCTGGCCAATGTGATGGATTCCCAAGATAACCGAGAAAGGATTCTCCAGATCTACAACTTTGGAAAATCACCCTCCTAGGATTTGATCCTTGAGCTGCTAGGAATTATAGATCTGAATCTAAATCTAATAAAGAGATGGTTTAAATATTTCACAAGGTCAAATATAAGCTTGAAGGGCTGATCCCTCCTTCAGATATACAAGCTAGAAGCTCTAGATCTAGCTTCTCAATCCTCCAATGATGATTACATCTGTTGCAACACAACATCCAATAGAAACTATGTTGCGAGGGAAAGAGAGGCCTTATACCTATTTAAATATGCTACAATAAACTCCAATCTAATGGAAATACGGATGGAAAGTTGAGGGAATGATCCCTCATATGATTACTAGCAGAAATTCTAACAACTTCCTTCCTCCTTTTGGATCTGCAAAATGGACAGCGTAATTCCTGAAGGTATTAATGCCACTAGGAGGTCAATAAATTTTTTCATGATGCCAGATATGATATGAAGCTCTGGGAATGCTAATATTTAAGCCCAAGGTGATAGGAATAAACTTTCACCAGTTCTCCAGCTAAAATACTGAAGACAACCTCCACCTTGCAAACTGATCTTCAGAAATCTGCAATTTCTGAATATGGATGTTCTGCATAAAGTAGGAAAAGATATATGGTGTTGGGGTTCCCATGTTTTGGCCAGAATGGCAAGACCAAAAGATGAGACAACATCAGAACCACTTTCAGACCTCATGATCTAGCCCTCCTGGGTCCAGAGAGGGATCTCTCTATATGAGCAAAGGTTTTACATCTATGAAGCTCAAATTTAAGATGTTAGGCTAGTTATAAAGCTCGGGGTTTGTTTATCTGATTGTTTATTTGGTTGATGGTTATCAGGAAAGAAGGATTCAATGTAATACCAATATGAGCAAAGAGAGTTAAGGCAGAGGTGAAATATTCCAGGAAGTATTCAAAACCATTGGGCAATGGAGTCAGGAAAGGATTTGCTTGCTACTCAACAGGCAGGCTTTCAATTGGGCTAGTCATCTGAAACTTAGGATCTTTCAAGGTGATTGTGATATTAAATGTAAGAGGGAGGAGATAACACATAATTCAGAGCACAACGTTACAGATCAGCAGGTCGCACAAGGATCCTAGTGGACAGGGCTCACACTAATCCCCAGTGTTCCCAAATCTTCCAACTGAATCTATAACAAGAAGCATCTAAGAACTGAATTCTTTTAATTCATACATCAGAGAGCAGGTAATAACATCCACTACACTGGTTAAATCAACTAAAAACATTCCTTAGATAATACATTCAGAAGAGAAACATAAATTGCAAGGAGAGCAACAACATAGGGTACCTAACAAGGGTAAATCCTATGCCAATATTCTGATGCAAGCCAGTAGAAATGAAATGAAATGAATGCAAACACAGAGATAGGAAAACATCACCACTGCTTCAGATCAGGATCCAAAGAAATGTGCTTGTCATATTAAATAAAAATACCAATCAAGTACACTATGCCAATGGTTGAATACTCAGTCTGAAAACATCTCCTTCACCTATCTCACAACTTTACACAGAGACTATGCCTTAAAAGAAACTACTTGCAGTTCTCTGATAACTGATCAACAACCATTACAATATTATCTCCTGAGTTTTATAGTTGAAGAGAAACAGAAGAGGTAGGTGAAGAACTAAATATAGTATTAAAACCTCTGAAAAGAAAGAGGGCTGAAACCCATTCTGCTTGAATGCTGAGTGTTTAATTTATGTCACCCCTTTTATGAAAGAGTGATCTTCTCCGGATATGACTTTCACATATTTCAGCTATGGTGCTCTGCAGTACCCCTGGTGACTTGAATAAAAGTAAAAAAAATGCTTGGGTCTCCATACTGCGAAAAAAATGCTTTTGATAGTATTCCAGACGGATGTCAGGGCAGCAAATCCTCAGGGACAAGATGTGTAATATAAGAACTATATGGGCATTCTATCCCTTCATGAAGAAAAAAATTCTGCTGGTGGATAAACCCTGATGTTATCTTTTACTAGTACACAGGATCTTCTGATCGATCCTCGGGGGTCTTCAATCTGGGACTTTGCCTCTGAAACCACTGATTTAAGGCTTAAGATTTTCGTTGGCGTGCCTTAATCTCTTCGCCTTGTAATAAAACACTTTGCTGCTCCATCTCTGCTTCTGTCAGGTTAGCTCGAGCTTTAATGGCGCTGGAAGGTTTTCACAGAGTTTGAACCCTGCTCTTTAATGAAAGTCTCGTCTTTACCTTCCCAGGTCGTTTTCTTTATAAATTCATCCTCGGCACCTGGTATTCTATGATTTCTCTGCCACTGCAACAGAGATTGTGCATCGTGGCGGTCATTTATTGTTGGTAACCCTGCGAAAAATGAAAACTGGTTAGGAAAACATACGGGGGTGGCAGACACAATGGAGAAGACGAGAGTGACTGTACAAAATGGTGCCATGGTGGAAAAATGGTGGGTTACGGTGGAAAATGCAGCGTGCAGCAAAAGAACGGAGAAATATGGCGGACTGTAGTAGAAGAAGTTTTGTATGAAAAACTTTAAAAAACTAGACTTATTAACCAATACATGCAACGGGATGGATGGCAGTACGGTGGACACACGTGGAGAGGGTGATGTGGCAAGACAGGCCCAAGGAATGGTGAAAAGTCGACAGCGGGAAAACAAATCCGGTCTGTTGATCTCAAAGGAAATCAATGAATAATAACACAACAGGAGGTGACGACGGTGGGCCAGGAGTACGGTGATCGGAGGTTAAACTACACGCAGCTTAGAGGAGCGACAGCCGTTGGATGCACGCTGACAGATCGAACGGATATTATGCATATCGCTCCGCGACTTTGGACGAACAATAACGCGCGATGGAGGGCGGTTTTGGAGCGGTACGTGGGGACACACGGCAGAAGGTGTATGGAATCGCTGGGTCATCGGGAAAAACTTCCCACCGTGCTAAGGCGGTGCGATGGAAACCATGTTGTTTTGGAACAGTAAAGCGGGCAGGGACCACCACAGCAGACGCGCTCCGAACCATTGATTTGTCGGGAGATGAACGGTTCAGATGAGATCGTCGGAAATGAATGGGTCCAATGGTATTTGTTGCGGGGGCGGCGATCGACATTTGTTTCATTTAGATCAACGGTGGGACTGCGCCCGATGAAAATTTGTGGTAGGCGCCTTTGGAGGTTTCGGGTGGTTCCGGCGCGGGGTTACATGGAGGAACAGGGTGCAGGGCCAGCAGAAAGGAGATTAGGCCTATTATAATGTGGAAAATGGGTTTTTAAGCCATTTTAATGCATTTGGGGGTAGGAAAAATGGAATTTGACAAAGGACAAAAGGGATGAAGTGGAGGTTTCTGCAGGGGTGCAAGGGGCAGAAATAGGCCTTTTGAGATGGAAATCAGCAGAGGAAATTTGTATAAGGAAAAGCATGGAGAGACTTCAAGGATAATGAGTTTTCGGGAAAATGCATTCCTTGAAGGCTTCAAAACAATCTAGCCCCCTGCTTGCTTGTCAATAATTTCATAGGGGGGCTAACAGTGGCTCCACATGGGGATGGCTTCTTCTTGAAGGAGGCAAGAATCTAGAAATGATCTTTGGAGTAGGCCAGACGCCTACTGCTTGGCCATCCCTTGCTTACTTTGATTTACAGCTGTCACAACATGATAGAAACATCAGTAGGATAACTTTTCCCAACCAGTCTACCTACCCAAACTACCGTCCTAACATTTTTTCCTCCCAGGGCGCATTTTGATTAGAGACCCTTTACATCATTTATTCTTGAAAACATAAAACAAACCTATTCTAAATCTACCCTTATTACTCCATGAGACCAGATTAGACTGTTGGTCTCATATGATTCTCTACCTAATCTACTACCTGCTGGGTTAAACTGTCCAACAGGTTTCTTCTCTACATTCTAAGACGGAAATTGAAAATCAGCCAAGCCAGGATTAGACTTTCTAGCTTGCTGGGCCAAAACTGGTAGGAAACTGAAAACAAAACTGTGAAGGCATGGAATCTGAAACTTTGAAACATCCTTCTTTCTCTGTGACTCGGGTTTTGAGCATATTAGAGTCACCTCCTTTTATTTGATTCAGCTCTGGCTTTGGGCATGTTTGAGCTGATTCTTCTTTTCTTTGTTGGTCCAAATTTTGAGCATGTTAGGACCAGCTGCTTTGCATTTTTTTCAGAGGTTCATGTTTTGGGCATGTCTGAACCTCTCCTTTCTTCCTTTTTTTTTTTTTTTTTTTTTTTAAAGAAATGTAATGTTATGTACAATGAGATGGGAACTGGAAACTGAAATTTAGCAGAAGTAATGTTTGAGCATCCTGCCATTGACAAGACCCCCAAACAACTCCGTACCATCAAGTTCTTGTAAGAAAAATGCATTAGGACCCACAGTGGCTTGGATGATCTATGGACCTTGCCACAAACTGTCAAACTTGCCGTGCTTTCCTTTGTCCTCTCTTCTTGAATCCCACTTCAAAACTTTGTCCCCAATTTTGAAATCAGCAACTTTGGTTCTCTTGTCAAACAACTTCTTCATGCTTTCCTGAACTTTGGCAGTCCTGTTATAAGCCTCTTCCCTTGTTTGCTAGAGATGAATTGTTTCATCTATCCTTCTCACCATACTGTCTTCTTCTATCTGAATCTCTTGGACAAGCTTAATCACTGGCACTCCCAGGCTGGTAGGAAAAACTGCTTCCATTCCATATACAAGCTGGAATGGTGACATGCCAATAGATTTCTTTTTTGTAAGCATGTCGGCCCACAAAGCGTGCACCAACTTTTTGTGCCATGACTTTTTGTTTTCTTCCAGTTGCTTTTTAATGATAGTGACCAGGCTTTTTTTAGATGATTCAGCTAATCCATTACCCTGAGGGTAATAGGCAGTTGAATGACCAAGTGCTATTCCATACCTGTGGTAGAAATCAACCATTTTCTTGGATCCAAAAGCAGCAACATTGTCAGTGATTATTTTTCTTGGACAACCAAACCGAGAGAGGATGTAATCTTCTAGGAACCTAATGATGAGAGAATCGGTGGCATTCCTAGTGGGTATGGCTTCTATCCATTTGGTGAAGTAATCTGTGGTAGTTAAGATCCATTTGTGTTTCCCATAAGAAGAGGGGTGAATCTCTCCAATGAAGTCTAGGCCCCATTGCATGAAAGGACCTTCAACAATGATTGGTTGCAAAGGGAGGGGGAGGAGCTTTCTTCTGCCTTCGAAGATCTGACATTCGTGGCAAGAAACTATCATTTTATGAACATCATTGAAGAGTGTGGGCCAGTCATAACCGGCCCTAAGTATTTTGTTTGCAGTGGCCTTCCAACTCAAGTGGCCTCCACACTCTCCAGCATGGAACTCTTGTTTGATTCTATCGGCTTTAGCTTCAGGTAAACATTTAAGCAATAGGCCATTTGAATTTTTCCAATATAAATTCCCATTTAGAATGTAGTAATCTCTGGCTTTTAGTTTTATGAATCTGGCCTTAGTTTTGGATAGTTCTGGGGGGCGTTGAGATTGGTGAGAACATAAAGGATATCGGAGTACCAAGGAGAGTTCTGAAACTTCTCCTCAACAGTGGGGTCACTCAATCCTTCCTGCTCATCTAAGGCATTTACCATGTTAATGTCAAGGGCCTGCAGATTTGATTCGGCCATTAATTGGGCCAGGCCTTGACCTTTGACTAGTTTGGTGGGTTTTATTTCGAGGTCATATTCTAACATTGTAGCAATCCATTTGCCCCTTTTCCCATCAGGGTCTAGGGACAAGATATCTTTAACCACTATATTTGGCACCTAGGCTATGGTGTGAGAATGCAGAATGTACACCCTAAAGTCTTTCAAGGCCTTGACCAAGGCATAGGCCTATTTTTCCATGATGTTGTATTTCAAGGGTGCATCTCTCAAGGCTTTGCTCAAAAACGCTATAGGCTGTCCATTACCCTATAAATTTTTCTACAGTAAAACTGCAGCCACTGTATGCTGGGAGGCAAATGAAAATATAAGGAAATCCTTTGAGAAATCAGGGCTAATCAAAACAGGAGCCTGAGTGAGTGAGAGTTTTACTGACTCAAAATATTTCTTGGCTTCAACAGTCCATTTAATTCCAGCACCTTTCTTCAGCATGTTAGTCATGTTCCTAAGGTGCTCAGCTAGGTTGGGAATGAATCTCCTGAGGAAATTAATCTTCCCAATGAAGGACTGCAATTATTTGATGTTTCTCGGGTGTGTGATTTGTAGTATCCCCTCAACTCTTTTTGGGTCTATCCTAATCCCTTTCTCAGATATAATGTGGCCAAGAAGTTTGCCTTCTTGCAGCCCGAAAACAATTTTCTTGGGATTCAAGGACAGACCAAACTTTCTACATTTTTCAAACACTTTCATCAGATGCTTCAGGTATTCTTCTTCAGTTTTAGAATAGACAGTTAAGGCATCCAAGTAAATAACAATGAAGTGTCCTATCTCATCTGAGAAAGCTATATCCATCGCTCTTTGGAAGGTGGCCCCAACATTCATTAGTCCAAAAGGAATTTTCACATACATGAAGGTGCCCCATGGAGTGGTAAATTCTATTTTGAGTTGATCTTCTGGGAGTACTAGGACTTGATTGTATCCGGAAAAACCATCTAGCAGGGAAATCCTCTTGCAGCCCACTACCTTCTGTAGGATGTGTTCCATTCTAGGCAAAGGGTAATTGTCCTTGAGTGAGGCTCTGTTAATATTTCTGAATTTTATGCAT
Source organism: Pinus albicaulis (assembly GCA_034641835.2). Lineage (NCBI taxonomy): Eukaryota > Viridiplantae > Streptophyta > Pinopsida > Pinales > Pinaceae > Pinus > Pinus albicaulis. Next base: position 335,915,409 of record CM076573.1, read on the forward strand.
AATATGATCTCTCCTATTTTCTTCCTCACATCCCCTAAGTTTGATACCCAATCAGAGAGCCTCACAGGAACAATTATACCTGCTTCATACATTTTCTTGATCTCTTTCTCTACTGCAGGCAATTGTTTGGGATTGATTCTGCGAAGTTTTTGCCTAAAGGGCTTCTGATTTTCTTTCAAGGGTATTTTGTGTTGTATGATGTTGGTGTCATAGGCCTTTAAGTCTTCATAGCTCCATGCAAACACATCAATGAATTCCTTAAACATGTCAATGTATTTTATCTTCATGTCTGCAGGTAAAGACTTAGCCAGTTTAATCATTTTGTAGGTTTTAACCCTGAACAGAAATTATCTACACACGAATCTTATAACATAAAATAAACAATAGCGAGAGAATAAAACATAAAACAGATAAACACAGAGATTTTCCCCTGGATCCCAAATCGGGACGACCAACTTGATTTTTCATTATATTCCTTTTAGTGTTACAACACATATATATATACATGTACGAAGCATACATAAACCCCAATCCATAAACCCTGGATTAAAACATGGCAGTAGTTCCTTGATCGGATCTACAAAAATACCGAGGGGCCGAAAACCATCGTACCCCAGAAACCATGTGCAAAACCATGCACAAAACCATGGACGCGGACTACCTGCCGAAAATTAAGGACCAAAGGCACACATGAGAGCGCCCTGAGCCACGACGAGGGGGGCTACCGCCCCCACTGTGACCAGTTCGCCCAACGCAAAGGGAACTATACGCCCCAGCGCGTATAGTACGTGGAAAGAATATAACACATACCCAACATTCTCCCACTTGTTGTTTTCTTTCACGGGGGGGCATAGGAAGGCTAGTCATTGGCCCAATTCTTCAACACCCATTGTTTCTCTACACCAAGAGAACTTCTGAGTGCTAACAGACTTTGTCAGTACATCTGCAACATTCTTCAAAGTGTCCACCTTTACCAGCAACACCCTTTTAGCCTCAACCATATCTCTAACAAAGTGATATTGAACATCAATGTGCTTTGTCTTTGAATGATAAGCAGGGTTCTTAGCCAAGAAAATTGCACTTTGGCTATCACAGTCTATCCTTATGGCTTGCTGTACCAACCCCATACTTGAACACAATCTTTGCAACCAAACTGCTTCCTTGCTTGCATGAGTGGCTGCTATGTATTCTGCCTCTGTAGTTGAAAGAGCCACTACAGGCTGTCTTTTACTCATCCAACTGACTGCGCCTCCAAATAGGCTAAACACATACCCACTTGTAGATCTTCTTTGGTCCAGATCTCCAGCCCAGTCTGCATCAACAAAACCATGAATGTCCAACATTCTTTCCAATCTTGGTCTTCCCTAGTAGCACAAGCCATAATTGCTAGTGCCACGTAAATATCTGAAAACCCGCTTCACTGTTGTCCAATGCTCCTTCCCTGGGTTTGACATAAACCTGCTCAATACTCCCACTGCATGTGCAATGTCTGGTCTAATACAGACCATTGCATACATCGAGCTACCCACTGCACTTGCATATGGAACACGGGACATATACTCCTCTTCTTCTTGTGTCTTGGGACACTGTTCAGCAGACAGCTTTACACCTACAGGAATAGGAACCTTCACCGGTTTACTATCCTGCATATTGAACCTCTGCAATATAGTCTCGACATACTTCCTCTGGTTTAACGAGAGCTTCCTCTTTGCCCGATCTCTCTTAATTTCCATGCCCAAAATATAGTTTGCAGCACCAAGATCCTTCATGTCGAATTTGGAGAACAGTTGGGTCTTCAAATCTTGGATAATTTCTTTGTCATTTCCAATCAACAACATATCATTCACATACAAGACCATATAAATAACACGGTCGCCAATTAATTTAAAATAAACACAGTGATCCTCCTTGCTTCTGGTGAAGCCAAGTCCCCGTATATAGGTATCAAATTTCTGATACCACATCCTTGGTGACTGTTTTAACCCATACAGAGACTTCTTCAACCTGCATACCAGTTCTTTCTTACCCTTCACCATAAAGCCTTCAGGTTGCTTCATGTAGATCTCCTCTTATAGATCCCCGTGAAGAAAAGTTGTCTTCACATCCATCTGTTCTATCTCAAAATCAAATGAAGTAGTAACAGATAAAAGTAATCTAATAGAAGTAACCTTGGCAACAGGAGAAAAAATATCACCAAAATCAATTCCCGGCACCTGGGAATAACCTTTCACTACCAACCGAGCTTTGTATTTCTCCACCTTGCCTTCTACATTCATCTTCTTCTTAAACACCCATTTTCTCCCAATGGGCTTCCTTCCAGCCGGCAACTCCACCAAATCCCATGCATCATTTTTGTGAAAGGATGCCATTTCATCAACCATGGCCTCCTTCCATAGTTTTCCATCCTATGAATCTACTGCCTCCCTGACAGTTCTGGGTTCATCATCAGTTATAGTTAAGGCAAAAAATGAACAGAAAGCAGATGGACTATACCTTTCTGGTTGCCTTCTTTCCCGAATTGATCTTCTCAAAGTTAGAGTTTGTGGCTCTTCATCTTCTGAGTCTTCTTCTGTTGTAGAGTCTGATTCATCCTCCTTTAGCTCAAACTCTATCTTCTCGGGTTCCTTTGGTAGGACTTCATGTTTAACAACATCTTTCACTTCTCTAAACACCACATCTCGGCTGTACACAACCTTCCTTGTTTCTGGGTTCCAAAGCTTGTAACCCTTTAAACCATCCTTATACCTAATAAATATGCACCTTTCAGATTTATTATCCAACTTGGTACTTTTCTCCTTTGGAACATGTACATATGCATCACATCCAAATACCCTTAGATGTGAAAGAGAAGGTTTCTTACCAGTCCATACCTCATGTGCGGTCTTATCCTCCAACACTGATGAAGGTGATATGTTAACCAGATAGCATGCAGTCTCCACAGCCTCTGCCCAGAATTCTTGTCCTAACCCGGTACCACTGAGCATGCTTCTTTCCTTTTCCATCAGTGTTCTGTTCATTCTTTCTACAACTCCATTTTACTGCGGTGTGTATGGAGTAGTCTTCTGTCATTCTATACCACACTTCTTACGGAAGTCTTCAAATTCCTTCTTGCAGAACTCCCCACCATTATCTGTCCTCAGCACCTTTATCTTCTTCTCTGTCTGGTTTTCCACCAGAGCCTTAAATTCTTTAAATTTGTCAAAGACTTCAGATTTCTTCCTCAAGAAATATATCCATGTATTCCTTGAGAAGTCATCTATGAATGAAACATAGTACACGGACTTTCCCAGTGATGGAACTGACACAGGCCCAAACACATCACTGTGCACAAGTTCTAATATCTTGTTTGCCCTCTTAGCACCAGAAGGAAAACTCACCCGATTCTGCTTTCCATATACACAATGTTCACAGAAATCGAAATCCAGAGAGCAATTAGACATACCTTCTACCATACCATTTCTATGCAGTATCCGAAGGCCCTTCTCTCCAATATGTCCAAGCCTTTGATGCCATAACATGGTCTTTTCTCCAGAGACAGCTAGGCTTTCCACTCCACTTTCAAGAACCACGGAACTATTACACCCATCAATAACAGTGCTACCTTGTAGCTTGTACAGAGTTCTATTCCAAACTCCCCACATTTAATACCAGTGCTCCCGAACCATCTTATGGACATCCTGCATCATTTAACTTTGTTTTTACACCGTAACTCATCTTACAGCCCAAATCGTTCTGGCCAATGCAGGAATATGCAGAACTCCAGGAAGTGTTCTAATCCTTCCACCTTGCATCTTTAGCTTGACCTTTCCACATTTGACGATTCTGGCCTTCTTATCATCCCCTAGGAAGACATCACCATCATATTTTTCATACTCGTAGAACCACTCCCTATGGGGAGTGAAGTGAAAGGATGCACCTGAGTCAATCAACCATGACTCATGATCTACATGTATATTTGAAGAAGAAGCCAAATACACATCCCCACCTTCATCCGAGGTGGTTTTTGCCTCTGCAGAAGGAGCTTCATCAAATCCCTTTCCTTTCTGGAACTATTAGATCTTGCCCATTCCTTTTTGTAGTGTCCTTCCTTTCCACATTTCTAGCACACCTTTACAAACTTTCCAGGAGATTTAGATCTCCCTCTAGATTTATATCTGCCACTCGAAACCTTATTCTTGTTTCTGTTCTAGGACCTTCCTCGTACAGATAAGGCATCTCCATTCTGACTCTCCATATTTCTCCGTCTCATTTCCTCTGACAGCAAGGCTGAGACAATATCATAAAAGTTCAAGGTAGTTGTATTGCTACCTATTGCAATAACCAAACTGTCGCATGAGTCTGGTAGAGAGCAAAACAAACTGATGCACTTATCTTCATCTAAGATTTTAATATCAACAGACGACAACTGACTTACCACAATATTGAAGGTGTTCAGATGCTCTGTCACCGAGTCTCTATCCTTCATCCTCAGGTTATACAACTTTTTCTGTAGGAACAACTTATTCACCAGAGACTTAGATTGATACAAAGTCCCTAGATTGTCCCACAAGGTCTTCACCATAGCTTCCCCAGATACATTCAACAATACTGAATCTGAGACACACAACCGTATTGTGCTCTTAGCCTTCCGATCCAGTTTCTTCCTGATCTTCATACGACATTGCCGTTGGTTTAGTACCTAGATCTGCGATCCATTGATCTTTATCCACGGGGAGATCCTCCATCTTGAGCTTCTACAACTCAAAACTCGGCCAATTTGATTTCTCGATCTCTATCTTCCCTTGCGCTCGCCATCTTCTTTCACGAAGGCAGAATCGATCCTGCGGATCTCCCCACTGAGCAGGGGTCTACCTCGGGCCCAAGCAAGCCCAAGCGAAAAAAACCCTTAGCAGCAAAGGCGTCCCCTTGAAGTCGAAACAACTCTGATACCAAATGTAGGTTTTAACCATGAACAGAAATTATCTACACATGAATATTATAACAGAAAATAAATAATAGTGAGAGCATAAAACATAAAACAGATAAACACAGAGATTTTCCCCTGGATCCCAAATCGGGACGACCAGCTTGATTTTTCATTATATTCCTTTTAGTGTTACAACAAATATATATACATGTCAAAGCATACATAAACCCCAATCCATAAACCCTGGATTAGAACATAACCGTAGTTCCCTTGACCGGATCTACAAAAAATACCAGGGGCCGAAAACCATCGTACCCCAAAACCATGCACAAAACCATGGACGCGGACTACCCGCCGGAAATTAAGGACCAAAAATTTTTTCCGGGGCGTTTCCACAGACCAGGAGCCCCGCGCATGCTTAGTCGTGGAAAGAATATAACACATACCCAACACATTTTGGGTTTATCTTCAGTGCCTATGTTGCATTCTTCTACATCTGAATCTACATGTTCTATAGTGGGATTTTTTTCTACATCACCAAAGTCAAAGAGGTCCTCTAAGGGTGCCAGGCCTCTGTGTATATTCTTATCTCTGGCCTGCAGCACCTCCATTTCTTCACTATCTGTGTTTTCACATTTGCGGTCTGGATTTCCAGTCTGTTCATCTGAAGAGTTTATTTATATGTTACAGGGTGTTTCTTCCTCATATGAGAATTCTTCACTTAGGTAGCTACTGTCAGATTTGGAGTCTAAATCAGAAAATTCAAACTCATTTCTGCCTACCAGGAAAACTTCAATCTATTTATCACCCTCAAAAACCTACCAATATGTTTCATTGTTTGGCATAGCAGGTCTGAATTTGGTCTGAATGATGATTTGCTGATCACTGGGAGTCTTAGGATATTCACTAGCCAGGCAAGCTAATCCGTTTGCAATGACATTTTGACTCCTAGGAACAAACACTATTTCGTATTCAACAAAGGTTTTCAACAAATCCATAGTGTCATTCCTATATGATCTCAGCCTGGGATGTTTCGCTATGTATTCACCATTTACCTGTTTAATAACCAGCTCAAAGTCTCCATGCACGGCTATCCTATGAGCTCCTAAATTTTTCAGTAGACTTAAGCCTAGGATCAGAGGCTCATATTCTGCAACGTTGTTTGTACATTTGAAGTGCAGGTTGCAGGCATGGCTCTCTGTGTAATCACTCTCTGTGTTATGTATCCACACTCCTGCCCCAGTAGTCCTCCTTATGTAGGACCCATCGAAACTCATTTCCCACAGGGGTCCAAGCTCGTTTTCGTTACCTTTCTTTTCCCTACAGTTGGGTTCGCCATTATGTTGTGTTATAGGGTCTGCACTAGGCTGTGGGCTGCTTATTTTTTCGTTGTGAATGTGGAAGTCAGAGAGGTGATTGGTCGGCTGATTACGTTCTATTTCTGGTTCACCTGGCGTTGTTATTTCAGTGCGCTGCTTAAAGTTTTCTATGTCTTCCTCCTTTGGGTCCAGGGTAGCCATTATGTTAAAATCCATTGGCTCTGTTTCATCATGCATGCCATTGCTAGTATCTACGTTTTTAGGGCCTGGTCCTTCCAAATATTCATCATTGCAGAAAATAAAGGAATCCAGGTTTGTGTGCACAGAGTATAGGGGAGATTTTTCAGGTTTCTCAGGGCTACTGACTAGGAATTTCATCTGTGCTTCCCTGTACAGTCTTCTAGGTTGGCCAAAGATTGGGATAGTGGAATAAGCCCCGTCCATCTGAATTGTTCCTTGCAGCTTGGCTCCCCATGATCGTGACAATAACATGCCATACTTGGGTGGCACATCTGCCACCACAACATCCATGACCATACATTTCGCAGGAATCTGAGTAAGTCTCACACACAAATCTTTGATCAGACCAAGATACTTTACCTTGCTAGAATCAAATGAGTATAGGTCTTTATAGGGATGGGTTATCTCTAGGCCTAATTTTTCCATTATTACTTTGGGCATCAGGTTGTGTGATGCTCTAGAATCATGCATTGCATTGTGGAGAATCTTATCATGGACATTAAGACTGATACAAAAATGGGGTACTACCCCTTCCTGAAACTTCCCTTCGATCTTAGGACCAAACAAGAGGGCAGGCTGATCATCATTCAGATTAACAGAGTCACCATTCTCACCTAAGTTTAAAGCTCTCAAAATCTGGCCTTTTTATACATCCTGAGTGGCCAACTCAGAAAGTGAGACAGAGATTTTAATTCTTGCAATCTCACTTTCCAAATTGAAAGTGGAATGACTCTTAGGGATGCTGAAATATGTTTTGTTAGCCACCGCCTTAGTGGTTGAATTAGTGTGATGATTCTCATTATGTACAGTGTTTGTGACAGTTTTATCAGGAGCACTAACTGTAGTGCTAGTGCTAATGGTTGGTTTACCTTGTGCATTAGTGTTTTGATTGTCTCTTTCTTTGTCCTTTCCAGAACTCTTAGCTGCTGATTTGTTGCTTTCAGAACTTTCTTTAGAAGTTTTCTCAGGTATTTTCTTGATGGTGACCTCAGAAGCTTTGGGTTTGGCAGTTTCTTGACTCTTTTTGCTTCTAAGTTCATACTGTTCTCTGACCTGCATCATGGCATTTTCAAATCCTGATCTGTAATCTTTAGATTCCAACCATTCCTCCTCCCAACCAGAGGGTGAAGGCTGATCTTCTTCTGAATAACAGTTATGGATTGAATCTCCTGTTTCAAACATATTAATTGTGTTTCCCTCAGACTCTTCTATGATTCCCTCATCTTCATCTAGAATGTTTTGGAATGGGGGAATAATTTGTTGATCTAATTCCTTTTTGTCTGTTGGGATTGTTATTGTTTCTTCTAAAGTTTTGGTTCTAGTTTTGGTTTCTATTTTGGTTACTGACTATGAAAACCATATTTTCCATCATTTGTTGTAACCTTTCCACATTTTTAGACAGCTTATCGTAACTTTGGTCAGATGTGGAGGCTACATTGTTATCTCTATATGTTACCCTCCTCTCAGATTTCAGTCTTGCTCTTTTCTCAATCAGGTTGGCTTCTATATTCACTGCTCCTTTCTGTATGTCCTCCAATGTGTTGTATTCCTTATCCCGAAGCTCATAGGCCATGTCAGCATCAAAACCCTCAGGGTATTTTGCTAGGGCCATGCCTTGTGGAGGTTTCATATGTGGAGGGAGAGTGTTGTAAATGTTGTTAAATCTTGTTGTGTAATCGTTAACACTCTCTCCTACGTTTCTCTTAAGGGTCATGTATTATGCCAGGAGTTGGCGAGGATTCGCCCTAGTTTCCCATTTGTTTATGAAAGTCTGATATAAGCCCGGAAGATCATTTATGCTACCTGGAGGTAGGCCCTTAAACCATTTCTTCACATCACCCCCCAAGCTTTGTGCAAAGATTCTCATTTTGACTGTATCATCATCAATTTCCATGTAGTCAAAAGAATCTTCCATCTTATCTACATATTGCTAGGCTGTGATGGACTCTTTAGCAGTGAAGTGTGGGATTTTTGACTAGAATTCATTTGGTAAGGGTACTAAAGGCTGAGGTAAAACCATAGGTGCATACCAAGCTGCCATGATGATGTTTTGATGAGGTAAAGGATTGGCTTGAGCAGCTGGTATATGGATAACAGGGATATTACGACCAGCAGAGAGCTGACGAGCAGACCTAGGGTGACTGTGCCCCAAGTTTTGTATGAAATGTAGATCAGGAGGTGTAGATGGAGGGGTCTGTCTATTCCCAAGGTGCCTATCACCTTGCTGTGGTGAATCAGGAGGCTCAGGGTCTGGCTGGTTTAAGCTACTGAATGAACTAGTTCTAGATAAGTTGTTAGGTAGGTCTAGGTCAAGGTGAAAGTGTGATAGAGCTGTAAGAGTTTCTGGTGCAGAATTAGCTTTATGGATGTGTTGGGAAATAGTTGATCTTTTAGGTGTATGAGTTCCCTTGAGGATGCTCTCAGGATTGTCAACTATTTCAGGTGGGTCTGGGTCAGGGTAAGCTCTTGTATGAATGGTTCTAGAAGCCAGAATGTTGTTTCTGACCAAGCAGCTTAACCCTACTTATTACTTCTCTGTGGTTGATGTTTTTATGAGGGCTGGTCTCCCAGTGGAGTCTAATGTGAAACTGAGACAATCAGCAGGCCTACTGATCACCAGTGGAGTCTTTGAAACATTTATGGAATAAGGAGTCACCAGGTGGAGGGTTTAGGATGTCCTTAAGGGGTACACTATCCACCCCAGTGCTTATGGGATGTCCCTTTTCAAGGATATCTCCCAAACACAACAAACTCTAATCAGAGATTGACTGGGAGGGCGTTTACCAGATATGTCACCTCTGAAAGAGTGTGAGATCCAGAGGCTACCTGGCCCTTTCCAGACTCTGTCCAAGAGTATGGGAAAACACAAAAAATGGTATAGAGGTTGATGTGAGAATAGGAGTGTTTAACTGCCAGCCTAACCAGAGATTTTGGGTTTGATCCCCAGCGGAGTCGCCATTATGTTGGGGTTCCCATGTTTTGGCCAGATTAGCAAGACCAATAGATGAGACAACATCAAAACCACTTTCAGACCTTAGGATCTATCCCTCCTGGGTCCAGAGAGAGATCTCTCTATATGAGCAAAGGTTTTACGTCTATGAAGCTCAAATTTAAGATGTTAGGCTAGTTATAAAACTCGGGGTTTGTTTGTTTGATTATTTATTTGGTTGTTGGTTATCAGGAAAGAATGATTCAATGTAAGACCAAGATGAGCAAAGAGGGATAAGGTAGAGGTGAAATATTCCAGGAAGTATTCAAAACCATTGGGCAATGGAGTCAGGAAAGGATTTGCTTGCTACTCAATAGGCAGGCTTTCAATTGGGCTGGTCATCTGAAACTAAGGATCTTTCAAGGTGATTGTGATATGAAAAGTAAGAGGGAGGAGATAACATAGATTTCAGAGCACAATGTTACAGATCCGCAGGTCACACAAGGATCCTAGTGGACAGGGCTCACACTAATCCCCAGTGTTCCCAAATCTTCCAACTGAATCTATAACAAGAAGCATCTAAGAACCGAATTCTTTTAATTCATACATCAGAGAGCAGGCAATAACATCCACTACACTGGTTAAAAAAACTAAAAAAATTCCTTAGATAATACATTCATAAGAGAAACATAAATGGCAAGGAGAGTAGCAACATAGGGTACCTAACAAGGGTAAATCCTATGCCAATATTCTGATGCAAGCCAGTAGAAATGAAATGAAATGAATGCAAACACAGAGATAGGAAAACATCACCGCTGCTTCAGATCAGGATCCAAAGAAATGTGCTTGTCATATTAAATAACAATACCAATCAAGTACACTATGCCAATGGCTGAATACTCAGTCTGAAAACATCTCCTTCACCTATCTTACAACTTTACACAGAGACTATGCCTTAAAAGAAACTACTTGCAGTTCTCTGATAAATGATCAACAACCATTACAATATTCTCTCCTGAGTTTTATAGCTGAAGAGAAACAGAAGAGGTAGGTGAAGAACTAAATACAATATTAAAACCTCTGAAAAGAAAGAGGGCTGAAACCCATTCTGCTTGAATGTTGAGTATTTAATTTCTGTCACCCCTTTTATGAAAGAGTGATCTTCTCCGAATATGACTTTGACATATTTCGGCTGTGGTCCTCTGCAGTACCCCTAGTGACTTGAATAAAAGTAAAAAAAATGCTTGGGTCTCCATAATGCGAAACAAATTCTTTTGATAGTATTCCAGACGGTTGTCAGGGCAGCAAATCCTCAAGGAAAAGATGTGTAATATAAGAACTATATGGGCGTTATGTCCCTTCATGAAGAAAAACATTCTGCTGGTGGATAAACCCTGATGTTATCTTTTACTAGTACACAGGATCTTCTGATCGATCCTCAGGGGTCTTCAATATTGGACTTTGCCTCTCAAACCACTCATTTTAGGCTTAAGATTTTCGTTGGTGTGCCTTAATCTCTTCGCCTTGTACTGAAACACTTTGCTGCTCCATCTCTGCTTCTGTCGGGTTAGCTCGAGCTTTAATGGCGCTGGAAGGTTTTCACAGAGTTTGAACCCTGCTCTTTAGTGAAAGTCCCGTCTTTTCCTTCCCGGGTCATTTTCTTTATAAATTCAACCTCGGCACCTAGTCTTCTTTGATTTATCTGCCACTGCAACAGATATTGTGCATCGTGGCGGTAATTTATTGTTGGTAACCCTGCGAAAAATGAAAACTAGTTAGGAAAACATACAGGGGTGGCAGACACAATGGAGACGACGAGAGTGACTATACAGAATGGTGCCATGGTGTAAAAATGGTGGGTTACGGTGGAAAATGCAGCGTGCAGCGGAAGAACAGAGAAAGATGTCAGACTGCAGTAGAAGAAGTTTTATATGAAAAAACCTTAAAAAACTTGACTTCTTAACCAATACATGCAACGGGATGGATGGGAGTACGGTGGACACACGTGGAGAGGGTGATGTGGCAAGACGGGCCCCGGGAATGGTGAAAAGTCGACAGTGGGAAAACAAATCTGGGTTGTCGATCTCAAAGGGAATCAATGACTAATAACGCAACGGGAGGTGACGAAGGTGGGCCATGAGTACGGTGATCAGAGGTTAAACTACGCGTAGCTCAGAGGAGCGACAGCCGTTGGATGCGCGCTGACAGATCGGACGGATATTATGCATATTGCTCCACGACTTTGGATGAACAATAATGCGTGATGGAGGGCGGTTTTGAAGCCATACGTAGGGACACACAGCAGAAGGTGTATGGAATCACTGGGTCATCGGGAAAAATCGCCCACCGCGCTAAGGCAGTGCGATGGAAACCATGTGGTTTTGGAACAGTAAAGCAGGCGGGGACCACTGCGGCGGACGCGCTCTGAACCATTGATTTGTCGAGAGATGAATGGTTCAGATGAGATCATCGGCAATGAATTGGTCCAATGGTATTTGTTGCAGGGGCGGCGATCGCCGTGCGTTTCGTTTAGATCAACGATGGGGGCTGCGCCCGATGAAACTTTGTGGTAGGCGCCTTTGGAGTTTTCGGGTGGTTCCAGCGCGGGGTTACATGGAGGAATAGGGTGCGGGGCCAGCGGAAAGGAGCTTAGGCCTATTATAATGTGGAAAATGGGTTTTTAAGCCATTTTAATGCATTTGGGGGTAGGAAAAAGGGACTTTGACAAAGGACAAAAGGGATGAAGTGGAGGTTTCTGCAGGGGTGCAAGGGGCAGAAATAGGCCTTTTGAGATGGGAATCAGCAGAGGAAATTTGTATAAGGCAAAGCATGGAGAGACTTCAAGGATGATGAGTTTTCAGGAAAATTCATTCCTTGAAGGCTCAAAAACAATCTAGCCCCCTGATTTCTTATCAAGAATTTCATAGGGGGGCTAACATATGGAACCAATGCCTGATGTAGAATGAAGTACAATACTCCTTCCAGAGCTACTCTAAGAAAGAGTTGGGATTATCGACCTGGAACACCCTATGCTAAACAACACTTGCAATCTCTGCTAAATAGCCCAAGAAAGCAATGGAATGTCACGTGACAATTCCAGATCTAAACAGATCCACAACATCAATAAAATCAAGCATGTCTTCATTCTTGCCTTCATCTTCATTATATAGAGTTTGAGTCTTCCCATGCCGTGGCCCTCATCTAAACTGTGTTGTGCATGTGGACAAGATCCTCCATGTTTGACTATGCTATCTAAGCAAGTCATCCATCATGTCTAGGTGCAATGTACACCCTCTCCATCATGTGTGCATTAATTGCATAACTTCCTCCATCATCTTATCATGAATGCTCTGTAATCTTCTGTTTGACCTCTTCAAGATCTTAGTTGACTATGTCAACCTCCATGATCTATCTCATAAATGAGACATGATCTCCAATTTCATTCACATTAGTAGTTTCTCAACTACCTCATTGTGTAGATCTAGGCTTAATTAATCCACATTCACACACAAAAAGTGGATATTTATTCATATTGAGGATTATGGGTCCCTCCACCCTTTTATTTACTTATTTAATTGAGAAAATTAAGAACTCTAATATTCCAAATATCAGGTGAAAAGTTGGGAATATTACAGTGGTCATGATCTCTAGATAGAAAAAGATGATATCTATTTTATTATCGGCCTATGATGCAGAGGATCGAGGCCTAACTTGATAGGATCGAGAGCTAATCCTCACACCACCTTAGGATTGATTTAGACACACTACGTCAATAACACCAAGCCAATAAGAAACATGATGCCTATACTGGGGATAGCCTCTAGACATTTAATGTCTCTCCTTTGGATGATTGTATACTTGGCAGGAGCCAAGAGTTAGCATGTGGATACCAAAGCCTAGTTGCTACTGGCACTGGATTGTCTACACCCATAACTATTTGACTGGTGTGAAGGTGTTGTTCGTCATGTTAGAGAGGAGTTTACATCTTACAAGACCCAAGCCCAAAGATAATTTTGGTATGGTACACTGATTGTATCATTCGTACTAGAGAGAATGCCCTTAATGAGGCCTTGAATGCTCATGGAAATAGCTAGACCCAGGGAGCCTAGACAGGGTCGATGGTCTAATGTGATGCCTCATACTCGAGAGGGTTCGATTTGGCACTTCTTTGATTATGCATTATTTGAGTGTATTAGCAGCCAATTTTTGATGATTTAGAATTATCCCTATGCCGGATGAACCTAATAGGAGATCTAGAGCTGAGATTTCCACATGGCACTGTGTGGGGGCCAATAGGTAAGATGATAAATTAGTGCACACATATTTTTGTGTCTTTTGAATATTTATGCAAATTTTTTTTTTAATGGGTGAAAATGTTTTTGACATGAAGCATTTGTTTGACACAGATGTGGCACCTATACAACTAGCTGGAGCCCCTTGCTATGCAAGGTGAGATATGTAGCTACCTGGGGCTGGAGCAACAGTAGAGGCCGCAGTAGCTGCTAAAGAGGGGGAAGATTCCCAGAGTTTGCATGAGGTTGACATGAACCTCAAAGGTTTGAGTATGGGTATGATGCATCTTCCCATGAGGGAAATCCCAATCCACCTATAGCGACATACAGTGGGTATGTCGGAGAGGTTTTTGGTGCCTTTGAGGAGGTTAGCTAGGGAATTTTTCTCCTATCATGAGTAACAAGCTTAGCAAGAGTAGGCATAGGTGTTTAGATTTCATAGCAAGGCTTAGCAGAGTGATTTTTGTATAAAACACCCACGTTTTGAGGAGTTTTTTAATGTAAAACAACTGGACACAAGCTATATATATATATACAAATATATTTTGGAAATTTATGATGATGTATTTTTATTTTTTATGTAATTTTTATGATGCAAAAATGTACACTCATGCATGACTCTTTTTATAATAAATGTGAAATATGTCAATCCATTACATAGTTTTTTAATGAATAAGCCAATGCATTGGATTCTCTACGAATGTGTTCAAAAGAACTAGATTCAAATTGATGTTCTAGAAGTCGTACCCTTAATAAATAATGTGATAAAACATGATGATGAATGTGATAACTATTGTTCAAATGCATAACAACTATATGGAAATCTAACCGAACCACCAGATTGGAGATGTCATGAGATGCAGCCTCAGTGAGGAGTTGGATAACAGACATATACTCAACAATATTGTTGGTGGCATTGCCAAGGAAGATTCCCGTGGAACCAAGTAGTTCTGAATCATGTGTATAAAGGACCCAAGTAGTTGATGCAATGTGACATGTGTGACAACTGGAACCATCTGCATATCCAACGTATGGCAAGGGTGACAAAGACATATTTGTGAAAAGAGACTTTGATGAGAAAAATACTCAGAAAAAACAAAAATATTCTAGACACACCAAAGAAAGAAAAAACTTATATACATAAAATTACAAATAAAATGCCAACTAGAGCACTAGGAAAAATACTTCTTTAGATAGAGCCCATTATGGGGCTTAGTGAGCGAGTTTCCATTATCATCATGAAGTTCATAGGCTCCTTTAGAAAGAACATCAATGCTGAAATATGGACCGAGCCATAATGGTTTAATTGTTCCTACCCGCAACAGGTCATGTTTCTAATCGTAGAGTAAGACTAGATCACCCTCTTGGAAAGAACAAGGCTTGAATTTTTTATAATATTGAGTTTTGACTTGGCGTTTGTGGCATTAGTTTCAATCTTTGCAGCCTTCCTCCAGTGATCAAACATGCTCTTAAAAAGTGATTTTAAGGTGTCAAAGTCAATTTTTTTCATTTCAGTGAGTCTTCAAGTAAAATTTGGTCACTAGGTATTAGGTCTAGGGTTTGTTTTCACTCCTTTCAAAGTTGTCAAAATGTCAGTCCATGTCACCATTCAGCTGAGTGTACCATCATTCAGAGGGTTTTCATCATCATGTCAAGTTCCACTGGGTCATTTTACACCTTGTTCATGCTTCAGTTGTGCCTAGGTAAGGTTCATTTCCCTCTCTTAGGGTTTTGAAGGTAATTTCTCTTGGATGGTAAAATCATCAGCAAAAATTGTATCCTAATGTTCATACACCTTCCCCAATCCTTAATTTACCTTATTAAACACTTCCCATCACTGAGATCCCCCAAATTCCTCATTTTCGCACAAACCCTAGTTTCTTGCTACAACTTGGCAATTTTCTAGGCTAGGCCTGTGTTTTGCCTTTTTGGACCCCTTCCCCTCATTAAATCTCTGAAATTCCACTTTCCCCTGCTTCCTAACATCCCTCCCTAATTCCCAAATTTTTCTCAAGAATTTAGAAGCCCCTTATCCCCTTCATTTCGCTTCATTTCAACAAATCCCTTGTTCCACACATCGGGATAGGTTTTACTCCAATGATGTTTCTGAGCAATAAAAGATGAATTTGGGAAAAATGAGAGAGGTTTTTGTCCAAAATAGGCCAAGGAAGAAAAAATTCCTTCACTTTTTGCACATGTGTCATGGTTTTAGAGAAATGTCAAAAATACAGTTGCCTCAGGAGAATTGATGCACCTCTGAAGTGACCTTGGGATAATCAAGCTTTATCCTAGCTTGGTTGGCCAAATGACTTTCTTGATGAGTCAAATGATAACTATACACAAGGATATTTCTAGTGAGCTATCATGAGCTCAATTTTGAGTTGATTAAGACCTTCAAAAGTTGACTGCAACACCACTCTGCCTTGAGGCAGCCTCATTTTGCACATTTTGACCAGTCTTGGGAGATTTGATTTTTGACAGGGAAAATGAACTCCAAATTGCAAAATTCCAGTTGGGTTGGAAAGTAGACTCAATAATATTTCCAACGAGCTATCCTACACCCAATTTGGACACTAGGAAGGTCTCCAAAAGTCTCCTTCAAAAGGGCACGATGCGTTGGGCTTGTGGCGCGATGCATAGAGCTGCAAGCCCAATTTCACCATAAACTTCTCCAAAATTTCCAAATGTGCTCAAATATGTGGTGTGCAAAAGACAGTAGTGAGAAAAATAAAAATCGTGAGGGGCGAAGGAAGAATTTGAAAGAAGATTTGTGCAAATTTTGTTGCGCGACGCATCGGATGGGTGTTGCGATGCATCGGGTGAGCGCGACGCATTGGGTCAGCTCCCATTGTGTAAAACTGCTCCTGCGTGACGCATTGAAGCTGTGCAATGCACTGGGTTTGTTGCGCGACGCATAGGGCTGGAAAACAAATTCATTTCCATTTCTTCCAAATCTTCAAATTGGCTCAGTCCCTCTTTGTCCAAGTAAGTCAAGCAACCTCTCCATTGCTAATGAACATGGTCGTGTGTTGTTTATGAGGATTTAAATACAAAAAAATTCAAACCCTATATTTCTTGTTCAAAGGATTGTTTCCTTAGGGTTTTTAAATTGGTTTTGTGCCTATCACTTCCTTTTCCCCACCTTCTATCCCCTCATCACTGTTTATCTTGTTACAACAGCCTATTTCCCTATCCCCTCATATCCCTAAATCACTCATTTCCTATCCCATTCCCATTATCCCACTGTTATAGCATCATTTTTCACCCTCATGTGATTCATGATTGTCTTTATGGCTTTGGGCACCCATTCCTACAAACTTGAACAAAATTCACTAGAAAACAGTGTTAAAATTCCCATACGCGATTATGCCCAGACTTTTCCGCGTGTATACGCAAGTCCATATGTACTTTTCCACGTATGCCATTAAAACCATTAAAAAATATATAAAAAATCCCTATTTTCGGGCTGGGTTAATGGTTACTCCAGTAGTTCAACCACCCCAGCACGTGGCCAACTGTTTCCAACTGATTGAAACTACTTTGAGGGAGTATAAAAGCCCCTCATGTGCATGGCCTAAGGGAGAGAGAAATTTTATAGACATTATACTCTGTTGGAATCCCAATTCAAGTCTGAATTCCCGTGCCTCCTGCACCTTCCCAGATTAATACAGGAAACCCTTGTTTCCTGGAGATGTTCATCCATTTATATGCCATCTCGAGTGCACAAGTCCTGAAATTATCTTAGCGAGGCAAGGGTGGGACGAATCCGGACGACGGTCTGTTCGAAGATCGTGGAAGGATTCAAGTGATCTCTCCACTTTTACTACTGTACATGCTGTTCGTAATAATGAAGAACCATCTTGTTCCTGAACTTATGTGTTAATGTTTACTTATATGTGTGAAAAGATTATCATTTAAGCATTTATTATGGTTTATATAATGTTTCACATGGATTGCACTAACGTTTAGGAGAAGTATATGTTGTACAACTAGGTTTCCGTGCACGTTCTTTCTTGTTTTCTAGGTTGAAGGAGGAAGAAGGGTTGCTGGGGGTTTGGACCCCGCGGGATCTACATCGAACGTAGGACTATGGGTGAGTTCTGCTATCGTTGTTATCTAGTTTTTTTCATTCAAGTATGGTTGTGTGTGAGTCCTTCTGAATAGCATGCCCTGCTCTGTGGAGGTTTTGACCCAACAAACCTCTAGGGTGATTTTCCCCAAAACAGAACTGGTGACTCCACTGGGGACCACATTTTTGTGATTCCCCTGTTGAGTGGTTTCAGCTGTTTGATAGGTTTCCAACAGTTTTAACTTTTATTTCCAGTCCAGTTAACTCTTTCTCAGTCAGACTGAAGACCTGGTTCCTTATCCAAGCTTGATATTTTTTAATTTTCATTATTTACCTTTTCATACGCGGGTTTGTCTACACACAGATGCGTATACACGTAGTTTTTGTTAAAGGGATTCGTGTATACGCAGGTTTCCTTTAACACAGTCGCGTATGCACGCTTGTTTCAAAACTATCAAGTCGCATATATCTGGGTCAATTTTGAAATTTTAGGTTTCTTGGCTTTTTAGTCTTGTCTGCCTGTGGAGACTTGTTCCTACAGTGTCTTTACATCCTCTGGATTGTGGTGAAAGTGGTCTTGGGTCTTTTCTCTCTCTTGTTTGGTTGAAAGCTAGCTTATCTAGCAAATTTTGTTTCTTGCGCTTGCATTTCTGGTTCGAGTACCAAGATCTCTTCCTAGAGATTCTTGGTTGTTCTGCTTCATCGGGACAGAGAGCCTCTACTCATTTACTCTTTCCTACCTTTGTGTCTTGCTTTGCACTTCGATTTTTTTCCATTTCTTGGTTGGTTTTCTTGAGTTCAGTTGACTAGGTCTTGTTGCAATTTTTGAAGAGTCCTTCTTGGTTCTTTGAAGTTTTTGTTTGCTGCAAGGTTGTACTATTCTTCTAGGCTGAGTGATTGAGTTTATTGTATTCTTTTGCTCATATAAATCTTGCTACTAGCTAGCCCTATAAGATTTGGAGCATTTTTGAAGTTTTTTCTTGAAATTCAGAGTTGTTTCGTTTGGGATTTGATAGTTTTCTTGGTCTCTTCGAGCTCTTTCTTTTTATAAAATTCAAAAGCTTAAAAAACATTTTGTTTTGTTGTTTGCTTTTGTTTTTCATTTTTGTTTTCGTTTCGTTGCATCTTTTGAAGGTTTGTTGAGGTTTCTTGCCTTTGGTTTTCGACTTGATTTTGGAAAGGAGTTGTCATTGGTTTCTTCCTCTTGTTTCAAGCGATTTTGGTGTCTTTATACTAAGAGTTTCTGATTTTGGGAACTAGCTTTCTAGACAACCAAAAAGAGATAAAACTGAAGGATCTTTGGGAAATTTCTCTCTGCTTTAGTAGATTTTGCATCTTAGAATTTGCATGCTCTTAGTGATTTGCATCAGGTGCAATTAAGCATTTAGTCATTTTCATAGTTTTTGTGAGTGTGAAGTTTGTTATCTGAAAAGAAAAATAAAATTTTTTAGTCTCATAGAACCTGTGTAGAAGTTGCTTTTCATCAAAAGACAATTACTACATTTGCATGTAGTTTGGTTTTTATTAATTTCTTTTCTGTGTCAAAACACCACAAGTTTCATTTCCGTATCCCTTTGACTTAACATAACAGCCAATTAAAATAAGCGATATAATTTAAAAGCAACTAGCAAGTTTTTTAAGTGTCATACACCAACTAGCTAGGTTGTAGGGCCTCGGATTAGGTGAGTGGAGATTTAACTCTCCAAGGCCGCTCAAACAAAACATAGAAGTTGATTAATTGAGCGAAATCCAACTCCGTTAGGTGGACCGGGAAAGCTCTCCTCCAGAGAGTCAAGCGCGAGGGGAAGTGAAGGCTGAGAAGAGAGATACCCCCTCTCTGATTTGCTGGATCTAACCTCAAGACCGTTCCGCCCAGCTTCTGACACGGATTGGTGCCCATAGTTGCCACTCCTAGGTTCCACATAGGTGACTGCGGGGGGGAATACCCGTGGTACCTGAGGAAAACGTCATATCACTTCCAGCAGTACTTCTGGGGGGTGCCCTTACGAAGCTTGGGTACTTGTGCCGGCAAAGGCTGTTGTTAGGAGGTCGGCGTAACTGTTTCTGTTACCTTCGCTAGTAGGCCTGGGCCGTAATTATCCCAGACTACTTTCGGGAGGTCCTATATTTTTCTTTCTTGTATTTTGTTGTCCAGTCCTAATCACCCGGAGCGGAAATACTTGAAGGCTGTTTGCTTGATTGTATCTCAGGGATTTCTTTTTGTAGTGAGTGCTCTTTGCTCCTAGCTTGCCTAGCTTTATACTTTTTGGGTCTAATTAAAATTTGTTAAAGTGGCTGATCAAGCGCCTCGTCGATCGAGGAGAATCCGGGGGTTATCTCCCGAGAGTTCAGAGCCTTCTTCAAGAAGGCGTAGGAGTAGTTTAGCAGGTGAGTATCACCCTATGGCGTCTGACGCAGTGGAGAGAGATCCTCCATAAGGGTCTGAAGGTTTTGGAATTAGTTCCGGTGTTGGTTCCAAGAGGAGCGTTCCGCTCACCTCGCGAGTTTTATTTCCGTAGGAAGAAGAAGTTAAAATAGAGGAAGTACCTGAACCATTTGTGTCACTTCCATCTCCTCTTCCTCATGATTATCCATTCGTTGTTGAATACATCGGACCTAACTCAAAGAGACCGGAAGATCCTCCGTATTATTCATACCTTTCGATGGCCGCGACTGGGAATGAGGCTTCTGTTGTGAGTGATGCAAGCATTCAGACTCCTGCTTCTGTTGAAGGGGGAGGCACTATTGCTATATCTTCGATTGCTTCTAGTACTACTGTGTTTGGCTCTAGTTTCACCCAAGCACGTGCTTCTCAATCTGGTCCCTTTTGTTTTGGAATTCCCACTAGTGGGATTCCTTCTTTTTCCTTTTTCGCTTCTGCAGCTAGATCTACACCCATGTCTTCCATGGCTAGTGGATCAGCTTCTTTTCAAGGGTTCCCCTTCGGGACTAGACATATTCCTAGTTCGAATCCTTCTTTAGGATCCTTTCTGTTTACTTCTCAGACTCAGAGTTTCAACCCTTGGTCTGGAGGTCGGAACCCTGTATTCACTACAGCGGGGGCAGGGAATCAGTTTTACGCTGGTCACCAAGGGAATGCTTCTTTCCCTTCGTCGAGTGCTTATCAGAACTTTTCCCCTTTTTCTGATGTCTGGAACCCCTATCAGGGGCTTTCCTCTTCATTTCATACTTCAGTGGGGGGAACTGGTCCAGTCTTAGGTAACTCTACGTTGGGAGGAGGTTCTTCTCCTTTTTCTACGAGTTCTTTCTGGAAACCTGGTGCCTCATCAAATCCAGGGTATTCTTTTCAGAATGTTAGGAATTCATCCTATCAAGGATGGAATCCTTAGGCTCCGCCTCATTTACCTTTTCTGGCAACGTTAAACTTGCCAGATCTGTCGAAATTGACGAATGATCCGATCCGGTACAGTCCGGGGTGGCCTCCGGTTCCCACCAAAATTCCTTCAGAAATTCCAAAGTTTTAAGGTAAGAATGGAGATGATCAAGCTGATCACATCACCACCTTCCATTTATGGTGTTCATCTAACTCCCTGATCGATGATTCGATTAGGTTGAGATTGTTTCAATGCACCCTAACTGGAAACACTGCCAAATGGTATATTGAGCTAAATAGGGGCAGTTTTGCTACATTTGGAGAACTGGCTGTTACATTTCTAAATCATTTCCAGTTGCCCGTCCGTTATGATGCCGGGACTGAACTCCTGGCTAATTTTAAACAGGACGACGCAACCCACATTTCAGACCACATTCAGGAATGACGGAGAAGGAAGAGGCTTATTAAAGCTCATATTCCAGGAGAATTTCTTTTGGAATGGTTTCTGAAATCTCTACAGTCAGACATTTCTAAAGATGTATCCTTGTCTGGGGCATTTTCTGAGGAACAGGCCATTTTTAGGGCCCAGCAGCTTGAATTGATATATACTCAGTCTAGGGTCCTTCATAAATATTTGCCCAATGCTCCTCGCTCCAAATTAGATTTATCCAAAACTAAGCCTGGTCCTCATGGTGATGGACTTATCGGGTCGATCAATAGTGGTGCAACCAGCCTGCTTACTCAATTGCAGCAGTTGTCTTTGCAATTTGCTCCTTCTGGTCAGGCTGTGCCTGCTGAGTCATCGCCTTCCCAATCTTTGTCGATAAATGCTATCCAAACTTCCGATCCCAAAGGAAATCAACAATCCGAAGGGAAGAAGAAGGGACAAAATAATAAGAAAAAGGGCAAGAATGGGAAGGGTAATGAAAATAAAACCAACGAGCATGTTGGTGAGGGTCAAAGGGATAAAAAGAAAGTGAAGTTTCCATGCAATCTGTGTGCTAGAGACCATCTCACACACCTTTGCCCTAAAATTCATGATGTGCGGCGCTTGTTAGCTCAGCAGGGTTCTTCCAGTTCCCAAGCTATGTTAACAAACCCTTTTCCCCAAGGGAAACAACTATTTTTTGGCGTGAATCAAAATCCTGGGGCTTCCTCTGGGGGCACCCAGGAAGGGGAAATTCCATCAAACATATTCATGATGAGTGCTCACGTGGATGTCACTACGAGATCCCATGATTATGGTGGAGAAGAGTCTTTGAAAGCTAAGGATGCTCCTGATGCTACTGAGCCGCTTCATATTACGAGGCCTACTATTGAGCCTATACCTCGGATGCCCAAAGCATCTACTAAGGGTTCGATGATTAATCCAAATGCTAGGGCTGCCCAGAACTACTATATTGTGGAAGATCTGGCACAGAGTCCTTGTGCCATGTCGGCTTTAGAGGTGCTCCAGTCTTGTCCGGCTCAGCGCAGTGCTTTGCTCACTGCCATTGGGGCTATTGGTCCGAAAAATTCTCTTCTGATTACATTTGATATGACTAATTTTAAGAAGAGACTCCCCCATCATATGGCTTTTCATATTAAATCATCGTACCGAAAGTGAAATATCTTTCGGACGGTTTTTGATGAGGGTGTTTCCACATGCATGATGTCTCTCACATGTTGGAAGACGACTGGATC
Source organism: Pinus albicaulis (assembly GCA_034641835.2). Lineage (NCBI taxonomy): Eukaryota > Viridiplantae > Streptophyta > Pinopsida > Pinales > Pinaceae > Pinus > Pinus albicaulis. The sequence goes on from CM076573.1 coordinate 335,938,181, forward strand.
TCCCAAAGCTGTTCCATCTACCACTCTTCTGGCTGCATTTGATGGCCATTCTCATAGACCACATGGTATTGTCCCAGCTTTACCTATCTGTGTTGGGGGAAAAACTATGAATATAGAGGTTGAGGTAGTTGATGCAAGCTTGGACTACAACCTTCTGTTGGGGAGAAACTGGATTTATGAGATGGATGCCATTGCATCCTCATTATTTCGGATTATTTGTTTCCCTCACGAAGGGAGGATTGTTACAGTGGACCAACTAGACTGTCCTCCTGTAGACCTGAATGCTTCTACTAACTCAACTGTTCCAAAGTTGGATAATACTAAGGTGCCTGTTGAGAATTTAGGGGTTGGAATGTATTCTTCCTTGATGGGTAATTTCGATATTCCTCCTCCTACGGTTCATATAAATGCAATTTCATCCTCCAAGGCTCCTCTTCGAAGAGAGTTCTTCAGAACTCATTATTTTTCAGACCCTTGGACCTTACCTTCCCCTACCGCCACATTAGCGGAAGGTCAAGTGGGTGGAATGGCATTTCCTATGTCTGCAGCTGAGATTGCTTATCAGTCTATTGTTGACTCCGCAGAGTCCATCCCAGCTCCTCTTTCACCGGAAGAGTTGGATGGCTATGTGGCTCCGGCTTGGGCACTTAGTTCTTCTTCTGCCCAGGATTTCCTTGATACCACTCTTCCATCTGAAGAGGCCATCCTGGAAGCTATGACTGGTATAGATAGACCGTGGGATGATTTTCATCATCGGTCTTACTTTTTACCTGATTTGAGCGAATTTGAAATGAGTTTTCCAAGTCCTCCGTCTCCTGGTCCTGTTCGCCCAGTCTTGAACCCTTTAGCACCAACACAGGTTTATGCTGAAGGGAACATGGCTGTGATTTCTCCAACTATCCCGGTGAACATTTCTAGGGATCCCAATATTATTGAGAATGTCTTCATCGGAGCTGAATGTTCCCGTGAAGAGATTCAAAATTACACCGAGCTCTTTAAAGAGTCTAGGGATGTATTCGCTTGGTCTTATGAGGAAATGCCTGGTATATATCCATCTATTGTCCAGCATGAGATCAAGACTTACGAAAATGCTAAGCCTGTGAGGCAAAAACTTCGTCCGGTCAATCCTAGGAAGGCAACAGCTATCAAAGTTGAGGTGGAGAAGCTGCTTAAGGCGGGATTCATTTTCCCTGTTCCTTTGACTGAATGGGTTTCAAACCCTGTTCCCATAGATAAAAAACAAGGAACAATTCGAGTTTGCATTGATTTCAGAGACCTCAATAAAGCATGTCCTAAAGATAATTACCCCACACCATTCATCGATCAGATCATTGACGAGTGTGCCGGTAATGAGATTTTCTCCTTCATGGACGGTTTCTCCGGATATAATCAGATTACTATCCGTCCTGAAGATCAGCATAAGACTGCCTTTATTTGTCCCTGGGGTACTTTTGCATATAAGAAGATGCCTTTTGGTCTTAAAAATGTTGGGGCTACGTTTCAGCGGGCCATGTCATATGCCTTCCACAACATCAAAAAGATTATCGAGGCGTATTTGGATGATTTAGCTGCTCATTCTCGAAAGAGGATGGATCATCCTGCTCACCTCCGGCAAATATTTGAACGATGTCGTTTCTATAAGATTAGGTTGAATCCGAACAAGTGCGTTTTCGCGGTTACATCCGGTCGGTTATTGGGATTCATTATGTCTAGGGAAGGGATTAGGGTAGATCCCTTCAAGGTTGAGGCAATACTTCGGTTGCCTCCCCCGTCCTCTGTTCGTCAACTTCAAAGTCTACAAGGAAAGTCTAATTTTCTTCGGAGATTTATCGTAAATTATGCTGAAGTTACCAAGGGATTTATGAGATTGTTGAAGAAGGGAGTTCCATTTCTTTGGGATGACTTCACTCAACGCTCATTCGATGCTTTGAAAAAAGAATTGACCTCTGCTCCTTTATTGATTCCACCTGATTATAGCAGGGATTTCCTTTTGTATCTAGCAGCAGCAAAATCTACTATTGGTATGGTTCTGGTTCAGGAAGATGATGCTCTTGCAAAGCATGTTATATACTATCTTAGTCGAGGATTGGTAGGACCTGAGCTCCGTTACACTCCGATAGAAAAGTTAGCTTTAGTAGCTGTTCATGTTGTACAACGACTCCGGCATTACATTATTCTACAAAAAACTTATGTTTTGACAGCAGCCAATCCATTTCAGTTTGTCCTCAGTAGGCGAGTGATTGGGGGCAAATATAATAGATGGATTGTGATTTTGCAGGAATTTGATCTTGATTTTATGTCTGCCAAGTCCAAGAAATTATTAGTTTTTGTGGAATTGATCTCCGAGTTGCCCTGTGGGGAAGAAATGATTTATGATGAATCCTTCCTGGATGAACATTTGTTTCTTATCTCTCCGCAGGATCCTTGGTATGGAGATATAATTGTGTATCTCCAGACTGTGAAGTTTCCCTCTACTTTTTCGAAAGATGAGCGTCGTAAGTTGCGTCACTTGGCTAAGAATTACTTGGTTATTGGTGATGCTTTATACCGTCGAGGGGTTGATTCAATCCTGAGACGTTGCTTAACTCTCGAAGAAGCTGAGGTTGTGCTGAATGATTGCCACAGTGGAGCTTGTGGTGGTCATTTATCTGGGCTTGCTACAGCCCAAAATATCTTGCGTGCTGGGTACTTTTGGCCTTCGATTTTCAAATATTGTATGGAGTCGGTCAAAAAGTGTCATCCGTGTCAAGTTTATACTCGAAAAATGCGCGCTCATCCAGCTCCGCTTTTTCCAGTCATTACTGTCGATCCCTTTACAAAGTGGGGTATTGATTATACTACTTGTAACCCGCCTTCGGCTAAAGGTCACAAGTACATTATTGTAGCAATAGACTACTTTACGAAGTGGGTCGAGGCTATGCCTACTTTTGGGAATGATGGTGAGACTGCAGCTCTTTTCCTTTTCAACCAGGTTATCGCTCGTTTTGGTATTCCTAGAGAGATTGTCACTGATCATGGTAGTCATTTTCAGAATAGTATGATGGCTGAGTTGGCTCTCAAATTGGGTTTCCGGCAGGAGCATTCATCTTCGTATTATCCTCAAGCCAATGGGCAAGTGGAAGCCGTGAATAAATCCTTGAAGACAATTCTTCAAAGGACAATTGATAAAGCTAGATCCAACTGGCATATTATGCTATATCCTGCACTTTGGGCATACAGGACGTCAGTGAAAACTGCAACTGGCTTTACTCCGTTTTAGCTAGTGCACGGGTTGGAATCCGTATTTCCCATTGAATGTGAGATTCCTTCTCTTAAGTTAGTTGTTGAACTTCTTCCTGACACTTCTAGTCTTGAAGAACGTCTCCTTCATCTGGAACATCTCGATGAGCAGCGTCGGGATGCCGCCACGATGAATGAAGCGCATAAAAACCGAGTTAAAGTTCAGTACGATAAGGCGGTCAAGCCTAGGGTTTTTTCGGAAGGTGACCTTTTTTTGGTCTATGCCCAAGAAAAATATGCCCTGGGGGTAGGAAAGTTTAAGTCTATGTGGTATGGCCCCTTTATCGTTGAAAAAGTCCTTAAGAAAGGAGCATATACCCTGGTTGATTTTGAAGGGAACGAGTTGCCGGAGCCCACAAATGGGCTCTATTTGAAAAAGTATTATGCCTAGGCTTTGGCCTGGCATGTTTCTTTTGTATATAGTAGTTTTACTTTGTACATATCTGGTTTTTTTCGATCTTTGATGGGTTGGTGATGTTTTTGATTTTCTTTGGCAGGTTGTGTCGGATGTCATGAGTCATTTTGGTTTCGCTGATGGTGCTAGTAGACACACCCGGAACTTAGCTTCCGCGGCGTGGGTGCTTCATTATCCATCCGGTCAGCTGTTAGTATCAAGAGGGGTCTGCATTGGTCCTGCTTCCAATAACATAGCAGAATACACTGCAGTTGTTTATCTACTCTCGGAGGAAATATCTTTGGGTGTTGATTCGTTGGTGGTTTTCTTGGACTCTCAGCTGGTGGTGTCGCAGTTGAACAATACTTATTGGGTTCGAGATCCATTTTTACTCCGGTTGTTCTTGAGGGTACGCTTGTTACAAAGATCATTTCAATTTTTAACTTTCATTCATATTCCTCGAGCTGACAATTGGTTGGCAGACTCATTAGCTAATCAAGCAATTGATTGGCATATTAATCATTGCATACAATAAAATATAATCATCAAAAACATCATAAATTTTGATACATTTGTCACATCACATCAAACATCGTTGTATATATATCATCAGAGTGTTCAAAAAACTATACAAAATTTGGATCCATAAGTCATACAAAAAATTGGGCTTATGCCCCCGATCATGTTCAGTCTCAAAAAATATACAGTCATCTGATACATCATATCTATCTATTCCTGAGGTCCCTGCCCAGAAGTTGTGTTCCTATAGAACACGATCGCAGTGGCGACTCGGCGGAATAACCGTACCTAGTCACGGGGTACTCCTACCACCCGTCTCTGGATGGCTTCAGGCAGATCTTCCACTGCAGCCATAGGTACCTGGCGGGTTAACCCCTCCAAGTTCCTCTGTATAGCCTGGAGGGTCCTATCTAAATCTATTGTATCTGCCTCACCCCTGCGACGCTTATGTCGCGGGTAACCCTCAGGTCGAACTGGTCCAATATCTGTTTCATGATCATTTTAAAATTTTAAGTCATTTGAATCCAATAAAAAAACATGTTTGTTTTTCACATTTTTTCATAAATATTGAAAAAATTCAAAAAAAATATATAAGTCAAAAATTGCAAACTTACCGACTGCACCCCATGCCGCGCCTAGTGGAAGGACAAGATCTGGATCACCACAAAAGTCCATCCCGACATAGGGATAGTCATCCACAACGATGATTTGTTCTCTCCACCATTGGAAGAACTCATCATCCCAAGTGGTCTGGGGAACTTCACTTCCCCCCAATCTCTTCATCATGTCTGCCCAGCGGGAAATTCTTGGGTCTCTCGGGCTACTGATGGTAGAGATCACTCTGGGTCTTAGCGCTGGAATCTTCTCAAAGAAGAATGTCATCAAAATTGTACCATATCCAAAATGTTTTGTCTTTGTTTTTCAGATAGAAGTCAATTGTTGCTTCATGTTCATCAGTAGAGCTATGCACCAATCATATACATGAGTTAAGCATTCCACTGCTATACTCATTTTCATCCTGGATGCCTGGTGTAGAGAAGCTGATCCTACTACTCTCCCAATGGTAAAAAGGAGGATTTTCATGTGCAAGTCTCGTAGATCTTTGATAGCAATTTGAGTTCCAACTTTCTTGGAACCCTCTACGTCGTACACGTGGACGTAATCTTCCACAGTTAGCTCTCCCAAAGGCTTACCGTGCAAGTCTACTGGCTCCCCCCTCCGGGACATTCCAGTAATAAAATATATATCTTCCACTTCGATGCGTATGGGCATCTGATCTATAATGAAACAGTCTTCTTCCGGTTCCCAATAGTTCACAAGCATTTCGAGCAACCGGACATTACTCTTCATATTTGGCATTTTGAAAAACTTGAGCAATCCGCAATTCCGAAGAATATTCAGTGATACTTGGTCCTGCATGACTTCATTGTCTATAGCACTGTGTTCACGCTCTCTCCATGATATGGTCATCCTGCAAAATTTCAATAATTCGTTCATTAGCTACGCATTTTTCATTTTTGGGTTGTGCATACGCGACTTTATTTGTGCACAGTCGCGTGTATACGCGACTTGGTCATTACCAACCCGCGTATGCGCAAACCCGTGATTTTTAGCAAGAGATTCTACGGTGAAAATTCCTAAATTTTAATTTATGAATGGACAAAATGAATAGCAAGGATGGTTGATGAGCTTACCTGACAAATTCAGTGAAGATTGACGGTCGGTTGCTCCTGTTCTGATGAAAGAGGCTTTTTCTCCAGAGCACTTTTTCCCAAATCAACAATGTAACAATGAACCAAATATGAGGTAATTTGTCTATTTATGCCCAAAAAGTTGAAAATTTTTGCAAAAATTTGTTATGCTTATTTTTTCAATCTATCTTAAGCTGCATAACCCGGATGCTTGGAAGTGCCCAGATTGGTATATTTTCAGGTACATTTTGACGAATTTGAGATTTTTCCCAGTTTTTGATCCATGACTGCTGACCCGTCATGGCAGGTATATGATCTTCACTGGCATATAGGTTAGGGAATCCACTTTCCATTGCATTTTTCATACTAGCCTCCATTCTGATCACTTGCCATAGGGTCGATCCCATCAGGTCATGAGTATTACACCCATTTCACTCGCCGATTATTTAATCATGACTCGGTGGTAGAGCCTTCCTTTACATGGGCTTCCTAGTTAGTTCCTCGCTATCACTTGTTGCCCATGCTGCGTTTTATGTAGGCTCGGGAGTCCTCTTTAGTCCCGCCATGACTTATGTGTTGAAGCTTCATTCTTCTTCTTCCTCACTATCATTTTTCTGGCTTTTACCCTAGAGGCTCCCTGGTGTTTTTGAGTTGTATTACTACATTGCATATTGGCTACTTGTTTATCCTGGCCTTTAGCCGGCTTCATTTGGACTCAATGTTTAAGCCAACTTTTGACCTTGTCTATCTATACAAGTTAACCATTGCATGCACTTAGCTATCGTGACTTGACACCCTTTTACCCATGGATGGAACATTCCTCTGAGTATCGCTTACCAGTTTCCGCCACCTTGCATTGAGCATAGGATTGTTCCAATCCCAGGAACTAGTGCATCTATTTCTTGATACTCGTTCTATCCATTGTACCATAGCATTATTTTATTCTTTTTCAGGCTTATTATATGAAAAAGACAAAAAAATCAAATATAACAAAAAGAGCGGGAATGGGATGTAACTTCGTAATATTAATCGCAGTACAGTGTCAGTTTGTCGCCCTTGAACAAAGCATATACACTTATATATCTTTCCTACATTTGGGATGGTTTTAGTTTTGACCTAGGTTCAGCCTTTACCTTGTTTCACTTGTCAGTCCTCCCCCAGTTGGTTATCTCTTCCAATCATATGGAGAGTTTGTTCTGCCTCCTGCATAACAGACTTATACAGTGTCACTTTTTACTGCCATGGTCATCATGAGTCATGCTTTTGTTCAAGGGAAGTCTAACCAGAGTCGGCCATTCTGCGGTGTCTCTTGACTCATTATTCAGTCGGCCTTCCCGGTCTTGTCAGTATCTTGTTCTATCACATCAGATGTTTTGGTCTTCTGTTCGTGCTGGTTTGAGAAGGTCCCCATTGACTTCTTGCTGGCGGGTTTGTCTCTTATCGACTACGACACATTGCTCTGAGAGCAAACCTAGAGCCGCACCCTAGCCCTATTTCCATCATTGATAGGTGACCTTGTGCTCAACATTTGATCATCATTATGGGTCTTTGACTGAGTGGTTTCCCCTGTGTTCGACGTCAGCATACATTATTACACTTGGGATTCGTGCAGTACCTTAATTTCCATTTGACCCTATCGGTGGATATCTCGCCTCTGTGTCAGCTTTCATTATTGGTTGGTTTGAGGGTTTCTTCTGTGCGCTACCTTCATCTTGTGCATGTCGGAAACGTACTTCGGTTTGGTTCCGTCACTTTACTTCGTCCAATTCCTTCCAAATCTTGGCCTGGGGGTTACACTCGCGCTGGACTGATGTGGGATGCCTTAATGCCTTCCTTCCATTAGATCTTTTCCCATCGACTCTGACTCATTGCTCTGGGAATAAGGTCTAGAGTCTTTTTGTCAGTATCTTAGGGTTTGCAGTCATCAGTGGCAGACTCTTCGCTATCGACAGTGGGGATTCATCATTGCCTCCTGATTGGTAGATTCTTTCAAGTGTTCGACTTCAACTCATTTATTCGCTCTTTTTAGATTGTACTGGGGCACCTTGACGCTCATTTTCATTATTGGTGGGTTGTCTCGCGTTGGTTAACGGTATACATCATTGACCGATAATCCAACGATTTCTCACATGGTCGACTTCAGCTCATTTATTCCCATTGTGTAGAATTGTGTCATCGTGATCGGTGAAGACCTCGGGTTGCATCAGTATTTCTCGGTTCACTTTTGACAGTCCATTCAATTTCTGCCAGTGATGTCGTTCACCCTTATATGTTGCAGTGTCAGTACAACAGCATCTTATATGTTGGCTCCCGAGTTGCGTGATTGTACCGTTTATTCCACCTCTTATGATTTGGTACTTGGAGATTCAGTTACTTATATGATCAGACATCCAGTTTCAGCATCATTGATCAGCTTTCTATATGTGATACTTAGACATTGATTCAGACTTATACTTCCGGGGCCATGCTCAGATGATTCATTGTGTACTTTTAGTTCAGCTATACTTGTATACATGTTGGATCTATTCTGTACTTTCCATATGATGTATTTTTGACTGAGCACGGGTATGCCTGCCTCAGCATGAGTTGACTCTCTGTTTTCTTTCATTGGTTTTTTGGCAGGCTGAAATCTGGTGAAGTTCTCTCTTGTCCTTGCGAAGTTCTTTCTATGTGCATAATACATTTCGGCCATCATGTACCCCTTCTGACCTCATTTATTAGGGGGCATCTGTTATAGCATCATTTTTCACCCTCATGTGATTCATGATTGTCTTTATGGCTTTGGGCACCCATTCCTACAGACTTGAACAAAATTCACTAAAAAACAGTGTTAAAATTCCCATACACGGTTATGCCCAGACTTTTCCACGTGTATACGCGAGTCCATATGTACTTTTCCGCGTATGCCATTAAAACCATTAAAAATATATATACAAAATCCCTATTTTCGGGCTTGGTTGATGGTTACTCCAGTATTTCAACCACCCCAGCACGTGGCCAACTGATTGAAACTACTTTGAGGGAGTATAAAAGCCCCTCATGTGCATGGCCTAAGGGAGAGAGAAATTTTATAGACATTATACTCTGTTGGAATCCCAATTCAATTCTGATTCCCCATGCCTCCTGCACTTTCCTAGATTTATACAGGAAACCCTTGTTTCCTGGAGATGTTCATCCGTTTATATGCCATCTCGAGTGCACAAGTCTTGAAAGTATCTTAGCGAGGCAAGGGTGGGACCGATCCGGACGACAGTCTGTTCGAAGATCGTGGAAGGATTCAGGTGATCTCTCCACTTTTACTACTGTACATGCTGTTCGTAATAATGAAGAACCATCTTGTTCCTAAACCTATGTGTTAATGTTTATTTATATGTGTGAAAAGATTATCATTTAAGCATTTATTATGGTTTATATAATGTTTCACATGGATTTCGCTAACGTTTAGGAGAATTATATGTTGTAAAACTAGGTTTCCGTGCACGTTCTTTCTTGTTTTCTAGGTTGGAGAGGAAGAAGGGTTGCTGGGGGTTTGGACCCTGCGGGATCTACATCGAACGTAGGACTACGGGTGAGTTCTGTTATCGTTGTTATCTAGTTTTTTGCATTCAAGTATGGTTGTGTGTGAGTCCTTCTGAATAGAATTCCCTGCTCTGTGGAGGTTTTGACCCAACAAACCTCTAGGGTGATTTTCCCCGAAACACCCACATCCCAATTATAAATTTCCCAAACCCCAAGGCTATCCCAAGAGATCAAGTGACTGCCCCAAAACTCTTTAATTGATAGATTTAATTTGGTAATAATCCATCATTTCCACCACCCTATCCCTCCATATTTCCTCCCATATTATCACATATTTGGCAACAAAACCAAAGACACCAAACTTCTCATTTTCATCCAAGACAACATAGACTTTGAAAATCATGGAGACCGATACATCTTATGACCGAGACAGTGACTCTACAACTGAATTGCATGCACCAAGGATACCAAAAGCTGTTGGAGAAATCTAACAAGGAGAAAAATATGTTGAGGCACATGGCGAATCATTATTGGGCAAGAAATCATGTTTGCAAGGCATGAATCAAGATCGTGAAGGCTAAGTTGAAGAGGGCATTAAAGCGTCAGAAAGGCAAGATAGACTTCAGATTTTGGCTGAGGCTTCCTTGGCCTAGAATAGTGCATGATGGAGGACACTCAGCCAAAATTTCAAGAAATTTGGGACACTTTTTGCAAATTTTGATTTTTTTGGCCTAAACACAAAGTTTTCTGCCCGACGCGTTGCGCCACTTGGCGCACGCTTATGATTGGGAGCTCCTCTTGGGTAAAACTTTGTATTTTTGGATTTTTCATGAAAATTTATGCATGCCTACCCATTACCCAGAGATTTTGACAAGTTTTGGGTTTCCAGAGGGGTCAAAAACACCCTAAAAATGACCTTTTTGCCCCTTTTTGGATACACAGGAAGCAGTGTTGGGAAAACTCATTTTTGGAGGAGAAAATGGAAACCAAATTCAGAAATTCCACTTGGGTTGGAAATTAGATAGGTAGATATTTCCAACAAGCTATCCTGCGCTCAATTTTTACATCGGGAAGGCCTTCAAAATCATCTCCACAGTGGTGCGACGCATTGGGGATTTTGGCTCAGTTTTGACTCAGTAACTCTGTTTTTCGCCTAGTTTTGGACAGTTTGACTTTCTTACTCCAAAATTTTAAACTCATGATGTAATTTGATTTAATTTGATGGGTCTTGATGTAATTTTGTTAAATTTTTACTCATGGAGGTAGATTCATCCATCAAAAGGTGAATTGCAGCTGAATGAATCAATTTCCTATCTTATAGAGGCAAGCTGTTCCACTACCTATTTTCCAGTTCTCAGTTTAGATCTTGTTGGAAAAGCTCCTAAACTTGTGAGCTCGACCCCTAGAGGCTGGAATGAGTTGTTGGTTGCTTATATCTTGTAATTTTTTAGTCATTAGCAGAGGTGGGACACTTGGGATTGCTTTGAGCTTCATTGTACATTTCATCTCTGCAGTTTGGCAAAGGAATAGACCAGGGTTTGCAGCTCTCCTTGGGATTCATGTGGCTCTTTGTTTTGATGATGTGTTTCTCTCTGTTGATGTAAGTTTACTGGTGCTTTATGTGTATCATCTTCCCTCTTATTTCTTCTTAAGTTAAACAAACAAGGATAAAGGTGGAATTCATTAGATTTGCAGTGCTCTACCTGGAGTTTTGTTAAATTTCTATGTTTTCAACTATTTGAAGAGGATTCCTGAATTTTCTTGCCCTCTTCAACTCCTCACCGGTCTGAGCTATCCATCTCATTCAAATTTTAAATTTCAAAACAATTGCCTTTCTTGCCCCATTCAGCTCTCTGCAAAACTGATCATTTCCCAGACCCAAAATCTGCCCTTCCCTTTGATCCAACAAACACCTTCAAAATTAAATCAAACTCTCTTACATATATACCTAGCCTAAAATCAACCTTTATTTCAAGTCATATAAAGCCTCACTGATCATTTTTTCGAGATTGACAAGGAGAGAGCCCTCTCCCGATCTGGTAGGGCTAGCTACCAGATTAAGTGTGGTTTGATGTTACCCTAGACTCTGCCTTCCTTCAGCCTGAGGTAGATTTAGGCTAATAACATGTGGGATTCGAGACCTAATGCGACATCTCGATGAATCTCGTCTACCTGATTGAGTGAGAGAAAGCGCTCTTCTTCGGCAATGGTGTCAGGCAGGAGTTCAACATCTCACTTAAGTGATGGAATCTAAGACTCGATTGGAAGAACTTATTCCAGACCGTATGCTAGTTAGAATGGCATGAATCCTGTAGTAGTTTTCACTGATATTCAGTATGCCCATAATGCGAAATATAACTTTCGATGCCATGTGGTTTTTTGATTGCCTACTAATTGTCGAATCATGGCCTTGAGGATGCCATTTGTTGTACCTTAAGAGACAATCCCTTAGTTGTGGTAAGGAATCTGTGCTTAAGATATTTATATAAATATATCACAGAAATATTGGTCTTTATGTAATCACCTTCATATATTTATCATTAAACCCTCAAAGCTAAAATATAATGAATGTCCCACAATTCTATTATTTGTTGATATAGAATGGAATGATGAGAAGAACATGAAAGAAAAAGCCCAAAGTGATATGCTGATGTACATAATATATCACCTCAAACTTCAGAAGAATTATAAGAAAAGGAACAGTTAAAATGAAGGAGTTCCTATTAAGGATTTTAACTCTTATTCACAAAAGTAAAAAGAGATCTAAAACTTCATTAATTCATTTTATTCAAGGACAAAAAGAACACATTGTAAACAAGAAGACACATCGATATCAAAAAATGCCAGAAACTTACTTTTCATTCATTAATCATTTGAAAACTGAGTACAAAATTTGCAGTCTGAAGGTCCGAAACTTGGAACCTTTTTCCTTCTTGTTTATCTCTTTAAATACAATAGAAACCAATTTGTAACTGTTGAAACTAATCCTAACTGCTTCAACTACTTAGGACTTCGTCAACCACCTATTACATGTCATCAAAAATGTCTCATTACAATTACATTCTCTTTAAAAGAGGAAAATAACATTAAACATAAATCCTAATCTATTTGTTGAATGTGAACTGATGATGTTGTTGCTGCATTTCCTTGACTGGTTGGTTTATATTTCTTTGAAGTCAAAGGATCCTTTGGTAGATTTGTCAGCCAGGCTCTACATTTCTTCCATATCACCATTTTTGTCTTAGTTTAATGAACCAGCTTGTGATATTCCAATCTAAAGGCAGTAATTCTATTGAATTATGGCCTCTCTGTAAATAAAGTCTTCACTAACCACAATATCTTAAAATGTCTTTGAAGGAAATTGATGATTGTTGCTCCTTTAAGAATCTGGGTCTTTTCATGAGTATTGTCTACCTTTCTTTTTGCCAACACCAGTAAGGGTTCATAAGAATCCCATGATAAAATACTACCTCCAAGACCCTAGCATGAGGGAAAACCTTCTCTAGCTCTTTTTTCAAAATAAATTATCAAACTGGCTCACTGCTTCCTTAAGCTCAATCAACTTCTTCTTTGTAGACTTTCTGCAATCATTTTTGACAATCATCTTATTAATTTCCACAGCATATAAAATCATGTCTTTAATTTCATTCTCTTCCAATTCTTGATCGATTTTGCAATCAATGAAATCAACAAATTTTCTTGCCCAAATGGCTCTGTTAATTGTCTTTTGCTTGTCTACCATGACTTGTTCTTCAAAATTTCTAATGATACTTCTTTCCTCTACTACAATAGTCAGAGAACCCAAAATTTCTTTCATTTCTTCAATAATATCACTCCATATGATATCCTTAGCTTGTATTAGGGATACGTTTCCCTTCAAATTTTCCTTGAGATTTTTAATCTCAACATCAATAGTTTGAAAATATGTTCTGTATTTACTAACTTCTCCCTCTTTGGCTTGTGCCTTTTTGCGGTCTCTCTCTACCATCTTAAGTTCAATAGTCAATTGAGATATTTGTGCTACTAGATCTTCATTTCCATATGGAAAAACAAAAGTACAAGTATGAGATTCAATGTGATTCTGCAATGATAATACAGTTTGCTTCAATTTGGTGATTTCTTCTTCCTTTTGAAAGAGCTGCTAAAGAGGTTTTTCTTTCTCCTTTTGTACTTCTTCAACATCTGTTTCCATAGAGTGCTCTCCTGTAGGTAATTTCAACTTTTTCTTTAGCACAAAGATTTCAGATTCAACACTTTACAGCAGTTTCTTTACAGCTAACCTGTCATTGTGATCTACCCCAATCTTCACAATAATATTTTTAAGCTCTTCATTCTGGATTGTTAAAGCCCTGGAATTTAGTTTCTCCAACTTTAATTGCTTGATCACTTTTCCAAGCATATTTTCAGCCTTAAGTTCCATTGCATTGGTTTTGGTCAAGTCATTCACAATCAGTTGACCTGTTTGCATATGTAGATTTACTTTGTCAAGAAATGGAATTTTCTTTACATCCATAGTTAGATTCACAGTATTAAAATTATTGGATGAACCAATAGAAATATAAAAGGGATGTGAAAGGGAAATCTTAAATTGATCATTTTCAAGATCCATTGCAGTTAGCAGTCTTGTTTGATCTAGGGTTATCTGGTACTCAGATTGAGCCTCCATGCTTGCCTTCATTTTCTGATTTCTTTCTGCAATCTGAGCAAACATTTGTTTAATCAAGGGCACTTGTTCCTGAGTGCTTTCATGCCTTCTGGGTGAATCAGGGGCATTTTTCTCATCTCTCAATTGTATTGAGAAACCAGGTTGAGCATCTACAAAATTCTCACTAAGCTTTGTCCTCTTTTCAATCCTTTGTTCTTCATCCTCTGAATCAATCACTGTTTCTTTACCTCTCTTTTTTGACTTCTCTGATACGGAAAGAGTTTGTACATTTGATCTCATAGCACCTCCAAAACCCTTATTTTCCATCTTTTCCATATCATGTTTTCTTTCATGAATGAATGTTGAATACCAATTTTCAATTAAACTATTAGAAATCACACTATGAGGGTCATAAGAAAACTTCTCTCCTAACAATAGGTGAATTTCATCTAACATCTTAGTGACTTAATCAGTTTCCTGTCTCATATTAACTATGAAAGGACCAACAGTGATTGGAAATTTAAACATGTGACCTTTCTTCATAGGCACAAAAGGTATTTGATCAAAATTTTAAATTTTCCTAATGAATTCCAAAGCAAACAATCTCATGAGTACACATACTAGAAGTGTATAAGGTTCCACACCAGCTCCATAGATTCTAATCTCAGAATAATCTTCAAATACATACCAATCACCAAACTTACAATTCGTCTCCAACTGCAAGAACTCTTGAGCCTTTGGCAAGAAGCATGGGGGAGATATTCCTTTCAAAATTGTATATGCAGTAGACATAAAATGACTTGCAAAGTCAAACAAACCTTCCTCATTCTATTCTCTCCTTACTATGTTTGTCCAAAATAATATTGATTGCCTCTTCTTATTTATATACATTATATTTAACCCACGATGCATGAATTCTTCTATATTTTGATATAAAAACAGATAAATAACAAGAGACGGAAACCTGAATGAACCCATCAGTGATAAACTCATAAGCTGAGAATTGACAGCTTCTTGCCAATAAGAAGGGATATCCAGCACTACTCCTGGCTTCATCATCAAGGCGAACATTCCCAAAACTGATTTTTCCACTGTACTGTCATCATCGTTTCCCAAAATCTTTGAAATCCACCTCAACACTGATTTGACTTGTACATCAAAAACCTCCATGGAGAATTCTTTATTGACAGGTGCAAATCGCTTATATCTAGCTTCAGAAAAAAGATGAACTATTTGAACTCTTTACCTGCAAGACTATCATAATGCACCATCAATGAATCATCAGTGAATTGGACATATGACTCTGACTCAGGGTAACAGAGAGCTTGATGAATCAATTTGGCTGAGACTTGCAGAACATTTTCTCCTTGAAAATTCATTACAAAACACTTTCCTGGGTACATGACAGACACTAGTGTTAGTCATTAGTATTTTTCACCTGTTGTTGATGACTAAATTCTAGCTTAGTTTTCTAGAAGCTGATCTCCATATGTCAATTTGTCATCTAGAAAACCCCCATAAACTTTTTTGCCTTCCTACCTTTTCAGTCCGCCCATTACAAGATGAAACCTCATTATCAAATCCTACTTAACCTCAACCATACTAGTCTGACCATCAGTTCTAAAGAAACAATCCAAATCTGTTCAAAAAACCTCCCCTAAGTTAGGAAGTGGCGCTTTAAGACATTTCACCCTTGGCAAACTATCCAAGAGCCAAAAAACCTCCATCTGCTATAGACCAGTCATAACAGACCTCCCACTCTGCTAATAAAGTTGGTCACAGCCCTAAGTCGTGCCACTGATACACCCTTAAGTCTCAGCAATACATAGACCATAATCTCAAGCTGATTTTAGGTGTTTTACAGTGTTTGATGGATCTTTCAAGGACAGGAAACATACCAGCATCTCAGAAGACAATTTTTGGCACCACATGAGAAGACAGCTGCTTCTAAATGTGATCTTGAGCCTGGGATGCAGCTACAGTGCAAAGAGTGTTTCATCAAGCTCTTGCGACCACCTTCGAAGCCTGAAAGAACAGTGAAAGAAAAACAACACTGTCAAGAGGCTGTCGATATGACATGACTAAGAACCTCCTTCATTTATAAGCAGAGGGTTTGAAGACCAAAGAAACCTCCTTCATCTATAAGTAGAGGGTTTGAAGACCAAACAAACCTCATTCATCTATAACCAGAGGGTTTTTAAAGCGCCTCCTTCATCTACAAGCAGAGGGCAAGGGGCCATGACTTCTTCACCAAAGCTAGAATGCCAAGCAACAAAGGAGGAAAACCAAGAAAAGTTCAAAACTGCCCAAAAAGGTCCCCTAGCACTGAAAGTGAAGAAAGACACATCAAGACTTGAAATTTTGGCCCAAGCTTCTACACATGTTTCTAAAAATCCTTGAGGGACTTGCTCACCAAAATTGAGCAAATTTTGACATGTTTTTGTTTTTCGACATTTTTGGGCCTAATTGCATAAAATCATGGGCGCCTCCATTTCAGTTTGGAGCATCCTAAACTCTTGAGAGTGGTACCATTGGATGTATTAAATTCAAGAGCATCTACTAAAATTTTTTTGGAGCATTTGAAGTTTTTTTGGTCCCCCGAAGATACAAAAAACACTCACTTTTTCAACATGCTGCCCCGTCTATCAACAAGGTTTATTTTCTGGTTTTTTACACACAGTCCTATCTTTGGAGGACTTTTGTGCATTGGATTGGAAAAATTTCACTTTTTCTGGAAATTAGACACTCGTAGCTTTCCAACGAGCTATCATGATCCCCATTTCGACATCAGGAAGGCTGCCAAATGTTTCCAGAAAGTCAGGGGACCTTTTGCTGATATAAATTTTGAGTATTTTTGTAATTTTTGAACCTTCAAAAATTGCTTTTTCCAAATGTGCGTTTAGCTATTTTTGCACATGGAAAATAATGAAAAGTCAATTATTTTTCCTTTTTTAGCATTTTCTAGATATTTTATGAGATATTTTGTGCCTTGGGCTTTGCAAAGCCTCAAGGACAAGTTTAGATATTTTGATTAGGCCAATAGGAGAGGAAGTTGAACCATGAGGTTTTCCTCACTTGAGCCTATATATTCCAAAGGCTTTCATTGTAAAAGAAGGCTAAAATTGAGAAGAGAAGCAATATATTGGTCATATGAGCTTTGGAGAAAATACTTGTGCTATGCTTTTGGATTGCCTCTTGAATGTTCTTGGATGGATAATAAAGGATTGTTGATGGATTCCATGACATGGTAGAATGGTATAGTGTTTCTTGCTTTGTTGTTGTCTTCTAGTTTTCATTCATGATACATGTTTCTTGCTTTCTATAGATCAGTAGAGATTAAATTTGAGATATGCCCATGGAGGCACCTCAAAATTCCTGAATCTTCATAGCTTTTATGTTTTCTTCTTCCTTAGTTGCATTAAAGAATTATTAACTGCTCTTTAATAACTTGAGGATATTGTTGCTAGTTTCATTAATAGTTCTATGCATGTTGAGTAGGATGTATGGTGTGCCCTGCTTACCTATGACTGTCCATAGTTCCATACATGAAGCTATCTCTTTGACTGATTAAGATTATCATTTTGTTTGAACCAAGGAGGCCTAGTCCCGATCTAGCCCTTTGCCTAAAAACTATGAAAGCTTGTTTGTCAAAGTGCCTAATAACTTAAAGACTGTGTTTAGGCGTTCCGGCATAGTATTTTGAGTTGTTAGTCCGTCTTATGTGTTTTCCCCAAAGTCTGATAGCCATTTCCCAAAGTTAGAGGGTCTTATACTTCTATGCATGGCTGGAATGTTTGTTTCGATGTGTTGATTAGTTTATAGTTACATGTTGCATGATTAAGGGTTTTCTTTACCATGTTTATGTTATCTATTGAACGAGTGATGCTTGAAACTCTTTGTTGTTCACAAACTTGATGTCCATTTACTCCATTTTTCCCAAAGATCCTTTCTACCTTGAATCAAATCGGCCCTTCAACAACCTTATATCGTCATCTAATAGTTTTCTTGCCCTTTTGACCCCATAGCCCAGTTAATCTACATCTTGTTATCTATGTTATATCTTTGATCAGTTTCATCCCTCACAACTTAAAAAAACCAAAACCAAAAAACATACTCCATAACTATCCTAATATCAGAACAACATAAGCAAACACACCGATATCTTTTACATATAATAGAGAGAGCCCTCTCTGAGTCCAGGAAGGCTAGGTCCTTGGGCTCCAAAGCTTGGTTTGATGTTACATCGTCATTTGGCTCACCAATCGGCCAAATCACGGGAACCTAACATAATGGTGATCACGGTGGGACTCTGAGTAACAAAAAACTTAGTTTCCCTCATCTTTAGAGACTTTTGAGAATACTAGTTGATTGAATTATCCCACCGCTCACTAACATAATGGCAATCATGGTGGGACCTATTGAGTACATGATAGTCTAGCAAACTCTGATAGACTCTTTAGTCCTTCAACATTTAACTTAGACCATCAGCCTTTAGAATCATTCAGAGTAAACTCTCTGTTTCACCATCTTAGCAAAGTGATGAATCAGGTTTATAACACTCTTACATACTAGGCTGCACATAAAACTCAGGAAAAACCCAAAAAACTCCCTTAGATTGGTTTTTGTCAATACTGGTGGTGGACTATACACATATACCTCAAAACAACCAAGTTCCACCTGGCGACTCCACTAGCCTCCAGTAGGCCTTACTATTTTACCGAACTCTAGATTACTATCTGATTGACCTATCCCATCACTCACTAACATAGCGGGAGATGGTGGGACCACTGAGTACATGACAGTCTAGCAAACTCTTATATAATCTTTAGTCCTTTAGGTACTCAAACAAGCAAGCAGTCCATAGAATCATTTAGAGTAAACTCTGTTTGATATCGCCACCCTAGCAAAGTGTTGAAACAAGCTTAGAATACTTTAACAAACCATAGGCTGCACATAAACTCAGAAAAACCTTAAAAACATTTCCAGATTAGTTACTGGTGGTGGATCATAACTACAACTTTACAAAAACAACCAAGTTCCACTTGGCAACTCCACAACTCTTAATAGACCTAAAGACTCCACTGGAGGAAGAACCTAAAACATGACCAGTCCTCCTAGAAAGAACAAGCACTCAGGGCTTAGTTGGATTCAGGAAATTATTGTCTTTATCTATAACTATGTTCTATCCTACTTTGAGCCTGATCAGGAATACACCGATGAGATCTACATTGATCATTGGAAAAATCTCAAACCTCAAAAAGCTAAGCCTCAAATTTCAGACCATGAGCAGGCTTGTACACCTGTGCTTACCCCAGATTCACCTATGGAAAACCTAGCAAAACATGAGCCTCATGCTACCTTTCCCACTCTGGCTGAAACCTCAAACAATCATGAACCTATTTTTACACTACCTATATCGACAAAGGTCCCAGAAAGATACAAGCCTCTGGTTTTACCTCCCATCTTTCAAGCCCTTCCTGCAAATCTTCAAAATAAATTACCCAGGTTTGATGGAGAAAGCTCCAAAGTCACCGCTGAAGAGCACGCCCGGAAACTTGAGGATTTACTTGACCTTTATGACATAGAACAAGATGATGTGCGTATTAGAATGTTTGCCTTATCATTACAAGGAAAAATTAAGAGTTGGTTTCAAGACCTTCCCGCTACAAGCATTACCAATTTTCATCAGTTCACTCAAATCTTCCTAGATAGGTAGGTGTTCGTGGGTAATAAAGTTCTCATCATAAAGGAGTACAATCAGTTAAAAAGACAACCAGGGGAAACAATACAAAACTTTTCAGCCAGGTTCAATAAAGTATACCATGCAGTGCCTGCTAACCTAAAGCCACCCCTTGGATGTGCTCTCTTGCACTACCCAGATTCTTTTGACCCAGAGTTGGTTTTCCAGATAAGAAACAAAGATCCTTTGACCCTAGAAGAAATGAAAAGGATAGCAGTTGATGTAGAATTCAACATAATAAATAGGGAGGCACAGCTAAGAATAATAGAGAAAGACAAAGAAAATCAAGAAAGACAAGCATCTTCAGAGGAAAAGTTGAAAAAATTGGTATGTATGTTAGGAAAACTAGAGCATCTACTTGATAGGAAAAGAGAAAAACACAAGGTTAACACTGCTTATTCAAACCAACCTACCTTTCTTCCTCAGGTTGAACACACTCGACTATCACAAGACAAGAGTTATAAACAAAATGTGCCAAATGGGAAAGTTCCAAATAAAAACATAGAGGAATGCTCTAAAGAAACTATCAGCCATTTTGAAATCATAGATTCTGAAATGGAAGAAGAATCAAAACCTTTAGGTTCTCTACCCTTATGCTTTAAATCATTCTAGACTTTGAAAGAAAATTTGCATCCTAAAGATCTCTCAGCAGTTATTCAGGAAAACCCTGTTCAAGTTAACTCTCACCTAAATCAAGAAGAGCCGATGGAGGAGGAATTCAAATCTAAGATAGGAGATAAATCAAAACCTGTAGGGTCTCTACCTTTATGTTGGGAGTCATTTGAGTTCATAAAAGCAAACTGGCCCCCTAAAAATCTATCAGAAAAAACTCATGAATTACATTCTAACTATCCTCAACATCACAAAGAATTGGTTGAAGATGAAAATAAGCAAGAAATGACAGAGAACCCACAGGATCTCTCTAAGGGCATAAATGATGATTCATCATCTCTCATAGTTGAAGCCCAAAAAGACACTCATCCTTCAAATCATATTTCCCAAGAGAAAGAAGATTATTTTAAAGAAATGAAAATGCCTCCCTTTTTAACTGAAGAGGAAATAGATCAACTTATAAACATACAAACAACCTCTGAAACTTCATATAACCAAAAAATTTTTGATCTTTCTCCTGTTAATCTTGCATATCATAAATCAGAAAATAGATGTGTAGATCAATTTGAAGAAAAGCAATCTGATAGTCCAATGTGCATGGTTGATGATATTTCTTATGTTAATGATTCTCCAAGGTTTGATAAATATGTTGATGATTGTGATTTCCAAACAGAAACTAACTTTGCAGAACACTCAGCCTTTGATTTTTGGGAGGAAGCTCAGTTTCATAAACTTGAGAAAAGTGAGCAGCCATTACAGGTCATCTATGACACTGATGAGGAGAGCCTTGAGAGTTTAGAAGTAAGTGAAGAGTCTCGGACTCTTTGCTCTACTTCACTTCAGTCCATCAGAGATAAAATTCACATAATTGGAAATCAACAGTTTTTCAGCTTTGATGATGAGGTTGAGGAGGATGATGAAATTCCTGAGCATGTTGTAAATGAGAAGCCTTTTCCTGAAATGGTTGAAGAAGTCATTTCGAGCATGGAATCTTCCTTAACTCCAGATTTGCAGCCACCAATTTCCATTGAGTTACAAATTGCAGATGAAGAAGTAGAGGTTGAGAAACAAATGAGAGTTATCACACTATCCTTTCAAGATAATTTACTGTCGAAGTGTATCCCTGCTCATCAACCTGATGACCTTCACATAGTTTTCAACCCGCCTTATCAAAACACATCAGCCTGGCAAGAGAACTACACTGCAATATGTGATGAGTCTGATAGCTCAAGTGATCATGAAGAAGAGTTGCTTTACTAGGGCGGTCCCAAATATAGCCAAGTGGAAGAAAGAGTAGTCTTGAATGAATCCTATATCTCAAATCCTCTAGATCAGGTATTATTCCAAGATCCATTTGTTGTTTTCCTTGAGAAGTCTACAAGAGTAATCTTGAATGAATCCTATATCTCAAAACCTATAGATCAGGTATTATTCCAAGATCCATCTGTTGTTTTCCTTGAGAAGTCTGAAAGAGTAGTGGGTTCTATTATGAACAAGTTGCTGCCGAGAATGAGAAAAAACTTAAGCACTACTGTCCAGAAAAAAACCAAATGGGAGTGGCCTTTTCATTATTTCTGCATCATGAAAGAACTAAACCAGAATCACTCATGTAATCATCTACTTGACTGGTTACATTGGAAAGAAGATTTCACCAAACAAATGTCTGTTGTGTATAGATTAGTTTAGGCTAAGATAGATAGATAGCTATGGAAAATAAGCTCAGCCTTGTGAGCACCTTTTCAATTGTATTTTGTTTGAAGAAAAAGTGAAAAAGAAGAAAATACAAAAACAGTAAAAAGTAGGAAAAGAGGGCAGTTTCTAAAAAAGCAATGGTAAAGCCCCGTACCCAAAAATAGTCATGCTGAAAGCGAGCAAGTCTAAATGCCGCTACTAGTACTCAAATGTCTTGTTCAATTATCTAGCCTAATCATAGCTGAACATGTTTAAATTTAATTGCTGATAAGTTAGTGAGTGAACAAGATGGTCAACATTGTGTAAGCTTGACTTATCAAAGAGAGTAGATTAGGAGAAGATAATGGTTCCACACGCCCAAAACAGAATCAAAGAGGGCAGTTTCTAAAAAGCAATGGTAAAGCCCCATGTTCCAAAAAATAGTCCTTCGGAAAGTGAGCAAGTCTAAATGCCGCTACTAGTACTTCAATGTCTTGTTCAGCTATCTAGCCTAATCATAGCTGAACATGTTTAAATTTATTTGTTGATAAGTTAGTGAGTGAAAAAGATGGTCAACATTGTGTAAGCTTGACTTATCAAAGAGAGTAGATTAGGAGAAGATACTGGTTCCACACGCCCAAAACAGAACCAAAGAGGGAAGCAGGGATGAAAAACAAATTGTGCATCGTAGCCCTGTTTTTCCTAGTTTCCATTTCTGCAAAATAATATTTGTGTGTAGCTTGTCTTTTATGCCGCAAATGCATGACAAATCAGACTGTCTAATCCTGATTTGATCATCTTTTAAATTTTGTGTTTTAGATTAGAGAACAAAATCCTGTCAAACAACTTAATCTTGATAGTTGATCTAGCATAGGTAGAGAAATGAAGGAGTTCATCAGTTTAATCTGAACTCCCGGCAGATATAAGTGTAGAATTAGATAGGTTAATTTTGCAAAAAGAAAAATATATATTCAAAAGGCTGCTAGTTCAAATGCGCCAAAAGGAAGAAAAAATGTTAGGAAAGATAGTGGGGTAGGTAGAAATATCATTGATGCTAATCATGTTGTCACTTTTCAGAAGTAGCATCAAAGAAGGATGAAATTTGCCCCAATGGGTAAGGCACTAGTCTTCATAAGCCAAAGATCTAAGATTCTGGACACCTCCTGAAAAGGAGCTGCCCTCCCCAAATGGAGCTACTGTTAGTCATCAATATTTTTCACCTGTTGTTGATGACTAAATTCTAGCTTAGTTTTCTAGAAGCTGATCTCCATATGTCAATTTGTCATCTAGAAAACCCCCATAAACTTTTTTGCCTTCCTACCTTTTCAGTCCGCCCATTACAAGATGAAACCTCATTATCAAATCCTACTTAACCTCAACCATACTAGTCTGACCATCAGTTCTAAAGAAACAATCCAAATCTGTTCAAAAAACCTCCCCTAAGTTAGGAAGTGGC
This sequence comes from Pinus albicaulis, assembly GCA_034641835.2. NCBI lineage: Eukaryota > Viridiplantae > Streptophyta > Pinopsida > Pinales > Pinaceae > Pinus > Pinus albicaulis. The sequence goes on from CM076573.1 coordinate 335,961,707, forward strand.
GCTTTAAGACATTTCACCGTTGGCAAACTATCCAAGAGCCAAAAAACCTCCATCTGCTATAGACCAGTCATAACAGACCTCCCACTCTCCTAATAAATTTGGTCACAGCCCTAAGTCGCGCCACTGATACACCCTTAAGTCTCAACAATACATAGACCATAATCTCAAGCTGATTTTAGGTGTTTTACAATGTTTGATGGATCTTTCAAGGACAGGAAACATACCAGCATCTCAGAAGACAATTTTTGGCGCCACATGAAAAGACAGCTACTTCTAAATGTGATCTTGAGCCTGGGATGCAGCTACAGTGCAAAGAGTTTTTCATCAAGCTCTTGCGACCACCTTCGAAGCCTGAAAGAACAGTGAAAGAAAAACAACATTGTCAAGAGGCTGTCGATATGACATGACTAAGAACCTCCTTCATTTATAAGCAGAGGGTTTGAAGACCAAAGAAACCTCCTTCATCTATAAGTAGAGGGTTTGAAGACCAAACAAACCTCCTTCATCTATAAGCAGAGGGTTTTGAAAGCACCTCCTTCATCTACAAGCAGAGGGCAAGGGGCCATGACTTCTTCACCAAAGCTAGAATGCCAAGCAACAAAGGAGGAAAACCAAGAAAAGTTCAAAACTGCCCAAAAAGGGCGCCCGGCACTGAAAGTGAAGAAAGACACATCAAGACTTGGAATTTTTGCCCGAGCTTCTAGACATGTTTCTAAAAATCCTTGAGGGACTTGCTCACCAAAATTGAGCAAATTTTGACATGTTTTTGTTTTTCGACATTTTTGGGCCTAATTGCATAAAATCATGGGCGCCGCCATTTCAGTTTGGAGCATACTCAACTCTTGAGAGTGGTACCATTGGATGTATTAAATTCAAGAGCATCTACTAAAAATTTTTTGGAGCATTTGAAGTTGTTTTGGTCCCCCAAAGATACAAAAGACACTCACTTTTTCAACATGCTGCCCCGTCTATCAGCAAGGTTTATTTTCTGGTTTTTTACACAAAGTCCTATTTTTGGAGGATTTTTGGGTATTGGATTGGGAAAATTTCACTTTTTCTAGAAATTAGACACTCGTAGCTTTCCAACGAGCTATCATGATCCCCGTTTCGACATCGGGAAGGCTGCCAAATGTTTCTGGAAAATCAGGGGACCTTTTGCTGATATAAATTTTGAGTATTTTTGTAATTTTTGAACCTTCAAAAATTGCTTTTTCCAAATGTGAGTTTAGCTATTTTTGCACATGGAAAATAATGCAAAGTCAATTATTTTTCCTTTTTTAGCATTTTCTAGATATTTTATGAGATATTTTGTGCCTTGGGCTTTGCAAAGCCTCAAGGACAAGTTTAGATATTTTGATTAGGCCAATAGGAGAGGAAGTTGAACCATGAGGTTTTCCTCACTTGAGCCTATATATTCCAAAGGCTTTCATTGTAAAAGAAGGCTGAAATTGAGGAGAGAAGCAATATATTGGTCATATGAGCTTTGGAGAAAATACTTGTGCTATGCTTTTGGATTGCCTCTTGAATGTTCTTGGATGGATAATGAAGGATTGTTGATGGATTCCATGACATGGTAGAATGGTATAGTGTTTCTTGCTTTGTTGTTGTCTTCTAGTTTTCATTCATGATACATGTTTCTTGCTTGCTATAGATCAGTAGAGATTAAATTTGAGATATTCCCATGGAGGAACCTCAAAATTCCTGAATCTTCATAGCTTTTATGTTTTCTTCTTCCTTAGTTGCATTAAAGAATTCTTAACTGCTCTTTAATAACTTGAGGATATTGTTGCTAGTTTCATTAATAGTTCTATGCATGTTGAGTAGGATGTATGGTGTGCCCTACTTACCTATGACTGTCCATATTTCCATACATGAAGCTATCTCTTTGACTGATTAAGATTATCATTTTGTTTGAACCAAGGAGGCCTAGTCCCGATCTAGCCCTTTGCCTAAAACTATGCAAATCTTGTTGTTCAAAGTGCCCAATAACTTGAAGTACTGTGTTTAGGCATTCTGGCATAGTGTTTTGAGTTGTTAGTCCATCTTATGTGTTTTCCCCAAAGTCTGATAGCCATTTCCCAAAGTTAGAGGGTCTTATACTTCTATGCATGGCTGGAATGTTTGTTTCGATGTGTTGATTAGTTTATAGTTACATGTTGCATGATTAAGGGTTTTCTTTACCATGTTTATGTTATCTGTTGAACCAGTGATGCTTGAAACTCTTTGTTGTTCACAAACTTGATGTCCATTTACTCCATTTTGCCCAAAGATCCTTTCTACCTTGAATCAAATCGGCCCTTCAACAGCCTTATATCGTCATCTAATAGTTTTCTTGCCCTTTTGACCCCATAGCCCAGTTAATCTACTTCTTGTTATCTATGTTATATCTTTGATCAGTTTCATCCCTCACAACTTAAAAAAACCAAAACCAAAAAACATACTCCATAACTATCCTAATATCAGAACAACATAAGCAAACACACCGATATATTTTACATATAATAGAGAGAGCCCTCTCTGAGTCCAGGAAGGCTAGGTCCTTGGGCTCCAAAGCTTGGTTTGATGTTACATCGTCATTTGGCTCACCAATCGGCCAAATCACGGGAACCTAAAAACTAGCCAATACACAAATTCAGGAAAAAGGTGTGTTCTTGGAATGCATGCAGACAATACACTAGTTTTAACCATGGCAGTATAAATTGGAGAAGTTTTATCATTTAAGTAGACCTAATGATAAAATGAAAAGTGGTCTAGAGAATAGAAAGTATCCTGGATGTCCCTCTTAGCGCCCATGAGAGGAATGTGACTGTAAGAACCTAAAAGTGATGGACACTTGGCCATAATTTAGCTTGGGGTGAAAAACAATCAACAAGGTGACAGATAGCAGAGAAAGACATAGTGCAGATACAAATTCAAACACAAACTAACAACAATAACTATAGATTTGAGGCTTTTGCGATGAGTATTTTGTGTAGAGAAGTTTTCCTGTTTAATCGCATCCATTCTTGTTGATTTCAATAAAGAAAAGGTAGAATGGTGATTTTAAAACATAAACAATAAAAGACAAATAGATATATGTAAATAGAAGGTGACGTTACAAACCCAGACAATGAGGTTCGTCATCAGGAAAAGATCCATGGGTAAGAACTGATCAACAAGAATGGATGCGATTAAACTGGAAAAATTCTCTACACATAACAACAATAACCTTAGAAAAATGAGAATCCATCTTAAATAGGTGGCGCGGGCTTAAGAATTAAATGCTGAAGAGACGCGCCAAAAGACCACTAAAAGTACTCCGACGTGGACCACATCTGTCACCAGCTGGCTACATACATCACTATGGGTGGTCTCAAGGTACGGAGAGATTGTCGGGTTCATGCCCCCGCAGTGAATCTTGATCGTTGATCTAGATCAGCCTTGCAGTCAGCAGGGTCAACTGAAGAGGCACCCTACTCATTAACCCGCATGCTGAAAGTGCCTGCGGGTTGACACTTGTATTCCCTGTCTGTAAAATCATTGGATCTCACTCCATAACATGCTCTATATTTAGTCTGTGTATTGGGACCCGCTTCCACAAAGACTTAAAGTATTAAACTTTAAACTTAATGTAACAAATATTACATTTTTATGCTAAAGTATATGAAACTTTATACTCTAGCATATATTTCAATAATTTTCTATCTTTTTTTATCTTTTTGAAAATTAAAAATAAAGGATATTTCAAATGAGCCACAACATCTGGCTCCACCTGGGGATAGTGTTTTTTGCCATGAAACACTAAGAACTGCAAATTAGTGCCTTCACTTCGGGCATGGAGTCAAATTCTATTTGATGAAAAATGTACAATGAAGGAAACCTAATATGTACAATGGTGAACCATAAAAATTCAGTGCTGGAAGTAATGTTTTAGATACTGCCCATTCACAGGTAGCTCTATTGTTTCTCCATCAAGATTCTCCAGTATGAAAGTGTTATTCGATCTAGCTTCAATAATCCTGTATGGGCCATACTAGAGAGGATCAAACTTACCATACTTTTCTTTTTCTTCTCTTCTGGTATCCCATCTTAATACCAAATCTCCAGTTTGAAAAAGAATCTCCTTTTATTTTCTATCAAAAATGGACTTCATTTTTTCTTGATAGCTGACCAATTTTTCCCTGATTTTATTCCTACTCTCACTCAATTCCATCACCTTATTCAGTCTTCTTATCAATGTGTTAGGTTATTCTTTTGCTTCTTGAAGAAAATAAATTACTAGTCTAGCTAGATGAGTAGGAAACAAAGCTTGAGTACCATATACCAATTCATAAGGGGACTTACCAGTAGATCTTCTAGTAGTCATTCTTATTTCCTAGAGAGAAAATATCAATTTTGAATCCCAATTTTTCTTATTTTCATTAATTTTTTTCTTCAAAATCTTAGCCAATGTCTTGTTGGAAGATTCAACTAGCCCATTCCCTTGAGGATGATATGTTGTAGAATGAGAAAAAATGACACTATATGTTTGACAAAAATTAATGAATCTAACTGAATTGAATACCTGAGCATTGTTTGTTACAATATTGACTAGACACCCAAACCTGTTGTAGATGTTTTCTTCCAGAAACTTCATTACTACCAGATCATTTGCTTTTCTGATAGGTATTGCCTCCATCCACTTTGTAAAATAATTAGTGGCAGTCAGAATCCACTTGAACTACGCACTTGATGGTGGATTGATTTCCCAAATAAAATCTAATCCCCATTTTCTAAAGGGTTCTTCAACAAATACAGGAAGAAGAGGTAGAGGAGCTAACCTTTTCTTCTCTGCAAACAATTGACATTTCTGGTAGCTTCTAACCAATCTGTATACATCAGCAAACAAGGAAGGCCAGTAAAAACTTGATTTGAGGATTTTATGAGCAGTAACCTTCTAGCTATAATGGCCTCCACACATACTTTCATGATATTCTTTGATAACTTCCATTGACTCTCCTTCTGTCAAACACAACAACAAAATGCCAGCAGGATCCTTCCAATATAATTTAGCATCAATTATAACATAAGGTTGAGCTTTGAGTATAAGAGCTCTATACTTTGTTCTTTTTATTGAGGGAGGACAAGAGAAAAAGAAAAAGTAGTGAATAATATCCCTATGCCAATTAGAGTAGGGAAATTTGTATTTAATTGTTGACTTTGTGCTACTTTGACTTGTTTCATCAATAGCTTCATCCAAAGGTGCAAATAGATTAATTCCTAGAGCTTGAAAATTAGATTCTGTTAGTAGCTCTGCCAAGCCCTGTTCTTTTACCAATTTAGTAGGTTTAATGTCTAAGTCATACTCCTGGATTTTAGAAATCCACTTTCCTCTTTTTCCTTTAACATCACTTTGAACTAACACATCTGATTTAGGTACATATGAAACTATTTGAGACTGCAGTACATAAGTTCTAAAGGATTTTAATGATTTAACTAAGGCATATACCTGTTTATCCAAGATATTGTATTTGAGTTCTGCAGCTCTGAGAACTTTACTGAAAAATGCCACAGGTTGCTCTTTTCCCTCTCCATTCTTCTGCAGCAACATAGCAGTAATGGAAGAAGTGTTGGGAAAAATACTGAGAGGGGGGGGGGGTGAATCAGTATTTACTGTATATTCAAAACTTTTACTTTTTCTTGCTTCTAAAACCCATACGCTACTTTCCTGATACATAGTCGCGTATATACGCGGATACCCTTTATGAAACTCGCGTATGAACAGAGATATTAATAAACAATCAATTCTTTACTAAGATCCTTACATGTATTCATTCATCAGATGTTTATATAGCAGTAGACCAGTGCAGTAATAATAGAATGAAACATCACACAAAAGCATCACATATGAACACCATGATTTTTAGGTGGAAACCCAAGTCGGGAGAAAACCACCGCTGCCGTTGTCTCAACCTTCAATATTTTATTATAGAGAAAAACTTCTTACAATCATGTACTGGTGCAGACTTAAACCAGCACGCAGGCACCCACCTGCAGAAGGCTACAACATTCTCTCGTTTACCAGCCTCTCCTGGGAGGGAGCCTCAACCCCCTGCTCTCGTTTACCAGTCTCACCTGGAAGGGAGCTACTACCCCCTGATATTAGCACCAGCCTCTGCTGATATTATCAGACTGAAGGCTTCAACCCTCAGATCCACTGCAGACCACGTTTCATCAATTTTCAAACTAGATCCAACAACTCCAACACAACCCTTCACTCTTCAATAAACATACTTTGCCCAATGCTACAAACAGAATAGTGAACCCACTGTAACCAGAATATCAGATTTAACCCAAACTTCAGATCAGACATTCAGAAACGCATTCAACTTTGAGACCCCATTAATTCAAATTCCATACGCTCTTTTAGTATATCAGACCCGCGTATGTACGCGCATTTCATAAGACCAACCCGCGTATGCTTCAGTAAATTCTTCAAATAAATCCTAACTGAGCATACGCTCTTTTATATGAACAGAGCCGCGTATACACGCGCTTTTCACGAAACCAACCTGCGTATGGATCTATAAAAGATAAATTTTGCACAAAAGATCAGATCTCTGAACTTACCCAGATTTCTTCAACTTCTTCGACTGATTTGCGCCAGGTCTTCATCACTTCTATTCAGATCATCCAAGAGATTCACCATTTCAAGATCTAGAGATCTTTCACCTTCATGATGTCCATAGATGCTTCATAGATTCAGATCTATCAATTAAGAGCAGAGTTTAAACCATGCAGATATACTTCAGAGTGAAGTATTCATTAAAGCCCAGACACGCACACCCTTTGCATAATGAATTTATTCTCCTTATATAGGTTTACCCTTTTTCAATACCATGAGCCAAAACCACATCACTTCCGATGGTATTCCTGGACGGGATCAAATAGACACCCCAGCGCTCAATACAATGGGTCAATACCATGGTAACACCCCGTGGTATTCTAAATTTGGAGCGCAAAAGGGCATACACGACTTGGTACGTACTTTCCCACGTGCATACGCGCAGTATTCTTAACAAACCCGCGTATTCCTTGTAACACACCTTTTTCATCATTATTCTTGCACATACTGATATTTCTTTCTTCTGCAATCTTCTGTACTACTTGTAGAACATCAGATATATATTATTAATAAACTTATCAAGCATCAAGAACAACTTCATTAAGTAGGTTGCCATCATCTTCATCAAGTGGGTTTCCATCAAGGACAAAAATCTGCATCATATTGCCAACAATCTCCCCCTTTGGACTTGATGGCAACCACGATGGTGTTTGATCACTATAACAGATAGATACATTAAGAACAATCATTAGTCAAACACCATTAGTCAAACACCATGTCACTCTCCCCCTTTGACATCAAGGGCAAAGGGTGGATCAAAACCAACACAAGGTTTTTCTCCTCATGTAGACATAAGAGCTCTGCAGATCTGATGTGCACTGAAGTTACCATGCTCCCCCTGACTTCATGCTGAATCATCAATCATATTTTTCAATGAAGTACATGACTCTATGAACTTCCTATCACCAAGACTCATTCTTACATCAAAGATCCAACCAAGTGGATTTACATATGCGACTCAAATACCCAACCAAGTGGGTTTACAAATTTGAACAAGTCCTTACATGACTGATTATTACAATTTACAGCATGGGTCTCAACATGACCTTTTCATCAAATTACAAGTATGACTTTGCACAACCAAAACCAAAAAGACCTCAAGAGAGAGATCAAGTTTCAGAACCATCATAATGCCAACAATGCATTATTCTCAGCCAGGCTAGTGCTCCCCCTGAAACTGTGCATCCTTTCCATATGACCAAAACTCCTTCTTAGCTTGAGTAACCTGAACACTTTCAACAGCCAATCATCAAGGCATCTTCACTCAATATCAGAGAATGAAACAGAAATATCAGAGCTAAATCAGTGACTCAAATAGCATCAAACATACCAAACAGCACTGCAACAGAGCTGAATAATGCTGACCCCAAACAAAAATTGCCAGCAACCAATCATACGCGGCTTTATTTGTTTCAACTTGCGTATATACGCGACTGTCTTTCAGGAAACCCACGTATACAATTTAATCTTCTGAATTTATGCAGATTTGTTCTTTTGACTGGCAGAGAATACTCCCAGCTTTTGTCTTAGATATTCGAATGCTTCCTTGGGCAGAGGTTTGGTAAAGATATCAACAGCTTGTTCTTTGGAGGGAACATACTCCAACTTCACCTTTTTTTCAAGCACTTGTTCACGTAAGAAGTGATACTTGATGGGAATGTGCTTGGTCTTCGAATGCATAACAGGATTCTTTGAGATACTGATGGCACTTGTATTATCACACATAATGGAGATAGGAGAAGTACATTTGATTTGAAAATCTCCCAAGGTTTGCATCATCCAAAGGAGTTGAGTGCAACAAGATGCAGCAGCCACATATTCTGCTTCAGCAGTAGATAAGGCAATAGAACTTTGCTTCTTACTGAACCAAGATACCAATCGAGGCCCCATATAGAATGCACCACCACTTGTGCTTTTTCGATCATCAACATTTCCAGCCCAATCTGCATCAGAGTAAGCATGAAGAGTAAGATCATCATTCTTTGGATACCATAGTACAAAGTCTTGAGTTCCTTGTAGATATTTGAATATTCTTTTGACAGCCTGAAGATGGGACTCTTTTGGATTAGCTTGGAATCGTCCAACAATCCCAACAGCATGCATAATTTCTGGTCTAGTCCCGGTGAGATAAAGTAGACTTCCTATCATTGATCTGTATTCTGGTTGATTCACCATGGGAGAATCATCATGAGAACTGAGATTGCATCCGGTTATCATTGGTGTACTTACAGGCTTGCATTCTTCCATGCCATGCTTCTTCAAAATTTGCTTAAGATATTTTTCTTGTGATAGAAATATACCATCTATAGTTTGATGCACTTGCAAGCCAAGAAAGAATGTTAGTTCCCCAAGTAAGGACATCTCAAATTCTTGCTGCATAACAGAAGCAAATTTTTGACTCAAGGATTCTTCATTACTCCCAAAAATGATATCATCAACATATCCAATCACAATCAAAAGTTTGTCATGTTCAATTTTTGTGTATAAGTTGCTATCAGCAGACCCCTTTGAAAATCCTTGTTGATGGAGATATTTTTCAAGACGATAGTACCATGCCCTTGGAGCTTGTTTGAGACCATATAGAGCCTTTTTAAGTTTACAAACAATATTCTTATCATTTCCCGAAGTGAATCCCTCTGGTTGTTCTATATAAACTTCTTCTTCTAGATCACCATTGAGGAAAGCAGATTTGACATCCATTTGATAGACTTTTATTTGTTGAGAACTTGAAAAAGCAAGAAACATTCTTATGGCTTCAAGTCTAGCTACAGGAGCAAAAGTTTCTTCAAAGTCTATACCTTCTTGTTGAGTGTACCCTTTGCAAACCAATCTGGCTTTGTTTCTTATAACATCCCCATTTTCATTTAACTTGTTCTTGAATATCCATTTGGCTCCAATGACATTTTTATCATGTGGCCTTGGTACCAATTCCCAAGTGTGATTCTTTTCAATTTGATCAAGCTCTTCATTCATGGCTTGAATCCAACATTCATCTTTGCTAGCTTGATTGACATTTTTGGGTTCAATTGTGGATAGGAATGCCAGATAGCTAGAATATCCCACAAGAGTCCTCCTTGTTTGTACACCCGATTCCTTGTTTCCCAAAATTTGAGATTCAGGATGATTCTTTTGAACATATCTGGATGGAGCCTTTTCTGATAAATCATCTTCAAGTTCTTCATTGGATCCACTTTCTATATCATTTCCATTTGATGTAGAAGGACAAAAATCACCATCATCTTCTTCTGTTGCTTGTTTTTCTTCTTTAGGAGCTGCAGGAGACTCATCAATGACAACATCAATACATTCAACAATCTTTCGAAGCCTTTTATTGTAACATTTGTATGCTCTTCTTGTAGATGAGTAACCAAGAAGTATCCCTTCATATGATCTAGGTTCAAACTTGCCAAGCTTTTCATCATTATTTTTGATAAAGCATTTACTTCCAAAAATTCTGAAATGCTTTATAGAGGGAGAATTACCATACCAGAGTTCATATGGAGTTTTGTCACTATTTACCCGAACATGTGCCTTGTTGAGAATATTTACTGCTGTATGTGCTGCTTCTCCCCAGAACATGTCAGGAGTTCCAAAATCATCAAGCATAGCTCTAGCCATTTGTTGAATTGTTCTATTCATTCTTTCTGCTACGCCATTTTGTTGTGGAGTACCTGCTACAGAGAACTGTCTCTTTATGCCATGTTGTTCACAAAATTCAAAGAATTCATTTGATGTATATTCTCCTCCTCGATCAGATCTAAGGCATTTGATTTTTAGATCTAATTCATTTTCAACCAGAGCTTTGAAGATCTGAAATTTCTCAAATGCTTCATCTTTGTGTTTAAGAAACCCAATCCAACACATTCTAGAGAAATCATCAATAAATAAGATATAGTATTCTTCTCCACGTGGTGACTTTTTCCTCATAGGTCCACAGATGTCAGTATGAACAAGTTCAAGAGGCCTACTTGATGATCCTTCTTTGGCATTAAATTGTACTCTAGTCTCCTTACCAAACTGGTAGGATTTGCATATGATACTCTTTGGTAGAGTAATATTGGGAATACCACGAACAGCTTGAAGTCTACTTGCTTTGTTGATTTGAGAGAAGCTTAGATGCCCCAACCTTCTATGCCATAGCCAATTTTCTGAAGATTTGCTCAAGTAACATTGATCTTTGCAGTTCTTCAATACATATAGGTTGCTTGGAGTTCTTTTCCCTTTTATAATAGTTCTACCTGTATCCAGATCATGAACCACACATTCTTTTGAACTGAAGACGACTTTTGTACCTTGATCACACATTTGAATTACACTTAACAGGTTATGCCTTAATCCATCCACATACATGACATCATTAGCCTTCACCTTTTCTTTTAGAAACACGGACCCTTTTCCTTTAATTACATCAGGATTATCATTTCCAAATGTAACTTTCTTTTCCTTTTCTAGAGCATTATATGAAAGAAGTTTGCTTTTGTCACCTGTCATGTGTCTAGAGCACCCACTATCAATGTACCATTGATTTTCTTCACCTTCTGCGAATAACGCTATCCCACAATTTTCAACCTGTAATTCCTTCTTTTTCCATACTTTGGAACTTGAAGGAAAATGTTGTTTTGGTTGGACTTTGCTCCTGCATTCAGATTCTTCATGGCCAAAGTTATTGCAATAAGCACATTCAACTTCATTTTGAAGAGGAGAAAAGTTGTTATAGGTGTTCTTTTTTGGTTCAATATCCATCCTTTTCTTTCTTGCTTCTCTTGTCATGATGGTTTTATATGCAACACATTGAACGGCTTTATGACCAAAATTGTGACATTAGAAACATTGTCCATTGAAGTAGAAATTTCTGCGATCATGAAATCTTCTAGTTGAATTTACCTGTTGATTGTTGCTTCTTTGAGAGATATCCCTGTTAGTGTTCCTTGTATTGTGATGATCATGCTTTACCTGTAAAGATTCTTTATTACCTTGTTGAGTGGCTGAATGTAGTAAACCACTTGTAGCTGCTTTTAGATAATTTGGTGCTGAAGCCTGAGAGGATTCTCCGGTATATCCAAGACTTGTCTTAATCAGAGGAGATCGTTGAACCTTGATAATCTCATCTAAGGTTTCAGATCCTTTAGAAAATCTAAGATTCAGAGTCTTTACTTTCTCAAGTTATTTTCTTAGACTTACTACTTCACATTCTACTTTTTCAGTATGTTTCTTTGCTTCTTCATTCTGCCTTTTCAGAGTCTCTATGATTATCTTACTTTCTTCCAAGCATATTTTGAGTTGATTGTTCTGATCAAGAAAATAATTGTCATCTAGAGCATCCATAAAAGCATCCTTATCATCTCTAGAGTTATTTTCAAATGCCATGAGAAGTCTAAGATCTTGTTCACATTCTTCCCCACTGTCAGATAACTCATCACTGTCTTCATTTGTATAGTAGCTTTTCTTAGTGCTAGACCGGTTCTTATTTCTTCTTGCTACTTCTTTCTCTTTAGCAGATGTTTCTTTATAAGGACATTTTGCAGCATAATGACCAACTCTTCCACAATTAAAACATTTGAAGGGAAGCTTACCTTTGAATCTTCCGGTTCCTAGTTGGAGTTTTCTCACAAAGTTTGCCTCATCTTCTTCTGAGATATATCCTGACCCTTCCAGTTTTTGAACTTCTTTCCCTTTTGTAGAAGCTTTAAAAACAACTTCTTTGACTTCAGATGGTCCTCCTCTCCTCATTTCGTATGCAGTCAATATGCCATGAAGTTGCACCATAGTAAGATTTTGAAGGTCCTGTTTTTCTTCAAGGGCAGAAACTTTTGACTCAAACTTGGCCGTTAGTGATCTCAAAATTTTCTCAACCAAAGTGGATTCGGTTATTGTTTCTCCCAGATTTCTCATATGGTTTACAACATCATCAACACGTAAAAAGAAACCAGCAATATTCTCATCACTATGCATTTTTAAATTTTCATACTCAATTCTGAGAGATTGAAGTTTTGCACTTTTTACCTTTGCATCACCTTCATAGCTTAGGATGATTTTGTCCCATATCTCCTTTGCTATATTTAGCTACATGACTTTGACAAATTCTGCTTCAGTTAGACTTCCAGTTATAGCATTGACCGCTTTTGCATTTGATTCATAATTATTTCTTTCAGTTGGATCTGTTGGTGTAGCAGTTGGATATTGATACCCTTGTTCAACAATGGCCCATATATCTACTCCCATAGACTGAAGATAGGATCTCATCCTTATTTTCCAAAAGATTAAATTGCTTTCGTTGAAGAGCAGAGTTTTGATAGATGTTGTTCCCTCGTGATTGCTCATTGTGCTTGATCGTCCTTCTAGCGGTTACGGTTAAGCCTTTTCAGAAGGACCTCCTCTGATACCAATTGTTGGAAAAATACTGAGAGGGGGGTTGAATCGGTATTTACTATATATTCAAAAATTTTACTTTTCTTGCTTCTAAAACCCATACGCTACTTTCTACGTCTGATCGCGTATATATGCGTGAATACCCTTTATGAAACTCACGTATGAATAGAGATATTAATAAACAATCAATTCTTTAATAAGATCCTTACATGTATTCATTCATCGGATGTTTATATAGCAGAAGACATGTGCAGTAATAACAGAATGAAACATCACACAAAAGCATCACACATGAACACCATGATTTTTAGGTGGAAACCCAAGTCGGGAGAAAACCATCGCTGCCGTTGTCTCAGCCTTCAATATTTTATTATAGAGAAAAACTTCTTACAATCATGTACTGGTCCAGACTTATACCAGCATGCAGGCACCCACCTGTAGAAGGCTACCACCTTCTCTCGTTTACCAGCCTCACCTGGAAGGGAGCTTCAACCCCCTGCTCTCGTTTACCAGTCTCACCTGAAAGGGAGCTACTACCCCCTGATATTAGCACCAGCCTCTGCTGACAGAAAGCTTCTATTATCAGACTGAAGGCTTCAACCCTCAGATCCACTGTAGACCACGTTTCATCAATTTTCAAACTGGATCCAACAGCTCCAACACAACCCTTCACTCTTCAATAAACATACTTTGCCCAATGCTACAAACAGAACAGTGAACCCACTGTAACCAGAATATCAGAGTTAACCCAAACTTCAGATCAGACATTCAGAAACACATTCAACTTTGAGACCCCATTAATTCAAATTCCATACGCTCTTTTAGTATATCAGACCCACGTATGTACGCGCATTTCATAAGACCAACCCGCGTATGCTTCAGTAAATTCTTCAAATAAATCCTAACTGAGCATACGCTCTTTTCTCTGAATAGAGCCGCGTATACACGCGCTTTTCATGAAACCAACCTGCGTATGGATCTATAAAAGATAAATTTTGCACAACAGATCAGATCTCTGAACTTACCCAGATTTCTTCAACTTCTTCAACTGATTTGTGCCAGGTCTTCATCACTTCTATTCAGATCATCCAAGAGATTCACCATTTCAAGATCTAGAGATCTTTCACCATCATGATGTCCATAGATGCTTCATAGATTCAGATCTATCAATTAAGAGCAGATTTTAAACCATGCAGATATACTTCAGAGTGAAGTATTCATTAAAGCCCAGACACGCACACCCTTTGCATAATGAATTTCTTCTCCTTATATAGGTTTACCCTTTTTCAATACCATGAGCCAAAACCACATCACTTCGGATGGTATTCCTGGACGGGATCAAATAGACACCCCAACACTCAATACAATGGGTCAATACCATGGTAACACCCCGTGGTATTCTAAATTTGGAGTGCAAAAGGGCATACGCGACTTGGTACGTACTTTCCCGCGTGCATACGCGCAGTCTTCTTAACAAACCCACGTATTCCTTGTAACACACCTTTTTCATCATTATTCTTGCACATACTGATATTTCTTTCTTCTGCAATCTTCTGTACTACTTGTAGAACATCAGATATATATTATTAATAAACTTATCAAGCATCAAGAACAACTTCATTAAGTAGGTTGCCATCATCTTCATCAAGTGGGTTGCCATCAAGGACAACACTCTGCATCATATTGCCAACAAGAAGTTGATGCAAATGAAAATATTTGGAAAGGCTTTTGATAATCTGGACTAATTAAAACAGGAGCTTCTTGAAGGCTTCTTTAATCCTGGAAAAGGAACCTCTTGCATATTTGTCCCATTTTTCTTCAGCATTTTTCTTCAACATGTATGTTATGTTTCTGACAATCTCAGCATAATTTGGGAAAAATCTTCTCACGAAATTAATTTTTCCTAGAAATCTCTAGATATCTTTCTTACTTCTAGGCAACAGAATTGTCTGTATAGCTTCAACTCTTGCTGGATCAATTTTCACCCCCTAATTAGAAACTATATGTCCCAAAAACTTACCTTCTTCCAAAGAAAATAGAGATTTCTTAGGATTCAATGATAACCCAACCTTCCTGCATTTCAGGAAAGCCTTCTGCAGATGCTCCAAGTGCTCATCATCAGAACCTGAAAAAATAGTCACATCATCCAAATATATGACTACAAATTTGTCACCCACAAATGTTATGTCCATTTCCATTTGAAAAGTAGCCCCTGCATTCATGAGACCGAATGACATCTTGACATACATGAGCATTCCCCAAGGTGTGGAAATTTTTTTTTCTTCTGATCTTCCTTTTCAACAGCTACTTGGTTGTACCCCGAGAAACCATCAACCATAGATAATCTATAAGCTCTTGTCACTTTTTGTAAAACATAATCCATCTTTGGCAAAGGATAATTTTCTTTTAGAGAAGCTCTGTTCAAATTCCTGAAATCAACACATAGCCTTATCTCTCCATTATTTTTCCTCACAAGAACCAGATTAGAAACCCAGTCTAAATATCTAAGTGGGACTATGATTTTTGCTTGCAACAATTTCATCACCTCCTTTTTAATTAGGGTGAGGAGCAGTGGATTAATCTGCCTGAGCTTCTGCCTGTGAGGCTTAATCCCATATTTTAATGGTATTTTATGCTGAATAACATCTAAATCATATGTTTTCAAATCATCATAGGACCATGCAAATACATCCATATACTTTTTGAAAATATCAATATACCTTTCTTTATAATCCTTTGGTACTCCTTTGAATATCTTAACAACCTTGGGCTCTTGCTGAGTTCCTAGATTACAGTATTCCATCTCACCTTCTTGAGATACCTTATTTTTATCCAGTGCTACATCATTTTCATCAAACAGCCTTTCAAGAGGAACAAAACCTCTAGGTAATACATTGTATTTCAATTGTATTATCTTCTGATCACCTATTGATTCCTTAAGGTTTGTCAAGCCCTCATTATGATTAGTCTGCTCACTTTCTTGACCTATTTCACTATCTTCAAAGTTTCCAATCATTGTTAGAAAATGATTGATCTTCTCATCATCTTCGAGAACCTGCTAGTGTTTAACATTATCAGGGATTAAGGGTCTATGCCTCAACTCAATCTCATATCCTAGTTTAGGATTGATGGGTGGCTTGAATGTACTGGCTGCAACTTCCAATGAATCTGCCATTTTTTTTCTTCTCTTAGAATAAATTGAAGATTCAAAGCTTCAAAGTAATTTTCAATAAGGTCCCAAATATCATTCCTATATGATCTCAACCTTGGATGCTTAGTTTGAAAAAAAAATTTAATCTGTCTTATAATCAACTCAAAGTCACCAAAAATGGAAATACATTGAATTCCCATTTGTTTATCAGTTCGGAGACACAAAACTAATGCCTCATACTCAACTACATTATTTGTCGATTCAAATTCCAGTAAAAATCCAGCTCCTGTGTCATCTTTTGAATAGGCACCATCAAAATAACACTTCCAAATTTTATTTGAATCCAACTCCTTATGTATAATTGTTGAAGAGAGCTGCTTCTATGAGTCTTCAACAAATTCTGCATCTTCATGCAGCATAAAACAAGAAAGATCTTATTTCTCTTGGCCTTAGATAGGGGAATTTCCTGCATCTTTCTTTGTGGTAGTCTTAACAAATCTAATTTCTCTGTATAAGCTTCTTTCTTCCTCTTGTCTGATTGTTTTACTGAGTTCTTTAGTTGTGGAGTCACCATTGGAGAAGGGACTGACTCTGTCTATTTTTCCTCCTCATCCTAAGTTCTTAATCTCTTTTTTGATCTTAAGTCATACTTCTTATACAGATCTGCTTGCATAAATTCAGTGAATTTATTACAATAATCATCCATTTCTTCCTAATCAAATGACACATCAGCTTATGTGAATTATTCTTCACATTTCTCTTATTCCTCATCATATTCAATATAAACAACAGATATTTCATCTTCAATATATTTTTTATCATCCTCAGTAGACTATGAAGGAGTTGCTTCTATATATAAGGGTGCTCAAACATGTTCTAGGTCTCTTCTTTCCCTTTGCAAAATCTGCAAGGGTTGCTTTCTGAACTATGGATTGAAAAATCCTCTGTTTTGTTGTGCATGTTTCTTATTGCCCAATTCCATCTTCACTAATTTATTTGATAATTTCTTGATAACCTTAGTCATGTCATAAATCTTTTGATCATGTGATGAATCTTCTTTGGCCTTACCTTTATCTCGAACTGACTGCTTTTCTTGTGTTTTTCTAGCAACGATCATATTTGCTTGAATCTCCAAAGCATCAGTTTGGATTTGTTCAAGAGTATCAGATCTTCTCTCTCTCAAAGTGAAACTAAAATATGATACAAAAGCTCCAGCAAAAACAACTCTTGCTCTAATAGGAGGAGGTTTCATTTCTGCGAGAAAACTATTATACAATTTGTTGAATCTTTTAAAGAAATCATTCATGTTTTCATCAGAATTTTTCTTAATAGCATTAAACTCTGTCAATGAATAACCATGACCTCTCTTTTCACCACATATTTAGATGAATTTTCTTTTTAATTCGTCCCAATTATTAATTGAGCCATTTGGTAACCCTTTAAACCATTTTCTTGCATCTCCATTCAGAGATTGTACAAAAAGCCTCATTACTACATCAAGATGCTCAACATTTAAATTTTAAGCAAAAGTGCAAAACAAAATAAAGTGTTTTTCTATAGTTATTTCATCTTCACCAGTAAATCTAGGAATAAATTGAAGGTATTCCTGAGGCATTTCATTCATAGGTTGTGGAAGATTTAATGGTGCATATCTATTCATCAAGAAATCAGGGACAGGGGCTACCATGTTTATGCCTTGATTAACTGCTCCTTGAGTAGGTGGAGTTTGTATACCAGTTGTAGATGTGGGTGGATGAGCTGAAACAACTGATATGGGAAGGGGTTGGTGAAAAATGGTAGAAGAACTGGAAACTGTATTAGGTTGAGCTTCTGTAAATGTGAATGAAACAAACTCAAAAGATTGTTCTTATATCTTTATTTCTTGGAAATGAATAGGTGGGGAAAAGGATTCTTGCTTTGGGAAAATGAGTTTCCGAGAAATATCCGTGGATGAAAGGTTATGAGAACTACTTCCTAGTGTAGGCAATGTAGCATCAGGCATAGAAAGTTCTCTTCTGGCTCTTTTTAAAAACCAGTTTTTCAAGATCGGATAGAATAGGAGCTTTCTTCTGAGAGGTATCTGACCTCAATGTGGCCTTTTATATGCCAGAATTATGAAATAAAGACATAGCTTGATATTTCCTCCTCTCTGAACAACCAGAGGAAATACAAAATAAACCCAGGGAAAGAACTTCATTTCTTCGTCCCCGGCAATGGCGCCAAAAAATCTTGTACCTTAAGATATAATCCCTTGGTTGTGGTAAGGAACCCGTGCTTACGACATTTATATAAATATGTCACAGAAATATTGGTCTTTGTTTAATCACCTTCATATATTTATCATTAAACCCTCAAAGATCAAATATAATGAATGTCCCACAATGCTATTATATGTTGATATAGAATGGAATGATCAGAAGAACATGAAAGAAAAAGCCCAAACTGATATGTTGATGTACATAATATATCACCTCAAACTTCAGAAGAATTATAAGAAAAGGAATAGTTAAAATGAAGGAGCACCTAATAAGGATTTTAAATCTTATTCACAAAAGTAAAAAGAGACATGCAACTTCATTACTTCATTTTATTCAAGTAAATAAATAACACAATGTAAACAAGAAGACACATCGATATCAAAAAATGCCAGAAAATTTCTTTTCGTTCATTAATCATTTGAAAACTAAGTACTAAATTTGCAGTCTAAAGGTCCAAAACTCAGAACCTTTTTACTTCTTATTTATCTCTTTAAATACAATAGAAAGCAGCTTGTAACTACTGGAACCAATCCTAACTGCTTCAACTACTTATGACTTTGTCAACCACCTATTACATGTCATCAAAAATGTCTTATTACAACTCCATTCTCTTTAAAAGATGAAAATAACATTAAACATAAATCCTAATCTATTTGCTGAATGTGAACTGATGATGCTGTTGTTGCATTTCCTTGACTGGTTGGTTTATCTTTCTTTGAAATCTAAGGATCATTTTGCAGATATCTCATCCAAGCTCTGCATTTCTTCCATATCTCAATGTTTGTCTTAGGTGAATGAACCATATTGTGATATTCCAATCTAAAGGAAGTAATTCTATTGAATGATGGCCTCTCTGTAAATAAAGTCTTCACTAACCATAGCAGCTGAAAATGTCTTTGAAGGAAATTGATCATTGTTGCTCATTTAAGAATTTGGGTCTTTTCATGAGTATTTTCTACCTTGCTTTTTTCCAACACCAGTAAGGGTTCATAAGAATCCCATGATAAAAGACAACCTCCAAGACCCCAACATGAGGGAAAACCTACTCTAGCTCTTTTTTCAAATAAATTATCAAACTGGCTTACTGCTTCCTTAAGCTCAATCAAATTCTTCTCTGTAGACTTTCTGCAATCATTTTTGACAATCATCTTATTAATTTCCACAACATATAAAATCTTGTCTTTAATTTCATTCTCTTCAAATTATTAATCGGTTTTGGAATTAATGAAATCAATGAATTTTCTTTCCCAAATGGCTCTGTTAATTGTCTTTTTCTTGTCTACCATGACTTATTCTTAAAAATATCTGATGATACTTCTTTCCTCTGCTACAACAGTCAGAAAACCCAAAATTTCTTTCATTTCTTCAATAATATCACTCCAGGTGATATCCTTAGCCTATATTAGGGACATGTTTCCCTTCAATTTTTCATTGATATTTTTAATCTCGGCATTACCAATCTGACAATCTATTTTGTATTGACTTACTTCTTCCTTTTTGTCTTGTAAGATCTTTGTTGGTGTCTCCAAATTGTCTTGTGCCTTTTTGCGGTCTCTCTCTGCCATCTTTAGTTCAGTAGTCAATTGAGATATTTGTGCTACTGGATCTTCATTTCCAGATGGAAAAAAAGAAGTAAAAGTATGAGATTTAATGTGATTTTGCAATGATAATGTAGTATTCTTCAATTTTGTGATTTCTTCTTCATTTTGAAAGAGCTTCTGAAGAATTTTTTCTTTCTCATTTTCTACTTCTGCAACCTCTGCTGCCATAGAGTTCTCTCTTGTAGGCAATTTGAAATTTTTCTTTAGCACAGAGATTTCAGATTCAACACTTTGCAGCAGTTTCTATACAGCTGACCTATCATTGGGATCTACCCTAATATTCACAATAATCTTTTTAAGCTCTTCATTCTGGATTGTTAAAGCCCTAGAATTTTCTTTCTCCAACTTCAATTGCTTGATCACTTTTCCAAGCATGTTTTCAGCCTTAAGTGCCATTGCATTGGTTTTGTTCAAGTCATTCACAATCAGTTGACCTATTTGCATATGTAGATTTACTTTGTCAAGAAATTGAATTTTCTTTATATCCACATTTAGATTCACAATATTAAAATTATTGGATGAAACAATAGACATATCAGAGGGATGTGAAAGGGAAATCTTAAATTGATATTTTTCAAGATCCATTGTAGTTAGCAGTCTTATTTGATCTGGGGTTATCTGGTACTCAGCTTGAGCCTCCATGCTTGCCTTCATTTTCTGATTTCTTTCTGCAATCTGAGCAAACATTTGTTTAATTAAGGGCACTTGTTCCTAACTTCTTTCATGTCTTCTAGGTGAAGCAGGGAAATTTTTCTCATCTCCCAATTGTAGTGAGAAACTAGGTTGTGCATCTATAGAATCCTCACTGAGCTTTGTCCTCTTTTTAGTCCTTTGTTCTTCATCCTCTAAATTAATCATTGTTTCTTTACCTCTCTTATTTGAATTCTCTGATATGATAGGAGTTTGTACATTTGATCTCATAGCACCTGCAAAACCCCTATTTTCCATCTTTTCCATATCAGGTCTTCTTTCATGAATGAATGTTGAATACCCTTTTTCAATTCTTCTATTAGAAATCACACTATGAGGGTCATAAGACCACTTATCTCCTAACATTAGGTGCATTTCATCTAACATCTTGGTGACTTAATCGGTTTCCTATCTCATATTAACTATAAAAGGACCAACTATTGTGAAACCAACTCCAAAAATAGAAGAAAAGTGATATCAACGCCTTAGAAATAAGCCACTTTGAGGGGGAAACCTCCAATACATTACATGAATGAACAATTCTTGGATGATGAAAATTAAAAAACCTCCTTTCTATATATAGGAGTCCATGGGGCCATAATGTAATCCTAGTGGGGCCACAATGTAATCCTATCCGACCTAACAATAATAATTTAAGGGCACAATAATAACAATATGGGGGTTACAGGGGTACAATAATAACAATAAGGGGGTTACACGAACAACAATAAGGGACTATACTATTAATATAGGGACCTAACATGCCCCTCTCCTTCAAAAAAGTGTTGTCCTCAACGCTTGAGTAGCTATGGGTGCTTCTGTATGAAATTCTCATCCTCCCATGTAGAATCTTCAGTGGGTAACTTCTTTCACTTGATGAGATACTCTGAAATTGATCGATTCCATAGCTTTCAAGTTCTTGTTTCCGTGACTGTTTCAGGTTCCAATATGATTTTTCCTTCCTCATCAATTTCTAGCAATATTGTTTGAACTGGAATATTTTCACCTATAACCTTCTTTAAGCATGAAACATGAAAAACTGGATGCACTCATGAAGAAGTAGGAAGCTCCAATTTGTATGCCATAGTACCAATATTTTGCAACACCTTATAAGGACCATAGTACTTTGGCGATAATCTATTATCCTTCTTAGCTTGCTTGAGGGACATTTGTTTGTATGGTTGTAGCCGTAAAAATACCTAGTCTCCTACATCAAAACTTCTCTCGCTGCGATGTTGATCTACCTATTGTTTCATTCGATTTTGTGCCAAATTCAAGTTATCCTTTAAGAGTTGGAGAACTTCTTATTAATGCTTGATGTGATCTTCCACTGCTTGAACCTTTGAAATTCCTCTTAAATATGATGTGATGGATGGTGGATGATATCCATAAAGTGCCATAAATGGGGTCATTTTTGCTGCAGTATGGAAGGAAGTGTTATACCACCATTCAGCGAGAGGTAACCACTTGACCCATTGTGTTTGTTTATCGGATACAAAACAACGAAGATATCCTTCCAAACATTTATTTACTATCTCAGTTTGACCATCAGATTGAGGATGATAAGATGAGCTATGAGCTAATTGAGTACCCAAACAAGAGAATAACTCCGTCCAAAAATTTCCAGTAAAAATGGGATCTCTGTCGCTCACAATAACCCTTGGGCTTCCATGTAGCTTTTGAATTCTATCCATAAATGTAGTAGCAACTGTACTTGCTTTAAATGAATGAGATAATGCACAAAAGTGTGCATACTTGGTAAGTCTATCAACTACCACCATGATGACACTCTTTCCTTCGGACTTAGGTAAACCTATGATAAAATCCATTGAAATATCCTCCCAACGCTGACTTGGAATGGATAAAGGTTGTAGAAGTCCTAGGGCCTTAATTGTATCAACTTTATTCTACTAGAAAACAAAAAATTCCACCACAAAATTTTGAATATCAAATTTTAAGGCCATCCCAAAAAAATTATTTCTTCGCCCTGTGGTAAGTTTTTAAAAATCCTAAGTGTCCTGCTAAAGGAGAAGTGTGAAATTCCAAAAGAATCTTTTGTTTTAGTTGGGAATTCTTACAAAGATATAAGCGTTATTTGTACCATAAAGAATCGTTTTTCCAACTAAATGTATCATATGTACTAGGATCTTGTTGCAACTTTTGAATGAGTGTCCATACTTCTTTGTCCTTCTTCCATTCATCTCTTGCTTCAGTTATCCAATCTGGTTGGATAATAGAAATGGCACAAATCAATGCTTCCACCTCTTCATTCTTTCTTGAGAGTGCATCTACAACAACATTAAGCTTCCCTTGTTTGTAGATTATTTCAACGTCATAACCCAACATCTTTGTGACTCATTTTTGCTGCTCTTCTGAAGATATTCTTTGTTCCAAAAAGTGTTTAAGACTATCATGATCAATTTTTACCTTGAAGTGTCTTCCCATTAGGTAAGTTCACCATTTCTTTAGTGCATGCAGTATTGCTAACATTTCCTTCTCATAAATAGGTTTTTGTAAATACTTTTCTTTGATTGGACGACTTTCAAAAGCAATGGGTCTTCCCTCCTGCATTAAAATAGCACCAATTCCATTTCCTGAGGCATCACATTCCACAATAAAGGTTTTTGTGAAGTCTATTGTAGCTAAGACCGGTGCTAGGCACATTGCCTCTTTAAGATGTTCAAAGGCCTTAGTTGCTTCAGGAGTCCATGAAAATGCATCTTTCTTCAATAATATTGTTAGAGGTGCTGCTATTCTCCCATAATTCTTAACAAAATTGCGATAATACCCTGTTAACCCAAAAAATCCTCGCAACTTATTTATGGTTGTGGGGACTTTCCATTCCTTAATGGATTTAATTTTGTTAGGGTCTACCTTAACACCCTCGTGAGATACAATATGACCCAGATATTCCACCTCTTGTACTCCAAAGAAACATTTGGATGTTTTAGCATATAATTGTTTCTCCTGCAATAGTTTGAGCACCCTGTCAACATGTTGAACATGATCCTTCCAAGACCTACTGTAGATTAGTATATCATCAAAAAATACTAGCACAAATTTTCTAAGGAAGGGTTTGAAAATGGAATTCATCAACCCTTGAAATGTAGAAGGCGCATTGGTAAGGCCAAAAGGCATGAACAAAAATTCATAATGACCCTCATGAGTTCGAAATGCTGTTTTTGGAATATCTTCAGTCTTCATTCTAATTTGATGATATCCTGAACGAAGATCCAACTTGGTAAAATAAATTTATCCATGTAATTCATCCAATAATTCATCAATCACAGGAATGGGAAATTTATCTTTAATGGTGAGCTTATTGAGCTCCCTATAATCCGGACACATTCGCCATGATCCATCCTTCTTGTGTACCACTACTACAGGAGCAGAGAAAGAACTTTGACTAGGTTGAATTATACCCGCCTCTAACATTTCTGCAATCATACGTTCAATTTCGCTCTTTTGGAAGTAAGGATATCTATAAGGCCTGATGTTTGGAGGAACACTTCCTGGAATCAAATGAATAGCATGATCATGATCACGAATAGGTGGGAGTCCTTTAGGAGTTTCAAACACCTTGGAATGATTGTCCAAGACTTGTTGGAGATCTGCAAAAATAGATCATTTTGATGTTGGAACTTCTAGTGAGCATAATTGTGCAATTACGCCTCGTTGTTCTTTCTTTAGAAGCTTTTTCATGACATTATAGCTTATTATCTTTCCTGGCTTCCCTACAATACCCCATAATTCGACTTCCTTTCCTTCTAAAAAAATAATTCAAGAAAAGTTCTTGAAAATTAAAAGCTACCATCCTCAAAGATTTTAACCATTATACTCCTAGTACAACATCAGTAGCTCCCATAGGAATGGAAGGCATTGGACTATTCAATACATATTCCCCCATGATTAGCTTGATATTATGGAATTTTCTAGAGCAATTTATAGTTCCTCCATTTGCAACCATCACTTGACATTCTGGTGCTGGGTATAGGAAACAATTTAATTCCTTGGCTACCTTACAATGAATAAAATTATGGGTGCTACCTAAATCAATCAACACTTTTACCTTTTTCTTCTTGATATGTCCTTCTATCTTCATAGTTTGAGGAGTAGTAATTCCTGCCAATGCATTACATGATATGGTCGGACTCATTTCTTCCTCTTCTAGGGCTGGTCCTTGGTGTATATCCTCTTCTTGTTCATTTTCTTCTTCCTCTTCACAATCTATGTAAAATAATTTCTTCTTAGCACACTTATGACCTTTAGTGTATTTTCTATCACAACTGTAGCAAAGCCCTTTTGCTCTTTTTCTTCCAATTGTTGTGGTGTCAACCTTGTAGGTTGTGGAAATCTGGGCGTAGCAACACTTCCTTATTTATAGAAGTGAGTGGTAGGCTTCCTTGTCACCATAATTTTACATTCAATTTTTCTTGCCAACCTGAATGCCTTCTCCAATGAATCAGGTTCCAAAACACGAACTTCATGTTGGCTGTTATCCTATAAAGTATCTATGAAGAGATCAATCTTGTATTCCTCTGGAATATCAGTTACCCTTATATTCAATTTTAGGAAGTCCTCAATGTGCTCCCCCACTAAGCCCTTTTGTTTGATATTTATCAATTCGCTAAAGAAGGTATTTCTCTTCGTATACTCATAATGTGCTATCATTTCCTCCGTAAAAATTGACCGAGTGACAATTTTTTTATGGGAGCAAAGCCATCGATACCATACAAATGTATTTTGTTCTAAATGTAAAGTTTCAATGCGTACCTTTTGTGTGTTTTGCACATTATGGAGATCAAAATATTGCTCCATCTATAGTATCCATGTTACATGATCCTTTCCATCAAACTTCCTCATATCCAATTTTGGAATATGGTGGTTCTTCCCGCCAACATTAGAGTTTATGAAATCACGATTAACATTTATTTTGTTCTCATCATGAGTTTCCTCTACTATCTTTTCACCATTAGGAAACATTTCTTGTATCAACTTTGTCAAACCTTCCATGTCTCCTTTTAGATCATTCTTCATGTTTTCCATTTTTTCATCGATCTTAGCTTCCATGTCATTCATCTTAGATTCCATGCCATCTATCTTAGATTCCATGCATTTCTTCAAACCATCCATCTTCGCTTCCACACCTTTCTTCAAAACATCCATTTCATTTTTTGTTGCTCTTTGCAAGAGTGAAATTTGGTGCACTTGCTCTTGTAATTTTGATAGATCATGTTGCAATTCTTCATCTTAATGAGTCATAGTAGAGCCTTTTGAAGGCTTAATGGGTGTTGAATTATTTTTACGGGGAATTTTTTTTAACCCAATACTGATATATATTCTACAATATGTCATTTGAATCAATTCAAATTGATTCTTCAAACAAGACATATGCAATTCGTAAAAAAATTACACACCTTTTTCTTGCTTTTGAGGAGATTGATATTGAAATTGGATTATCTTTGTGATTTCGGCTCTTCAATATCTGAAATTGGGCACTGAAGTAGCCTTCTAAATTATCTATTCGAATGCCACAGGTCTGACTTAATTTGGATTCTCCAAGGCAAAGTTATGTCCAATCTACCACAATGACCTAACTATGGACTGGTTCAGTAGAGTGAATTTGTATGACTTGCCACGTGTCATTGTTTTGTCTTTTAGCTCTGAAATTTATAGAAAATAAACTACAGTTTGTGTACTTGTGACCACTTCTTATGGCACTCCAATATGATGCTCAGAGAGAGAGTTATGAAAATTTTCCCATGATCGCCTCTTTGAGATGAAATTCAGGAGCCTAAAAAAGCACTACCTTCCACAAATCGTATCTCCGAAAATATTGCGAACCAAGCTCTGAAATTTTGCAACGATTTTCCTCGGGATTTCAGCTTCTCGCCCTAAAAATTTCAGATTCTGAACCTTCGTATAAAAAAATTTATAGCGCAAATTCCATGATCACCTATTTAGATTAAATTGAGGAGCCTGCAAAAAGACCTAACTTCCACAGATCATATCTCATAAAATATTGTGCACCAAGATATGAAATTTTTTGACGATGTTCCTCCAGATTTCAACTTCGTACCCTAAAAATTTCATCTTCTGAAACTTCGTAGAAAAAACGTTATAGCAAAAATTCCACGATGACCTGTTTGGAGCAACGAAACCCTAGAATCCAAACCTCTGATACCAAATGTTGTGAAACCAGCTCCAAAAATAGAAGAAAAGAGATATCAATGCCTTATAAATAAGACACTTCAAGGGGGAAACCTCCAATACATTACATGAATGAACAATTCTTGGATGATACAAATTACAAACCTCCTTTCTATATATAGGAGTCCATGGGGCTATAATGTAATCCTAGTGGGGCCACAATGTAATCCTAGCCAACCTAACAATAATAATTTAAGGGCACAATAATAACAATATGGGGGTTACAGGGGTACAATAATAATAGTAAGGGGGTTACATTAACAACAATAAGGGACTATACTAGTAATATAGGGACCTAACACC
Source organism: Pinus albicaulis (assembly GCA_034641835.2). Lineage (NCBI taxonomy): Eukaryota > Viridiplantae > Streptophyta > Pinopsida > Pinales > Pinaceae > Pinus > Pinus albicaulis. Next base: position 335,988,932 of record CM076573.1, read on the forward strand.
AACAGTCATTGGAAATTTAAACATATGACCTTTGTTCATAGGCACAAAATGTATTTGATCAAAATTTAAACTTTACGTAACGAATTCGAAAGCAAAAAATATCATGGTTACAAATACTAGAAGCCTATAAGATTCCACAATAGCTCCATAGAGTCTAATCTTAGAATAATCTTCAAAGGCATACCAATCACCAAACTTACAATTCATCCACAGCTGCAAGAACTCTTGAGCCTTTGGCTGGAAGCATGGGGGAGATATTCCATTCAAAATTTTATATGCAGTAGACATAAAATGACTTGCAAAGTCAAAAAAACCTTCCTCATTCTATTCTCTCCTTACTATGTTTGTCCAAAATACTACTGATTGCCTCTTCATATTTATATCCATTATATTTAACCACAGATGCATGAATTCTTGTACATTTTTGTATAAAAACAGATAAATAACAAGAGTGGGAAACCTGAATGAACCTGTCAGTGGTAAAATCATCAGCTGAGAACTGACATCTTCTTGCCAAGAAGAAGGGATATCTATCACTACTCCTGGCTTCATCATCAAGGTGAACATTCCAAAAACTGATTTTTCAACTATATTGTCATCATATTTTCCCAAAATATTTGAAATGCAGTACCTCAACACTGGTCTGACTTCTACATAAAAAACCTCCATGGAGAATTATTTATCTTCAGGTGCAAAATGCTTTGTATCTGGCTTTAGAAAAAATATGAGTTGGTTGAACTCTTGACCTGCAAGACTATCATAATACCCATCAACGAATCATCAATGAATTGGACATACGACTTTGACTTAGGGTAACAGAGAGCTTGACGAATCAATTTGGCTGAGACTTGCAAAACATTTTCTCCTTGACAATTCATTACAAAACACTTTCTTGGGTACATGACAAACACTAGCCAATACACAAATTCAGGAAAAATGTGCATTCTTGGAATGCATGCATACAATAAAGCAGTCTTAACCATGGCAGTATAAATTGGAGAATGTTTATCATTTAAGAAGACTTGTTGATAAAATGAAAGGTGGTCTAGGGAATAGACAATATCTTGGATGTCCCTCTCAGTGTCCATGAGAGGAATGTGACTGGAAGAACTTGAAAGGGATGGACACTTGGCCATAATTTAGCTTGGGGTGAAAGATAATCGACAATGTGACAGACAGTAGAGAAACACGCAGCACAAACACAACTTCAAACACAAACTAACAACAATAACTTTAGAATTATAAGAATCCATCTTAAATAGGTGGTGTGGGCTTAAGAATTACATGATGAAGAGACGCGCCAAAATATCGTTAAAAGTACTCCGACATGGACCACATCTGTCACCAGCTAGCTACATACGTCATTGCGGGAGGTCTCAAGGTACGGATATCTCGTCGGTTTCATGCCCCTGCAGTGAATCTCGACCGTTGATCTGGATTGACCCCGCAGTAAATCGGGTCAACTGTGGAGGCACCCTCCTCGTTCACTCATGCACTGAAAGTGCCCGCAGGTTGACACTTTTATTCCTTGTCTGTCAAATCATCGGATCCCACTCCATAACATGCTCAATATTTGGTCTGTGTATTGGGAGCCACTTCCACAAAGACTTAAAGTCTTAAACTTTAAACTTAATGTAATGAATATTACATTTTTATGCTGAAGCAAATGAACCACAACACCATTAATGACTTCAACTTGATCATTAGCTTACGAATAGTAGGATTAAGAATGATCTTGTCGAAAACCAAGAAAGGAAGTTAACTTCATGATCATGTGGTTCTAAAAATGAGAATCATGATCTGTGACAATTGAGCAAGGCACACCGAATCGAAAGATAGCTTGATTGAATAGGAAGAGAAAAATGGTTTCTCCATCAGCTCGAAAGGTGGGAATGGCTTTAGCCCATTTCATGAAATATTCAACCACAACTACGATGTAGTTGTGTCCATCAATATAAGTGGGATTAGATGTTACGAATTATATTCTGTAATATTCCTACATTAGCCTACAACTAATGGGAATATTAAAATTTTGTTTTGTCACATAGATAGGTGAATAAGTGGGCGGGAGGACCCATAAAACTCTTTATGATGAACAAAACCACGTCTCATGTGAAACTGGACTTATATTTTCAGCCTAATAAAGTACCCTAAGGTGTGGACAGGGTCTAGAACATATTGACTAGGTCAAAATTGACCAAATCCACAACGTTGTCTTGGAGGAGTGGCCATCAATGAGGCACAATGCAGTTTTAGATGGAACTTCTTTGTGTGAAAGGAGTGTTTTCAAGGAAGGTGGTTTAGGGTTTGTAAGCTCTCAACTTATAAAAGGAAGAGGATGGTAGCATGAAAGGGTTGTTGATGATATAATATTTTCTCAGTATATGGTCTGTTTATACATATCTCATTCTCTCACTATATAGCTGAGAATAATGTTGTTTAGCATTGGGTGTTCTTGATTGGGAATCCCACCTTTTCCATTAAGTAGCTCTTGGGAGAGTTTGTGCTACATTGTCCACTATCTAGCTGAAGGCCAAGCTACTTCTCTCAACTATAGCACAAATCCTGTTGAGGGTTTGATTTTTGTTGCAAGCTATAACAAGTGGAGATTAGATCTGTTAGATCTAGTCCATTTTAGTGCTTCTTTTCAGTGGAGGAGGGTTCTACTTCATTAGGAGGATGGTATTGAAGACTTTGAGCATTATTTTCATATCTTGGCATGTGGCCAACTGTATTTTGATCCCTACAGTGCAGTATAGATTCATATCTATGTTATTTCTATAGGTGTGTTTGCAGGGTGTTTCAGCTCACCAATTGGAGAGTGATTTTCTAGGTGTTGGGGATCATCCCTTCACATTAGAGATATTTTGGAGGATATCATTTGTATTTTTTATATCAGATCAGATCCACTTTCCAGATCTGAATATTTCTATAGATCTACAGTCTTAGATCTCAGATCTACATCTTGTACTCGGTATTTTGCTGAAAACCCCAAGGGGGATTGTTAGAGGAGATTGTATAGTGTATAGATCTGGTATATATCAAAAATTTTGTCCCCATACTTGCTCTATATCTGATGTGTAATCTACAGCTGTTACAGAGCCAATAAAATAATGTTTTAAGGCATTTTTAGTCTTTATATATGGTTGCAACACCTCATTTTGAGGATTTCTTTCAATGGAGACTTGTATTTTCTTGTAATGCATCTTATGGGCCACTTTTAACATGTATTTTGTTGTTGTAATGACAAATGGAGGTCTCCATATTGGCCTCCTTCTTTATAAAAGATGAACTGTGTTATTTTTCTGCAGATCTGCATTCTATTGTTGCATTCCCCATTTGGGAATATTACAGTGGAATCAGAGCATCATCTTGGCATAGCCCATGCTTTCTAAGAAGCCAATATGTATTTTCAAGAAAATAAAAGATAGAAGAATAATATTGATTACACATAAGAAAAAGAAGACAAGGGTAAGACCCCTTTATCTGGAGGAATGAAAGGGAAGAAGATCTCTAAAATTCTTCTCCAAACTATGCATTAGCTTAAAAGATAAATAAAAGGGATGAAGAGGGAAAGACATGAAGATCCCTCAAGAAGATATTCACATGACGAAAACCCCAGTTCTTCATATCATGTGTGCAAGCACTCAGCTACACAATTAGATCTACAATGTTATACTATGCCCAAATTTACTGCAAGAGAGATGAAGAAAGAAGATGCACCAAAGGAGGAGACTTTGAGGGATTATCTTCAGGAGTATGAATCTAAATCTTGGAGATTCAAGGAGCACTTGAGATTCCAAGAGTTCTTCCATATCAAGGAGGAAAGGAGATCCAACAAGTACAATAGAAGAAGAATAGGTGGATTCTTACTGCCAAATTTTGATGGATCCTCCACATGCACAGCCAAGGATTAAATAGATCAGCTAGACTCATATTTGGATCTGCATCAAGTTTTAGAAAAGGAAGCACTTAAAGTAGTAGCGTTGCATCTCAAAGGTAAATCCTATGCTTGGTGGTTATTTTAATCCTTTTCATTAAAGAATGCAAATATATCTACTTATGCAAGATTCACTAAGAGGTTAGTGAAGAGATTTGATGTAAGACAAACTGAAACATCTTTTATTGAGCTAGCAAATCATGGACATGCAAAACCCTTGCATGAGTTGAAAAGATCTGTTATGCCAACTCCACTTCAAATTTATGTTGAAGGGGATAAAAACTTATGTGATACTTTGCCAAAGGAAAGATCCCCATTGCATGAAGATAATTCTTCTCAAAGGGAAGACATGGAGATTCCTCTTTCAAGGGAAGACCAAGATCTAGGGTCTCTCATTATTAATGAGGTATCCTCAAACATTGTTGAGGAGAAAGAGCATGAAGGCAGTTTCAACGTTGTCACTTCAGAAGAAGGACCATCACCACATGGGGATGGGTATGAAGTTATTTCTTCAACAGGAGAAGCTTTTGTATCTTTGCAAAGGGCTCCCAAGGAGCATCATGTGACAGTATTATTGGGAAGTAACACCTTGATCCAAGGAGGAAGGAGGATGGATCATCATCCAATAATGAGGAGCATGAACCCTTGCTCATTTCAAGGGTTTTATATTCAAAAGAAGGAGACTGATCTATGCAGCAAAGAGAGGGACAAATTTGTCCACTCATTTATATAGTATACTTCAGATTTTGATGTCTCGTTGCATGGAGGAATTCCACCAGGGAGACCCCCTAATGAGAAGATGAATAAAGTGTTCTCTCAACTAGTTGCAATAGTGACATATTTGGCTAAGGAAAGAGCCTTGAGAGAAGCTACCATAGTGTTGGGAATCTTTGATGGATTCTAAGGAGAGATGAGAAAATTTCTGAAATGGACTTTGCTATCTTCCACTCAGCTATTTGCACTAGAAAAGAAGGAATCAGAAATCTATGATGATATGAGAATGGTGTCAAAAGGCCACTCCATAGTCTTGGGGAAGCAAATGATACTTACACACATGAGAAATATTTCTGAATATGACAAGTATTAATAGTCTTGTATGGATGGGCCAAACTATGTAAGTTTTGGAAGAAAGTGACCTTTCAGAAGGAGGTTGACTTCCATAAACCTTAATCTTGTCTTGAGCAAGATCAGCTACAAGAGAGGTAGCAAAGGTGGAGCTACAACACTCCAACATGTGACTTTTGCATTGAGCATGTCAAAGAGGAGAATGATGATGTGACAACTACTTCATTTCAAAATTCTACAGCATTGTCATTGTTGGGAAGCCTAGATCCATACTGGGAATCCCAAATCTTGGTAGAATATTCCAAGAACCTCTTCACATGTAAGGTTCTTGATGGGAAAATGGAATATAGGAGGTATAGAGTGGTTTATGGAGTCATTTTATTTCATAATCATATTTATTTGACTAAAGAATCAAAGCTCAAAGATAAGCTACTATATGCAGTCTACGAGATCTTGCTTTCTACTCCCACTGATTTCATTAGAACACACCATATTATATTGAATGGATTCATGTGGGAAGGCTTTGAAGAAGATTTATATCAGCATTTTCATAGATGCATGAACCATGAGAAGATGGGGAATATCCATGACTCTATGGAGGAGTCATTTCAACCACCTCTTTCCTCTTTTGGAAAGAGAAGAGATAGATCTATGCACCACTCCATTTGTATGTGGAGAAATGTTGGTAAAGAATATGATTTTGTATCTCATGATTTACTTGATTATTACTTGTATTCTTTTACCATTTATATGTAGGCCATAGCTCCTGAGAGGAGTGTCATTCCATACAAACTTCAGGGCCAACTTTGGGCCACAAAAATTTCTGAATATGGCCACTCCCTTGAAGGACAAAGGGAGATTTTGTTTCATGATGGGTGCATTCCTAAGGCACCAAATATATCTCACACTTTCAGCCATGGTGAGATGACTTGGATAGCAAGTAAGTGGTGGGGAAACCACTTACCATATCACTATTTGAAGCAATCAGGAGATATATTGCGCTGGTTCCACTTGTGGGACTATGATCCACCTCCATCATTGCATTTTATTGTTTATGTACTATTTGTTTTTATCCCACATGATTATGATTCTCTTATCTTTGTTGGGGACATGATTGGAGGGATGACACATTGGTTGGATGTGTCCTTTGGGAATAAAAATTCCCATATTTATTCATGCTTCAAAAGGAGGATGGGACATTGTATGGCTGCTACACTATATCTTTTGTTTCCTTATGCAAGGGGCCATATGTTTGACTTATGTCTTTGGGAGAAGCCTCTCACATGGGAGGATTTTTGGCAAGACATGTGTTGCTTGAATCATATTTAGCCAACACCTATTATCCTCTACTATTTTCAAGCTTTGGAGAAGCTTATGGCAGCAAGAAGGTGGTTGGGTGGCCACTTATTGTATCATGTTTTGAGGTAGAAAGAAGGAGAACGACGTTGGTCTCAATGGAGGGACTATTGTCACTATCCAATATATCATATGACACATAATCCATGTTTCTTTTCGAGCACATATGGTGATGATACTCTATTCACTATATGCATGGAGGATTGGGAAAGGAGAATCCCTAAAACCAATGAGGGGAATCATGAGGTTCCAGGTATATTTTGGCTTCATGAGGACTATATTGTTGTAGCCCAGGATCAACAGCTCCAAATTTATCATATATGGAGGGAGAGGCAGTGTAAGTTGAACAATCCTACCTCTCATTTTCAGCCATGCAGCCCCTACACATTGCATAAGGAGGGGATTGGTGACTATTTCTATGAGCTACAAAGGATGGCTCACTTTGTTTGGATGATAGCATGGAGATTGGATTTTCTCAATGGGACTGAAGCACCCAACATTTATCATCTCCCATGCCTTAAGGAGACTAATGGACAACAACTAACTCTTTCTATATATCTTGCACTTCTTCATAATGAAAGCTATTTGGTTCATTCACCAAAGGAAAACTTGTATTCTTGGAAGGGGACATATCCATTAGAGTTTTTGCAAGGTCCTTGTAGTTGCTTGAGGACAAGCAACATTTTTGAGGGGAGGAATGTAATATTCGTACATTAGCCTACAACTAATGGGAATATTAAAACTTTGTTTTGTCACATAGATAGGTGAATAAGTGGGTGGGAGGACCCATAAAACTCTTTATGGTGAATAAAACCACTTCTCATGTGAAAGTGGACTTATATTTTTAGCCTAATAAAGTACCATAAGGTGTGGACAGGGTCTAAAACATATTGAATCGGTCAACCTTGACCAAATCCATAGCAAGTGGAGATTAGATCTGTCAGATCTAGTCCATTTCAATGCTTCTTTTTAGTGGAGGAGGGTTCTACTTCATTGGGAGGAATGTATTGAAGACTTTGAGCATTATTTTCATATATTGGCATGTGGCTAGTTGTATTTTGATCCCTACAATGTAGTATAGATCCAGATCTATGTTATTTATGTAGGTGTGTTTGCAGGGTGTTTCAGCTCACCAATTGGAGAGTGATTTTCTAGGTGTTGGGGATCTGCCCTTCACTTTAGAGATCTATTGGAGGATATCATTTGTATTTTTTATATCAGATCAGATCCACTTTCTAGATATGAATATTTCCATAGATCTACAGTCTTAGATGTCAGATCTACATCTTGTACTTGGTATTTTGCTGAAAACCCCAAGGGGGATTGTTAGAGGAGCTTGTATAGTGTATATATCTGGTATATATCTAACTTTTTGTCCACATACTTTCTCTAGATCTGATGTGTAATATACATTTGTTTTAGAGCCAATAAAATAACATTGTAAGTCATTTGCAGCCTTTATATATGGTTGCAGCACCTCATTTTGAGGATTTCTTTCATTGGAGACTTCTATTTTCTTGTCATGCATCTTATGGGAAACTTTTAACATGTATTTTGTTGTTGTAATGATAAATGGAAGGTCTCCATATTGGCCTCCTACTTTATAAAAGATTAACTGCATTATTTTTCTGCAGATCTGCATTATATTGTTGCATTCCCCATTTGAGAATATTACATATTCCGCATTTAGCGAAAGGACCGATGGAGATAACTGGATGAAAAGCGGTAGGATGAGTGTGCGTTTTCTTGGTAAATATTTGACACGGATGGCACTTATGGACCGAAGTAATGCAATATTTAAAAAAATTGGGTAAGCAGTATCCTGCATGCAAGATTTTATGGGCTGTAGATATGCCTAAAAGATGACCTCCACATGCCCCAGCATGCCAAATCATTTAAAACGTGTTTTGCCTTGGTAAGGGTGAGACAACGTCGAAGAATTGAATTGACACTATGACGATATAGCATATTGTTAAGCACTAGATAGTGTCTAGCTTGATGACAAATGTGACAACAGTGGCCTAACATTAGATCTCAGAGGAACCGTTGTGTTTGGAGGTATAAAATAATGTCTCAATGCCAAGGATCAATAGAGTCCTACATATAGACAGATTCATCAGGTAATGGATCATGAGCTACGTTGTTTGTGTCAACTCTTGGAAGATCCAATATTAATTCGGCGAAGGCTAAATATTTCTTGGCCTTGGCAGAAGTGAACGAAGCCAAATTTTTGAAGGATTACAATCCATTTGGAATATTTTCCACCAATGATCTAACGATACAGAATGTGTCTCATGGGATTCTCCAAAGAAATTACAGTAGTCTGTCGCAGTTGTATGTAGTGTCGGAGTTAGCTGATAGCAAAGAAAACCACCAGAAATAGCATATCCACATGTCAATATCATAATTCGAGCCCCAAAAGGCCTTTTGATAGATAATAGACCACATACTCACTATCATCATCATGCACTTGAACCAAAACCATTCCAACAGAGGATGGTGAGGCTGCTAGGTAGAAGCAAGTCACACGAATATTTTGGGCACTAAGAAGTGGGGTGGAAACAAATTATTATTTCAAGGTGTCAAACAACAGTTCAGCTTGATCATCCCAAAGATACAGTACCCCTTTCTTAAGTAAGCACATAAAGACTTGTGTTAACTCGGAAAAGAGTACGATAAAGAGACGTAAGAAGTTTTCCTTCCCTTGCAGACGTTGGAGTTGTAAGATGTATTGTGGTTTGGGAAATTCAATAATCTCCTTTACCCAATCAGGATCAACCCTATTCCCATGCTTGGAGACAATAAAGCCAAGAAACCATCCATACTATAAAAAAAATATGGATTTTTGTAGATTTAGATGGATTTTGTAAAACCTACACCTATCGAATATTGGTCGAAAATGAGTGAGGTGTTGATCTTGTTTCTTGGCATGATCAGGAAGATAATCCAAGTAAGCTTCAAAAATGTGTCTAATATCATGAGATTCATAGTCCATAGACCTTTGAAATTTGGTTTCAGCATTCTTGAGACCAAATTGGATTTTTCGATATGCAAAGGTTCTCCAAGTATAAATGAAGTCGATTTTATGCTGGTCATCCTTTTTAATATCGATCTTGTTATATCTCGATAATCCATCCATAAAGGATAAATATTCTCAACCACTACAATCATTGATAATATTATATATAAACGGAGATGGATAGTTTTATTTTAGACATGCAACATTCATATCATGATAATCAACACAGACATGAATGGTACCTTGTTTCTTTTCTATGGGAACTAGATTGGATACCCATTTTGTTAGATGAACGAGAGAGATGAAACCAACACGTAAGATTTTTTTGACTTTTATCTTGATGGTCACCGCTTTGCAAGGGTGGACAGGTTGGAGTATATTCCAGACAGGCTTGGCATTTTCATAAATATTGATCTCATTCTCGACTATAGAAGGATCTATGCCGGGAATTTCCTTGTAAGACCAAGCGAAAACATCGTGGAACTCCTTAAAAAGGGATGTGAAGCGTGCAATTTCCTCAAGACTATAATCTGCTGCAATTTGTATATATTCCATGATACCTATTTTGACCGAGATGTTTATGATCATATTATTTGAAATATTTTCCAAGTTACCTTCCACATCGATAGTTTGAACAGTCGTGTAAGCAGATGGAATGATCTTGGTTGGGTCAAAAGGCAAGTTTTCCATAATGGTCATGTCTGAATCATACATTGAAATGTAGTGGTGAAACTCATCCCAAGGTCGCTCTTCTAGAGACATAATCTCTTGAATAGATTCATCTAAAGGTAGGACTTCATCAAAGAGATATTTAGAAGGACTTTTGATGGGTGAGAGGATGGTACCATTAGTCAAAACCAAAGCAGCGAAGGGTTCAGATACTGATTGGATGGCTCAATAATCCAAATCACCCAGTGAAGGCATCATATTTTCTCCATAGGAATCAATTTTTGAAGGGGACGTAGCATCCAGGGATCGATAGAGCCATCTAAATATGTGGATATCATTCAAACCATTTGTGGAACCTCGGGCAACAGGAGAGGAAACAACCCATAAGGGAAGACACCTGCAGAAGACCGATACCAATACTCACATAAGAGTCTGCGATTCCTCCTACTAGGGGTATGGAGCTGCCATTCAACATGGAATAATATAAGGTGTAGAAGGATAGTTGGCCCATTGTAACTATTTTCCCATCAAGAGGAAAGAGGATGAGACGGAAAATAGAAGAGACAATGGCAATCATGGCATAAGACCAACTGCAACCCAAAAGGAGATTATAGTCGAGATGACGATCTACGACTTCAATGTTCAATGTTATCATTTTCCCACTAAGAGTAATGGGGTAGCTAGCGTGGTAGCCTTTTGGGAGGAAGGTGTGGTCATAGAATGCTTTGATGGAATTCGATGGTGGAGACAAAGTATGAGAACCCAAAGCGAGCCAACACGCAACTAACATTACGGAGAAAGGCGAGGTTTTCATTTTTCCATATCAAAGATAGCTAGCATACAATCCTAAGGGTCAATTCCACCAATGGAAGAAAGCAAAGCTTTCCTTTGCGTTGGACAGGTTTGCAATACTTTGAGAGAAAACATAGCTAAGGGTGATTGCACCAAGTATTATAGAATGTTGTAGTTATGGGAATCACATGAAGAGATGTTAAGATTCATGTGATTAAGGGTCCCTTTGGGGGGAAGAATGACATGGTTAGCAGCAAGCCTTTCGATATGAAGATCATTAGGCAGTGGTGGATTTGAACTTGTGGCAGCCTCTTGAGCATCAGTGATTGGAGTTCCATAGGTTTTGGCTAGGGTTTCGATTTCAACTATCTCCATGCCATAAATTGTTGATGGTACTTCACCAAAAGGACGAGAACCACAATTTCCCCCTTGCAAGGGTTGTGGTGGGTTTGCAACAAGATGTTACTAATGTTGTTGATTAGGGAAAGGGTTGTGTAGGACAACAGGGGTCCTCACAGTATCCTTTTATGTAACAAATTTTGTGAATTATTGAAGGCAAGGACATATATATTTCAAGTGGTCCTCAGCATATATTTTTCAAGGGAATCTGATAGTCTTGTCTTTCCCTTTGTCAGTTTCAGCAGAATTTCTCTGATTTTGATTATTATGGGTATTAGGATGCTCCTCAGAAGGAGAGGTATTTTTCTTTTTCTTCTCATTCTTACCGTCGTGCTTTTTAGTAAACTTCACAAATTTTACCTCAACAGTTGGAAGAGCAGTCGATTGGGTAGCAGTGGTGGCAGCCAAAGATTGCTCAGAAGTGCACCCGCTCAGTTGTTTTACAGCCACCCCAGAGGTTATGCTAATGATACCATTGGCATGTGCTCTGGGTTGATGATTAGCGAGAGCATTGGAGTTTCTAGGGGCATGGGGGAGTAGATCATACAATGTGCTAGATTGCGAATAGATCATATCTAGATGATGTGCATGACATATGGATTGGTCTTCCATGACCGCACTAGCTAAGGCAACGTCCTTAGAAATGGGAGGAAGGAGTGACTTGCAAAACCAATCTACTAATAGTTTATCTGAAATTGGGGCCTTAAAAAGCCTCCGCATATACCTCCATTCATGGATGTGATCAAAGATTTGGGTGGCACTATCTGCACAACATGGTTAGAAGTTCAGTTCCGATTTCGTAGCAGATAGGGAGCTGAAAGTGTTTGAGGAATTACATTGCTAAGGCACCAAATATGTTAACTGTAGCTCATGGTAACTCGATGTACTACTTGGCAATGTTGCATGTCAGGGTGCGGGGAAAGAGCCTGAGTCAGATATTATTAACCACCATGGAGTTATAAATAGATCATAGATGATAGGTGGTCACATGTGTGGCTGGGTCATCCCTTTTTTCCCATCAAACTTAGGGATATATGAACGAATATTATTCAGTATAGGAGGCCAAAGCGGGTTATGATTGATGGGATTGTTGGTCAATTTATACATATCATGGATGTCTAAAGTTTCCAAAAATGGAAATTGCGTGGTTTCCCCCAAGCCTGTATAAGGAGGTGTTGGTTGACCAATAGGACTATAGGGTCCCCTCATCAAAGTGTTCCCAACGGGATATGCAGGACTCATCAGATAATAGTTTCTAGGTAGTGGTGGTGTAGGGATGTAAGGTGGTTTTCCATAAGGGTTATTAAAGTATGGGAAAAAAGGCTAGTTTCCCCCAAAGTAATAGTTCACCCCTTGTCCCAATCGAGTTTTGAGAAGGGATACCCAGATATACAAGGCAATGTTTGTTTGTGGTATACTGTTGGCCGCATAATTTACATTTGGCATAGACCCTTCACTAAAAGGTTGACCGCTAAGAGGAATTGAATTAACAATGGATAGACCTGCTTGTCCCATGGATTGGAGGGGTATAAAAGTGCCCCCATACACATATGTATTGGTAACACTTCCCCCTAGCATCAAGGCGAAGGGGTTGGAACTCAACAAGGGATTCCAACCGAAAGGGCTACCAAAAGTAATTGTGGTATCCACACTAGTAGAAGCGGTAGCTGGAAGTCTGAGAGAAGAAATGAAAGGAGTGGAGGCAAGAAGGTTCAGAACTCCACTCACATATGGTGTGACCAAGTTGCTGGGACCAGGCATATTCTAGCTAATATGGTTTCCAAACAGTTGTGAAGAACTGACAATCAGCGGGAGAGGTGGAGGTGGAACCAAGTTGGCCACCTGAGACAACGACCCATTGGTCACCAGTTGTACATTCGATGTTGGTGTAGCTAAAGACATCGCAAGTAATGATGCTACCTTAATCACTAGAGGCCCAAGAGGGTTAGTGAGAGGAGGATGATAAAGAGGTACAAATCCTTTAGTGAAAGGGTCCTCGAGAAATATAGTACCCTGGGAAGAGATGTGTGAAATAGGGTTCGACACTATAGATTGTTCTTTCGAAGACAAATATGGGTCGTTGAGACTCAAAAATCCTCCAGGTTCAATATAGAAAGGCCTCTTTGCCTCCTAGATAGATGACAAGGGCTTAAGTATGCCACAACGACCAATAATTTTTTACAAAATTTTAATGTGATATATTATTAAATCTCAGTGATAATCAAATGAGCACCTAAAAAATAAAATAACTTTAAAAGTCAATCAATAAGCAGCCGCAGGGGGGAAGAACCTATCTAAGAACTACCATTCAATAGAGATGAACCCCAGTATCACAATAGAAAAAAAAAGAGTTTTTCATATGTACAGTTATGGTTAATCTTGAGCTTCACCTGAACCTCAGATAATGGGGCCAAGTACTGTCGTGAAGACACGCACCCTCCCAAAAACCGAATTCAGAGTAGGTGTGTCTATGTCAGGTACCAGGGCAGCCTGCCCCAGTTGCCTTGTGTTTTTCCCTAAAGTATGGACACTATGGATACCACAAATCACAAACACAACCAAGGGGGTCACGGTCATGGAAAACATCCTGTATGGGAAGAACAACTGCATCCCCGATCCAGTTTCGACATCCCTCAAGGGAACCCCAATATAGAGAAAGCACGATGGATATGCAATCAAGGGCATACTTCCTCCTCACACACACCAATTTTGTCTCGCGTTTAACTCCTTTGTGAGGGGAGTGGTCCTGATAGTATGAGTGCAGCACGATTTTCACTCTAATGACACTAGTCTCAAGTTTTACGAACTTGGGCAGTTTTCTCGCTCTGCCTATCCCAAGGTCCTAGCCTGAACTAATATTTTTTTTATCTCAGAAAATAGTTGTTTATTGATTTTATTAAGGGATTAATTTTATTTTACTTTCATTTAAGTCCTTAGAGGGGGATTGGATGTATGAAATTTATGTGACTCTGACACAAACCATGCATAAAATGCTTTTCAATTCAGTTCGATGAAAGAGTTACTCTACAATGAGAAATTCATTTATACATCCATACAACAACACATATCCAATAATGCATTTCAGCCTATGAAATATACAGATACCAATTCTCTATAACAACTATTGAAACCAATATTTTACATAATGTAATAAGCTATATCAGAAAAATGAAAAATGAAAAAACAATTTTTTTCCTTTTTCTCTTTCACAAAGTAAATGTAGCTAGGCTAACTTTTCCAAAAAGAAAAAATAGTATGCCAAAAAAAAAGCAAGCACAGAGATTCAGTTGCAGGAACCAGTCTGACAACTAACAACCTAACATCTAAGGAAATCACAATAGGGGTGAAATAGCAAGGTTTTGGCTGAGTAATGCTCTCCAACAGAGAGTACAGTGAGTTAATATCTTGACTAATGAATTGTTCACAAGCAAGATCATCGTTCCACGCTCTGGGGTGCACACACAGGGTGTGTTGCAGAGGCTAAGTTGTAGTGGGTTTCGCCTTGGTATCCAACCAATCATGTCTATGTGTGCATGGTTTTATTCCTATGTTCCTTTATGTTTCGTTGCATTGATGATGATGTTATTGTTATTTATACATAGTTGCATATGTTGATGAATAATGATGTAAATATGAATAATATTATGATGTTATGAGGTGAACTTAATGTGTTAATGAAGAAATTAAATTATCAAAGAAAATGACAATACAACCCTATGAAAAATTAACAATATGAATGATAAAGCAGTGTCCAACATAAAATTGTAATGGAACAGATATGAATATATCCATACATCGATTGGTTCAAGTATGCAATATTCCTAATTAGATGACAGCTAATTATAAATATTAAATTTTCCAATTTTGTTTTTCTTAAGTTCAGTAGGTAAATAAAAGGGTCAAGGGTCCCATATACTGAGTAGTTAGAATAAAACCACTTTTCTAGAGCTAATGTGGACAACACAGCTCTTGTGGAGCCAAGAGGCCAAGAGGGCAATGCAACCAGTGTGAAAGCCAAGGGGTCAAGTAGCAGCGCAGTTAATGAGTGGACCCAAGGATGTGCAACAATTGTGAAATCCAAGGGGCCAAGTAGCAGCGTAGTTAACGAGTGGACCAAAGGATGTAGGGTTTCAGAAGAATAAGAAGGAGAGTAAGGGTATCCATGGAAATCATTCTTGCATATTCTAATTTTCTGGTCTTTACAACTTAAGCACGCTTGAGATGTTTAACCGAGTCTATAGTGTTGTTTAACACACAGGTGTCTTCCAGCGGAGATCCCAACCTCATCCTCGGGGAAATTTGAGTGCCCGCTTAGGAGAGGATTTTTATTGTTTGACGAGAGAAGATTTATTATCTTGGCATCATGCCACATGCAGTCCCTCCCTAGTAGTGCAATCACCCAGTGATTTACGTACTCCAGCAGTAGTCACCAAGTGATTTATGCAGTCCAGCAGCAGAAGGGTTATGGAGAGGGAGAAATTCCAAGGCATTTCCACTTGGAATCTAGTGAGCAGATCAACCCTTCAATATTTGAGCTCCGGGGAGTAGTTGTAGCCAGTTTATATTTTAGTTCAACTCATAGCTCTTCATACCCAACAGTTTTGCATTTTCAAACCCTAGGAAGGTGATTTTTTGGGGTCAGCCTTTCTAGAAATCCTTTCTACATTTTTGTGGGTTTTTGGGGTAGATTCTGGTGTCCCAATCCCGACATTTTTTGAGCACTAGATCATCCTCATCTACACAACCCTATTCACCGAGCAGTAGCATTTCTAGTAGGGAAGCGCAGAGGGAGAGTCTAGCAGAGCAGTAGTATAACAGTGTTTTGAGTCAAAGAATCTGAGGGCCATTCCAGCCAGCTTAGCCGACTAGAGTGTTGTATTTTTAGCACTTTTGTACTTATTTTTCATCTCCAGTATTTTAATAAAATGGCTTAACATTTATGGCTATTTTCATGGTGTTTTTAATGTGTTTTCCATATTGTTGTATATTTAGTCTTTGTATGATTTACATTGTTATCATTTTCCTTTTTGGAATATTACAAAGTAGTAGTACAAGTGTTACAAGCATCGATTTTAAAGTGATATAAAAATATCGACTCACCCCCCCTTTAGTATTTTCCTAACAATTGGTATCACATCAGGTCCCTCAGAAGAAGTTTTTTTACTTAAAGGGAGATCTAATAGGAGGACTAGAATAGAAGGAATATTTTCTACAAATCCACCTTTATTTAATGGTACTAAATTTATGTTTTGGAATTTTAGAATGAGAGCGCATTTGAAATGACTAGGAGTTGATGTATGGGAATGTATTGAAGGTGTATATAAATACCAAACCTCGATTCACATAGATAATGCAAGAAAGAAGTAGTATGAAAACAATGCAAATCCATTAAACTCTATCTGGAGAGGATTAACACAATTTGAGTTGATCAAAATCATGTAGTTGAGCACTGAAATGCAATATGAAATAATATTGTCCAAAGCTACGAAGGTGACACTAAGGTAAAATATTCCAAACTTTAGTCATATAGAATACAATATGAATATCTTAGAATGCATGATGATGAAATCAATGAAAAGTTTTTCTTTAGAGTAGATGAAATTGTTAACACAATGAGGGGTCTTGGTGACAAGATTGAGGATTCTACTATTATTGAAAATATTTTGAGATCACTAACCCCAAAGTTCAATCTCAATGCATCTACCATTGAAAAATGAAAGATTTGAAGAGTCTTACCCTTGAACAACTTGTAGAGCCTCATGATTACCTCATTTTGACACTTCCTTTCTCCTATCTTTCCTCTTTCTTTCCAATATCATCAGCTCAAACAAGCATTAAATTGAATTTTTTTTACATGGTAAGGTATTTTAATGACCTATCATTCATATTCAGTAATGTTCCTTATTATTAAATTAAATTTTGTATTAGCTATAGAATTGACATGATTCTGCAGCTGATCCATGTTTCTGTAGCCATCTCCATGGTTCATCAAGTTCTGAAGTGCCAGCTGAGTAGAAAAGTACGTGGAGAGGTGGAGAATCATCCTCTCATGGATTTCCTCCAATCCATCTGATCAAAATCGTACAGGAAATCACCTAGTTGCACAGTCAAAGGAGCAGTCAAACACGTGTTGGACAAGCGAGCGAGAGTCCAAAGCTATCACGCTTCATGATTTTCTTTTCCAAATAGAAAATTGTGAAGAAATGTAATTCTATTATCTGTTAGAAGCTTAAGATAGATTTTTTTAGTCAAAATAGGCGCAAAATCTGTGAAAATGTTAATGAAAATGCTTTTATAAATACGGGGAAAACATGTGCATTGACAGTGTGAAATTATGATGCGACTGTGAAACTATTGAAACTTTGTTTTATTCATTTTTAATTGAAGAAATATTCTGAAGGTTCGATGTGCAACTAGTGTTGGATTAAATCACTAAAACCACTTGTTTTCGGAGGGCCCCTGCAAACAGAGAATGATCTAATTTATTTTATGTTTTGCATTTATATGTTTTTCATAGCTCTGTTTTTATCATTTGATGTAGCTTCACTTTATGCTTTCACTGTGTTAAACGTTGTATTCATTTCGAGAATTTTATTTTGCTACTTAGAGTAGATGCTTAGATGGTTTTCCTTTTTCATTTGATGTAGGTTCATCTTCCTTCTTGATTTGATTCAATGTAGAATTAATCTTAGTTTTCTTTCCATGCAATAGTGGTTTATTGTAGATTATCTTTTCATGTGTTATTTGTTCTAAGAACATTGAAATATTTCATTTCTAGTTTCAGTGAGTTCCTTTCAAGCAATAGTGATTTAGTGATATACTTTTTGGTACAAGAGTGTGAATTCTTTCTAGTTTTATAGTGATTTATGTCTATAACAATAATGACTTTCTCATTTCTTTGCTCAGTTTCATTTACATAAAACTTTATTTCTAAAAGAATAAAAACATCAAAGTTCCTTTTCTTTCTATAATTTGATTTCATTTTCTTACTTTAGATTATCAAAATTCTTGGATACTAACAAATAAATTAGTTGAGGCTTCCTCATATTTGTTTCAGTTCTCAAAACTTAGTTGATATGTAGAATTTAATTGATCTTTGAAAAGTTGATTTATAATTACTTGTAATTTAATCCTTCAATTTCATTAAGGATATAGGAATAAAAACATCATTAGAAGCAATATCTATGAATATAACCACCACATAATAACTTAGGGCTTCTAGCATACATAGTGCACTTTCACTTCACAAGTTTACCAACTCCAGTTGACAATTTATTGTTACACAACAATTTGTCACCGTCCCTGCAATTCCCCATCCCGCACATTGGAGGGCTCATTCCGTGACCTGTGAGCAGTGACATAACTTGAAAACACTTTCATGGCATTCCCCTAGACATGTACTTTCATTTCCCTAAAGATATATCCTCGTGAAAAACCCTAAAAATAGCCTTTTCAGCCTTGGCGCGACTAGCCAGTGTTATACCTGTGCCAATGGGGGAAATCTTCTAAAGAGGGCGTGCCAATTGGCACTCTGTCTCAGAGTCGCACTCACACCAGGCTTAATAAAGGGTGTTTTTAAAAAATAAATGGTGGAATATTGACTTTAACCAACTCCTGAACTGGTCTCTAAATTGAGTTGGGACGTTTGGCTCCGAATTTCCATGTAGAGGAAGTAGTTTGCCACCTACCATGGAAGCTTCCTTGAGGATAGGGCCAATCCCATGATTGTATGGATCCCAAATCCTCTTTCACCATCTATATAAGCTTGCCATTTCCCTTTGAAATCTAATCTCCAAGAGCCTTCAGAGCCTAAAGAATGCTGCAAGAGCTTTGATAGTCCTCATAGTGCCAAATCCATAGCAAGGAGATTGACGATCGAAGAGAGAGGCTTGTCCCTATTCCCGACAAGCTTTACCGAGATGTATTCCGCTGACGACCCACCGAAGGAGGATTTCAGCATCAGAGCTAGGTTGTATCATCCATTGTTTCATTAATATAAGTGACTACGATTATAGTTCCACTCGTATTGTTCATGCTTGTTTATGAGTTGTGTCCTCTCTGACTGACACATAATTTCAATTATATGGTTTTACACTCGTATGTTCATCATGTTTCTTGTATGTGCAGGTGTTCGATCACATCAAGTGGTGGAATTGTGACCTGTTGGAGCAAGGGATCGAGAGCACTATCCTCTCCGCAACGACAACAGCATTGGACCTGAGGTAAGCCTTCTATCGCGCTTTGATTTTTGCAATTAGGAGCTTGCGTTTTAGCATGTTTGATTGTTGCTAGACCCGATCTGGGCTAGTAAGGATCGCCTCTGTCTGCAGAGGGGATTTACCTCCACAAAAAATTGGCAAATCCGCTAGGGAGTTAGCTTTTTGTTTGCTTTATAAACTACAGACGGAGCCTGAAATTGGCCAGATAGCCTTCGAAACACTCTTGCTCTGCATTAGCGAAGTAGATCAATGCTGCTTCAATCAATCTCTGGTTTAGTTTATGAACTGAACACTTGGAGTATTTTCTTGTCTTTCGGTCGATTCTTGACTTTGCTTGCTTGATCAGCTCTTTTGGCTGGCTCTTTTTGTGAGTTTGGTTTTTGGTTTAAGCTCCACCATCACTGGTCTGCTTCTTGGATTGCTTATTTTTTATTTTTCCTTAGTAAACTCGGTTGGTGCAATTTTCAGTGTGACAGTCGCGCCCACTGGCGCATGTTGTTAGTGTATTACTCGCGCCAATTCAATTCTGGCGCTAGTTTCAGCCTTACAGTCGCGCCAATCCTGTAAGGTAGTAAGGTTTACTGTGTTTTGAGCCTTTTGAGACTTATCTGGTTGTTTGGTCTTATTTTTACGACTGATTGAGTGTTCTGGAGCCTTGTTTGACTGACTGTGACCTTCCTCCTTTGGTTGTTTGCCCATTTCTATCGATTTTACATTTTAGCCCTAGGGCATCTAGGTGCTACTGTGCGTCGAGCCTCCCTTGGGAGTTTTTGGTTTCTTCCTGTTCAGTCAGCTTTGTGATAGCTTCTCTGCACTCATTTGGTGGTTTTCTATCGTTTCATTGTGGTATTTGAATGATTGGATTTTTTTTCATTCGAATTCCGCTTTGTCTCATTTTGGGCCTAGATTACATGGTCCAATTGAGTCTTTGGGTGTCTTTTGATTTGAGGGACTTTTTATCGATTTGAGATCTGATTGTAGGCTTGCATTGAGTGAAATTTGATTGTTTTTCTCTTTTTCTTTTTCTTCTCAATTTCTTGTCTCATTAGTTTTCATCTTGTTTAGTGCTCTTGCTCTTAAACATTGAAAATACAAAAAATCTCTTTTGCGTTGAATTAGTTAGTGTGAATTAGATCTTTTCGGTGTTATTAATGATTAGTAACTTTGAATGAAAAGATTTTAGTTTCCATTAGCTTCATTAGAGATATCATTGGTTGTTGTCTGATCATTTTTTTGTTGTGTGAAAAGCTCTTAACTCTCCTGTAGTTAGATTTCATCGAATGAAATGATATACTGTGGCATGTAGTGTGCATTTAGGAGATTTTGAGACATTACATTCGCTAGGGCCTGAAAACTAAAACATAATTGAAGATAAACATTAAAAATTTATTCAATTTACACTAAGGCAGCATTGAAAAATTAACGAAATATTTAGAGGTATAGGCTAGAGACGTGTTCCGACGTCTTTAAACCTAGTAGCTGTCGTTCGCCTCTTGGCTTTAGACAACACTAGTACAGACTTGTGCTCCCCGTACCGTCGCGTATATAAAGGCAGACCCCACTAGGTTTCTATACTCTATCCATAGGAAGTCGAGTCTGCCACCCTATACCCATGATACACCCGACACAGCATTCGGGGAGATTGACTGCACGTACGTCAAGTCCTTGGTTGATTTCTCTTTCATTTTGAAACCAAGGTGTATATTACAGTTCATGGTTATTTGGTACACCCTTTGCCTAGTACTCCTGAGCAGTCATTTTGATCTTATCTGACTTTTTAAATTTGAAAAGATCACCAAGCGCTTGTCCTTTCACGCTTGCGTCAAAACTGAAAGAGATAGAGTCATCTTTCATTTGTTTCTTGACTCTTAAAACATGAAACGGTGAAGTTTCTAAGTTTCAATGTCGTAAAATAAATCACCCGCGATCACAATCCCTGTTAGATTTTGCTTGTTGGTCGTTTGATTGTGTGCCTTGGTTCTTTTTGAGCCCGTGTGTGTGTTTGATATTTTTCTCTTGTCATTACTACAATAGTGGCGGAACCCTCAGTTTCGTCTACTGGTAGTCCATATACAGACGATTCACCAGAGGTTTCTTAATCCTCTGCTGAACCTCAGCAGCCCATCATTTCTGAGTTTCCCGACGGGGGACCAGTTCTGTCTGAGCTTCCCTTCGGAGGACTAGTTGAATTGAATTGGCCCTTATCCGACCCTTGGTCCAGATTTGGAGTAGGGGAACGTTTCCCTCCTCTTACATCGGGTTCGCCCTTTTTAGCTATTTTTATTCCTCCTAGTCCTCGCCGTCTATTACGAGATCTAGCGGCAGGTTCAAATATGAGTGAATCTAGTCATTCTGCTAGTGAGGAAGTCCCCACGTCTGGTGAAGATTACCAGTTATTCCCAGAAGTAACTCGGAAGTTATTCCCAGAAGACAACGCCGAATCATCTGTTATGTCTTCGCCTAGTCCCTCGCTACCAGCAGGGTATAGATCTTTAGGTCATATTATTGCTGCCGCTGCCTCTATGGGGGTATCAGCTCCTTCTACAAGGCTGGTTGTTCCTTCATTGGGGATGTCTCCACAGACACCTGTCACGTCATCCCCTCAGGTCACTTTTGTACCAGTCAGGCCCACTGTTTGTGTGGCTGCATCTACACCTCCTGTTACCACTCAGTCTATAAGGACCACATCGCTTCCCGAAGACATCTATATAGCTTCTACTATGCCGAAGAACATCTCTCCTGAGGAGTATCTATTGTCCTTACAAAAATCGAACCGCGAGGTTGGACAACCCTCTCAAGATCCCAACTGCTCGTATTTTTCGCATTATGCCCAGGATGGTACACCCGTGTACATTTTCCCATATCAGTACGATGAGCATGGGAACCCTTTACGTTTACCTGCTCCTGAGGCACAAATTCATGCTTAGGGTTTACCGTATGACCAGGATGGGTAGACTTACAACCTGCAAGGACAACCTTTTCAAGGCCAACCTTCGAGCCAGCCTGGCTATCCTTACGACCCGCAGGGTTACCCTGCGGGCCAGAAAGGGCCGTTATACGGTCCGCAAGGACAGTATTACAACCCTTCAGGTCAACTCGTGCAGCCTCCTCCTAGAGTCCAACCGGGGCAACCTCAAGGACTCCCAGGTCAACCGAGGTACCAACCCGGGCCAGTATACAGTCCTGGGGGGCAAGTCCAACCTTCCCAGCCCATGCAACCGTAGTATCCTGTTGCTCCAAATGTTGCACATCAGCCAGGACCATCTTATGGTCCTGCTGCAGGTCAAACCGGTTACCAGCCACCACCTGGCTCCATTCCTCCACCAGGCCAACTGGTTTATCCAGCACAACCCGGTGTTCCACCACTAGGCCAACCGGCCCATCTGGTACAACCTGGTGTTCCTCAACAGCTGGGTCAACCTACGTAACCGACACAACCTCCTTACCCAGGTCAACATGTTCAACCAGGGCATCCCATTCAGCCAGGTCAGCCTGTACAACCAGGCCAGCCTGCACACTCTGTCAACCCTGCCCAACAGCCGATTTACTCGATGCCACAACCGAATCAACCGGTGCACCCTAATTATCAGGCTCACCAGGGTCCCACCTATCAGCAGCCCGCTCAACCTCAAGGTGGTTACTACCCTCATGGTCAATCTCGACCAGTTTATAATCTTCCCAAAGGTTCCCATTATTACACTCAACAACCTGGATACACCTATACTCAACAGCCAAATCCGCAGGCTACTCAAATGGGGCCGACTTACAATCAGGGTCCATACTCTGGTTATCAAGCCTCGTACACTGGTTACCAGCAACCGAATCAGACTGGTTACGCACCCTATACCCCCTACGGTCAGAATCCTACTAGACAGAACCCATGGGGGCAAGGATATTCTCAACCAGCATGGAGTACAGGTACCGGTCCTTATCGGGGGCCGGGCATGTTGTTCAATCCACAATTGCCATTCTTGGCTACCTTGGAATTACTAGACATTTCTAAATTAGCCAATGATCCAATTCTGCACAATCCCTATTAGCCTCCAGTTCCAACCAAGGTACCCGACGACTGCCCAAAGTTTGAAGGTAAAGCTGGTGAAGACCCCCAAGCTCATGTAATGACTTACCATCTTTGGTGTTCATCCAATTCTTGGGTCAATAATTCAATTTGTCTACGTCTCTTCTAGCGCACTCTTATCGATGTTGCCGCTAAGTGATATATTGAATTACCCCATGGCATCTTTCAAGATTTCAATACTTTAGCAATGGCTTTTTTGACTCACTTTCAGTTACCGGTTCGCTATGAAGCTGGGACGCATCTCCTGACTTCGTTGAAGCAGGATAAAGCCACCCACATATCCGATCATATACATGAGTGGTAACGTTGTCGTAGGCTGATGAAGTTTGATATACCTGATCAACTACTAACTCATTGGTTCACCACGTCCTTCGTTAACAAAATCGTGCAATATATTGCTATGGTGGCATGTGTGACTGAAGAACAAGCCATAGCGCATGCCCAGCGTCTCGATTTGGTATACTCTCAGTCCGGCATGCTTTATAATATTTTCACTGATGCTCCACGACCGGGAACCTCTAAAGCTCCACCTACCCTAGCGGTAGATGGGGTTATTGGTTCAGTGTCTCAAAATTCTCGAAAATCTTCGAATGGGAAGCAGAAGTCCAATTCGTCCAATAATTCTGCTCTTCCTGCCCCTCCAGATTCTGGCCAAACTGCGCAGGTTAACACCGTTCAGGCTAATCCTAGGGAAAAAGCCTCTAAAGGAAAAAAGAAGGGCAAAGGAAAATCCAAACCCGACGCCCCAAAGTCAGATTCTTCTAAACCTCGAACTGAGGACGGTTCCCAACGTAAACCAAAATACCCCTGCCTTATTTGTGAAAGAGATCACTATACCAAAGATTTTCCTTGACGATCTGAAATTAGTCAACTTCTCAAAGGCTCTAAAGGGACTCCGATAGTTCTTAAATAACCGTTTCCGTCTCAGCAGACCCAAATGGTTGAACAACCATCACCATCTGCACCATTTGGGTCCCAGGTCTTTATGATGAATGGTTCTAGACCTGTCTCCATCGCTATGCGTTCGAAGGATTATACTGGATCGCGTCAGGCAGCTAGAAAGGAAGTTGTGGATGGTCCACCTCCTCCACCTGTCTCCGGTTCTTTGGAAATTGAGAAGCCTACTGCTGAACTTGTTGTGAGGCCACCATCTAAAGGTGTTCTACGAAGGTCTTCCTACAATCCAAACGCCTGTGCCGCTCAGCACTACAGTATTGTTGAGGACTTGGCATAGGCGCCTTCTGCTATGTCCGCATTGGAAGTCCTTCAAAGTTTCCCTTCGCAACATAAATCTTTTTTGTCTGCAATCGGTGGAATTGATCCCGCTAATTCTAATCTTCTCACATTCGACTTAGAAAACTTTACCCCCCAGCTTCCACATCAAATTTCTCTCATTATTCAAGTCGAGATCAATGGTCTTAATATCCATCGGGCCATTGTGGATGAAGGTGCTTCTACCTGCGTCATGTTGTCTTCCTGCTGGAAGGCCATTGGCTCTCCGGCCCTGTCATCATCTTCCAATGCCTTAGAGGCATTCGATGGTCGGGAATCCAAACCCTTGGGTGTTCTTGATATTTTTCTGATTACGTTACAGGGGAAGAAAGTCAACGTAGAAGTGGAAGTGGTTGACGCCAAGCTTAACTACAACCTGCTTCTCGGCCATAGTTGGACTCACACTATGCTATGTGTGACATCCACCCTCTTTCGACTTCTTAAGTTCCCTCATGAGGGAAAAATCGTTACTGTGGATCAGTTGTCTTTCTTCACCTCTACCTCTGAGAACAACGTTCCTTACGTGGATAAGATCCCCAATCCCCCTGACAGTGTAGGACCTGGTCTCTTTAAGGACCCTGTCCTCATGGGTATTTTTCCCGCACCGCCACCGCACACCATTCAAGTTAATATGATCTCTAGGTCTAACGACCCATGGATCATCCCTTCACCTGAACAGGTGACTGATTTTCGAGAATCGATGCCTTTAACTCCAGTAGAGATCAATTACTGTGAAATTGTTGCTGCATATGATCCTCCCCCTCCTCAACATGCTCTCTCGAGCATGGATTTAGATATATATTCTCAATCCCCCTGGCTCGGTGAGGCCGACTCACCTGATCCTCTTAAAGATACTTTTCCTTCTGTCGAAGCCATTTTTTAAAAAATGTCTCTTGAGTAGCTGCCTTGGAGCGATACACATCATCGCTCCTCCTTTATGCCTAACCTGGGGGCAATGTCAGATTTTCTAGAGCGTTTTGCATCTCAGGTTCCCACTCCACCTCTCCAGATGCCCATATTGACACATGAGGACTTCTCAGAGGGAAACCTGAGCAGCATTACTCAAACTACTCTGATCGACATCTCCGTTAAACCGGGGATAGTTGAGAACATACATGTGGGAGTAACTTGTTCTCCTGATGAGATACGAGTTTATACTGATCTTTTTCGAGAATTCAGAGACATGTTCACCTGGTCCTATGAGGAAATGCCTGGGATTGATCCAAGCATAGTAGTGCATGAGATTCCTACCTATCCCAGTGAAAAACCCGTGTGCCAACGCCTACGCCCAGTGCATCCTCGCAAAGCCGCTGCCATTAAAGCAGAAGTTGAAAAACTTCTGAACGCGGGCTTCATTTACCCGATTCCCCTCACAGAATGGGTCTCAAATATTGTCCCTGTAGATAAAAAATAGGGTACTATTAGGGTCTGCATTGATTACCATGATATTAATCACGCCTATCCTAAGGACAACTATCCTACTCCCTTCATAGATCAAATCATTGACGAATGTGCTAGGAGTAAGATTTACTCCTTGATGGACAACTTTTCAGGGTATAATCAGATAAATATTTAACCTGCCGATCAACACAAGAATAGATTCATCTGTCCGTGGGGTACCTTTGCTTATAAAAAGCTCCCGTTCGGCTTGAAGAATGCTGGAGCTACTTTCCAGCGTGCTATGTCTTATGCATTCCATGACATACGCCATATCGTTCAGCCTTACCTGGATGATCTGCCAGCTCACTCAGCTCGGCGGGAGGACCATCCCGAACACCTCCACCAGATTTTCCTTCGATGTCGACGCTATAATATCTAGCTTAACCCTCACAAATGCGTCTTTTACGTGGATTTTGGCTGCCTCTTGGGGTTCATAGTCTCCAAGGACGGAATTCGCCTCAACCTTCTAAAATTTGAGGCTATTGTCAATCTCCCATCACCCTCCTCATTATATCAATTGGAGAGTCTGCAGGAAAAAGCTAATTTCCTTCTACGCTTCATCCTGAACTACACAGAAGCTGCCAAAGGATTCATGCGTCTTTTAAATCAAAACGTTCCCTTTCGCTGAGACGATATTTCTCAATGATCCTTTGAGAAGCTTAAGATGCTACTTGTTAATGCTCCATTGCTTCGTCCTCCAAACTATCACCGTGATTTCACTTTATATTTGGCCGCCGCGTTTAGCACCATAGCTATGGTCCTGGTGCAGGATGACGATGATGGAAATGAACATGTTGTCTATTATCTATCACGGAACCTTCTTGACACAGAGACACGTTACGTTCATGTCGAGAAGCTGGCATTAGCCGCAGTGCAAGCTGTGCAGTGTTTTCGCCACTATCCTGCTGCGTACAACAACTGTGGTTTCGGATTGCAACCCCATGACATATATTCTATCTCGACAATTACTGGGGGAAAATACTCCAAATGGATCGTTATCCTTCAGGAGTTCGACTTAGAGTTTACCACTGCTAAGTCGACCAAATCACTGGTTTTTGCGGACCTCATTTTCTCCCTCTCGACAGACTCCACCCCATCTCATTCCGAGGATCATATCCCGGACAAAACACTCTTCCTTATCAGCACTCGTGACCCATGGTACGGTGACATTATTGTCTATCTTCAAACATCAACGTTCCGGTCTGAGTTGACCAAAGATGCCCGACGTCGTATTCGGCATTAGTCTCAACCCTACCGCATTGTAGGAGATACATTATACCGAGTTGGGGTAGATTCGGTGCTCCGCTGGTGCTTGACCCTAGAAGAGGCTGAAAGAGTCTTGAATGACTGTCACAGTGGCGCCTGTGGCGGTCACATGTCCAGATATGCCACTGCCCAGAAAATTCTTCGTGCAGGTTACTTCTGGTCGTCGATATTCAAAGACTGTATTGTTGTAGTCCGCAAATGTCATGCGTGCCAGGTTTTTTAGCGCAAGATGTGCATGCCACCTCTCCCTCTGCGTCATGTCATTACTGTCGGCCATTTTGCAAAATGGGGCATAGATTTCATGACGTGTAACCCTCATTCGGCCGGGGGGCATGCATATATAATCGTCGCTGTCAACTACTTTACTAAGTGGGCCGAAGAGATGCCTACACTAGCCGCCGATGGTAAGAAAGCTACCCAGTTTATTTTCAACCACATTATCGCACGTTTCGGGGTCCCTCAGGCCATTTTTACAGATCATGCCACCCATTTCCAAGATTATATGATGACCGATCTGACATCAAGATTGGTCTTACGACATGATAGCTCAATGCCATATTACCCCCAGGCAAATGGCCAGGTTGAGGCTGTGAACAAGGTTTTGGTCACAATGCTTCAACAAACAATTGGTATTCATAAGTCCAATTGGCACCTCCAATTTTTCTCAGCTCTATGGGCCTACCGAACGTCAGAAAAGAGTGCGACCAGATTCACACCATTCCAATTGGTGTATGGTCTGGAAGCAACTCTTCTGGTTGAGTGCGAAATTCCTTCCTTAAAGTTGGATGTGGAACTTTTACCCGATACTTCTCCTGAAGAAGAGTGTCTCTTGTATTTGGAACGGCTGGATGAAACCTGCCGCTTGGTTGCTTTAGTCATTGAGGCACAAAAGAAGCGGGTCAAAGCTCACTTTGATCAATCAGTCTCTCCACGTTCCTTTGTCGAAGGGGACCTTGTCCTCCTATACGACCAAGCGCACGACAAAATCAGAGTAGGAAAGTTCCAACCTATGTGGCATGGGCCCTACATAGTAAAAAGATTATTGAAAAATGGGGCTTATGAGCTCATTGATTACGAAGGAGTTCCATTGGCGCATCCTAGGAATGGGCTGTACCTTAAAAAATACTATGCTTGAAGTTTTCTTTTGGTGTGGTGTGTGTACATAGGTGTGTATATTCATTTGTGTGCATGTGTGGTGCGGTGTGTGATGTAAGAATATTTCTGCTGATTGGGTCTTCCTGATTGTGCAGATGTCTATTACTCCGTTTGTGGGTTTCGCAGATGGTGCCTCCCGCAGTACCAGGAATCTGTCCTCGGCAGCCTGGGTAATCTATGATCCTGCTGGTGAATTGGTTAGCCTGCAAGGTGTGTGTCTGGGTACTACTACAAATAATATCATGGAATATAGTGCCATATTTTAATTATTAACTGAGGCTGTGGACCTCGGCATTCGTGAATTACTTGAGTATCTGGACTCGCAACTTGTAGTATTACAGCTTAATGGTCATTATTCGGTTAGAAACCCATCCATTTTACGTCTGTATCTGCGTATTCGTCTACTGGCGTCTACTGGAAAGGAATTTTGATTATATCACATATCAACATATACCCAGACACATGAATACATTAACGGATGCAGTAGCTAATATAGTTTTAGATAGACATTTGCGCAATTTATAAACAAAAACATCATCACATGTAAAGAGATCCATCCAGAAATAGGTATATATATGTGTGTGTGTGTCGAAATGTTTACATAGTGTGCATCACATAACATCAAAAAATATACATGTTCATCTTAATACAGCCGGAGATGACATGTCTCTCAAAAAATATGCAGGAAAATCCCTAATGTCTAATCTGCATGGTGCTCGTGGTAACAAGCCACTGCACGCACTAAGTGTCTCAGTAGTTTGTGGAGGCGATTGGGCACCCCCACAGTGTGTCACTGGTATGCTAGTGGAACATTTGCTAGCCGTGCATAGTCCGAGATCCCCCAGGCGATGCCTTCCAGGTTCTGAATCAGTTCACCTCCCTCGCTACCCTCAGCCTAAGGGTCATGTTCGACATGGGTTCTCCATGCAATGGGTGACATGCCCGCGGGACTCTCACATAAAACTGTTATAGAATGAACATGTATTACCAAAAAAAATCATAAATACATAAAATCAAAAAGAGAGTATCATACCCAACTCCTCATCCCAATCCTCCTCCGCCGGGAGCCGAAGATCAGGATCTCCGGTGAAATCGGTCCCAGCATAGGGCCAATCCTCGACCACAATCAGCTATCACCGCAACCACCCAAAAAACTCAGGCCTCCAAGACATCTGTTGGCCTCCCCCTGACTTGGGCATAAGTGCTGCGCAACGAGCCATCCTCGGCTCTCGTGGTACCAGCTCAGCAACTATGGCCCCTTGGCCCTGGAAAATAGGTAGTCGTTCTAGGATGAACGACACCAAAATGGAACCATAGCCAAACTGCTTTAGTTTGACTTGCTTGCATCTTGTTAGCTACCTCTTAATATTGGTTGTCACCATTGTAGCCCAATTGAACAGTGTAGGACTCATATACTCAGAGGCTAGTATGAGTTGGGCCTTGGTTGCCTCATGTGGAGCTTGCGATCCTGCAGCTCGTGTAATGGTGTGTAGCACTACTCTAAGTGCTAGATCATGGACACTGTGGATGTCCACTTTCCCGCTTCCCGATCTGGTTCGTGCCCCTGGGCACACCCTCGCCATTACTTGTTTCATCTTTTCCCCGGAAGGTCTGCTGCCCATCAGAATGGGTATTGGGCCTCTCCGCGACAACCCGGTGATGAAATATACGTCGGAAACCTCAAATTCCAACACTTGGTCCTGAATTTTAAATACTTCTTCATTTTCGTCCCATATGCTGACCAAGTATTGTATCAGCTCAGGTTGAGCTTGTAAACATGGAGTAATAAAGAATTTCTTGAGTCCACAGTTCTTCAGTGCAGTCATACAAGCGTCATTCTCCATAGCCATTTCATCTTCCTCCCCATGTTCCCTCTCCTTCCATTCAATAACCATTGTGCTCGGTTACCTACATCAAACATGATCAAAAACCCTTGTTAGATCTCTGTTATGCTTGAAAATCCATATGGATGGCTCACTATTTAGAAATTTAAAGTGGAAAATTATGCCGCGCCATTGGCGCAACCCCTTTGTGAGAAAAATTCCATTGGCATGGGTCCGTGCCTGATACCCACGCCAATGGCGGAGCCCTAAAATTTTAAAATGTCTCCTCCAGAAATCGACTGTGCAATTAAAAATCATAAAAAATGGATTGAAATGGAGCTTAAGGGAACGCCTTTTACCTGGAACAAACGAGGAGCTGAATGATGTCCTGGATTAGTCGTAATCACCACTGCAAGTTTTCACACAAACGGGCCACTGTTGCTCTCCAAGTGAAGTAAAAAGTAAAAGTAAATTTGTTTTACCATTTGAAGCCTATTTGTAACTTTTTAAGTCAAAAATTACGTTTTAAGTGTCATTTTTTCCAATATTTTAATATATCTTGTCAAAAATGGATTTTGCACTTGCTTCTATGTGCAGCAACAGGTTTTTACACAACTTGGGCAGTGATACGAGCTGTATTTTATACTTTTTTGGACTCGGTAAAAACATGAAAAAGTCATTTTGGAGTAATCTTTCAGTGCTTTTCTGACTCTCTAAACATGAAAATATTGCCGAGTCCCTTGTCATTTTCGAACTCGTTAAAGTGGACACGAAACGACATCTACCCAATATATGTTTACCCCTTTTTCGGGCTGGGATAGATTACTTATGAAAAAGGAATACCCTAGCCTATCACGACTAGGAGGCTTTCTCAGATATTGTTTTCTACATTTTCGGGTCTAAGAAACTATTTACGAAAAGGGATCGTTGGAGTTTACTTTACTGCTGTCTTTTCAAACTCTCTAAACATGAAAAGACGTTGAGTTCTTCCTTTGTCAGACTCATTAAACCCTGATGACATTGGATTCATTCTTCCAAGGGCTCGTTAAATGTACTAGGATGGACTTATATAGCAAGCGTATGGTAGCCTCTTCAAGCTTGTGTAAAAATAAAGAGGTACTCGCCAGAAATGGTGGGGAAAATGGAACTAGCATCATTGTCGTGTTGGCAGTATGTCGCTCTTGAACATGGCACTTGTCTACATTCATGTCGGGTTGGGACATCTCATCTCGTTTTTTCTTTTTTTTTTTCACTTGCCTCCATGGGTTTGGGTGATCCCTTTTGACCTCTCATCTGCTCTTTGCCTTTTCATCATGACCCTTGATCTTTTGATGTCAAATACTGCCAAATCCTCTGTCGTGTCACCGATATGTTCAAGAGAAGTTGACCTCTGCAGATTTCAACCTTCCTCTGATTCTCATCTAAATATTGATTCACAAAGACATTATGTTCTTCTGTCTCGTGTCGATGATGTGGGAAACACTATGGCCCACCTTCGATCAAGGTCACTTCCTGTCGACTTCAGCTCATTTTCCAGGAAGTTGATCTAGAGACTCCCTTCTGGTACCTTGGAGCCTGCATGCCTCAATGGCAGGTTCTGCGCGTTTGATGCGAGGTTTTCATCATTGGCCTCCGATCGAGTGATTCTACGGGTGTTTGATGCCAGCTCATTGATTTACATGCCATAGATTGTACCTGTAGTACCTTGAGGACCATTGTCATTAATGGTGGTACCTCTCGCATCTGTTAACAGTTTTCATCATTGGCTGGTAATCAGGCGATGTTCTTGCATGTTCGACTTCAGCTCATATATTCGCATGCTTGAACTTGTACATTTTTCAGGTCGAGATGGAGCGCAAGACCCTGGATTACTGTCTGTCATAAATCCGGGCTGCGATTTTGTGGATTATTATGTTACATGACTCACTGATTGGATGGCTGCGACCATACCTGATTCTATTTATCGATCCTTATTGGATTTGCGTCCATGACCTGGATCTGTATTATTGTATACTCTGTTATGGATGGCTGTGCCCATACCATATATATATCATGTATCTGAGATATCAGCTGTATTTCTCTACGCAGGTTTTCCGACGGTGGTGTTTTCAGTTGGATACGTTCTCGTAAAGCATTTCACCCCTATCTCTCTTTCCGGCCTCATGCTTTAGGGGGCATCTGTTACACAACAATTTGTCAACGTCCCTGCAATTCCCCATCCCTCACATTGGAGGGCTCATTCTATGACCTGTGAGTAGTAACATAACTTGAAAACACTTTTATGGCATTCCCCTAGACATGTACTTTCATTGCCCTGAAGACATCTCCTCGTGAAAAACCCTAAAAATAGCCTTTTCAGCCTTCGCGCGACTAGCCAGTGTTATACCCGCGTCAATGGGGGAAATATTCTAAAGAGGGTGTGCCAATTGGCGCTCTGTCTCAGAGTCGCATTCACGCCAGGCTTAATAAATGGTGTTTTTTTAAAATAAATGGCGGAAGATAGACTTTAACCAACTCCTGAAATGGTCTCTAAATTGAGTTGGGACGTTTGGCTCTGGATTTCCATGTAGAGGAAGTAGTTTTCCACCTCCCATGGAAGCTTCCTTGAGGATAGGGCCAATCCCATGATTGTAGGGATCCCAACTCCTCTTCCACCATCTATATAAGCTTGCCATTTCCATTTGCAAGCTAATCTCCAAGAGCCTTCAGAGCCTAAAGAATGTTGCAAGAGCTTTGATAGTCCTCATAGTGCCAAATCCATAGTAAGGAGATTGACGATCGAAGAGAGAGGCTTGTCCCTATTCCCGACAAGATTTACCGAGACGTATTCCACTGAAGACTTGCCGAATGAGGATTTCAGCGTTAGAGCCAGGTTGTATCATCCTTTGTTTCATTAATATAAGCGACTACGATTATAGTTCCACTCGTATTGTTCATGGTTGTTTATGAGTTGTGTCCTCTCTGACTGACACATAATTTCAATTATATGGTTTTACTCTCGTATTTTCATCATGTTTCTTGTACGTGCAGGTGTTCGATCACGTCAAGTGGTGGAATTGTGACCTGTCGGAGCAAGGGATCGAGAGCACTATCCTCTCCGCAACGACAACAGCGTTGGACCTCAGGTAAGCCTTCTATCACGTTTTGATTTTTGCAATTAGGAGCTTGCGTTGTAGCATGTTTGATTTTTGCTAGACCCGATCTGGGCTAGTAGGGATCGCCTCTATCTGCAAAGGGGATTTACCTCCACAACATTTATGTAAGCAATATAAGAACATTAAATTGACTAAACACAACTTCATGGGATCTTAACAGCTTATGAGATGAGAAAATTGTATACATAATTTTTTAGAGAAGCATCCTTTAAAGCCATATACAGAGGAAAATAAAAAGGAAAACCTAAAAATATAAGCTACATTTTAGATCAAGAAGAAGAAAATTTCATGAGAAAGTTGCAAGTGGGAACTGGAAAATTCAAAGCTAAGCTTCCCTTCAAGTTTTTATCTTGTGGAAGAGTAGGTCACTATGCATCCAAATTTCCATATATATAAAATCATGATTAGAAAGAAAAGAGAATGGATGTTTACAAGAAAAGTGCCAAAATTAAGTCTTCTGCTAAGAAACATTTCTATTCTAATGAATATAGTAAAAGCATATATGATGATCAGGAATATACATATTTATAATCTAACACTAGTTACAAAATTCTTGTCATTTTTGAAGAGCAATCAACTAGTGAATCAGAACTTCATTTCCCCATAAACTAACATTTCAACCGAAGGGGAAAGACATGAGGATTCCACCCCGAAAGGGAAATCAGGGTTGAGGGCCTTTGGATGATGATACCTGGAGGGATTGAACATGAAATAAGCTATGCTTCACTTTTCAGGAGCCATGGGCACCGAGTCATAAATGTGTCGTGGGGAAGGCACACTACATTGAGGTCTTCTCTAATAGTTATGGAGAAGAGGAAGTATATGAGGAGTTGGAGGGAGATGCAGATGCTGATGCACCAAGGGGACATCATCCAACTCCACCACCACCACTAGGAGGGGGAGGAGCATTTGCACCTACTAGAGGTGTCCTTGCATATTTGCAAGGGGTTACCAAGTATTTGAAATTGAGAGTCTGAGGCAAGGTCCAAGGAAAACGTGTTACAATATTGGTGGAGAGTGGGGCCACACATAATTTCATTTATACTTAACTAAGGTAGAGGAGGGGCATACCAACCAATAGTTTTGATGGATTTTCTATGTTAGTTCCAGGTGCCAAAACCATGCATTTCTTGATGTATGTTCCAACATTAGTTGTAACCATGGAAACCTATACGGTGACGGATCATTTCTTTTTGGTCAACATTCCAGACACCAATGTGATAGTAGGTGTATAGTTCTTGATTACGCTAGGAAAGGTCACTACAGATTGGGAGACATTGGAGATGGATTGGATGGATAAGAAGAGGGGGAAGCACCAGTTGATTAGAGGAATGCGCACATATCCACCCTAGACTATCTCGGCACACCAAATGGAGGAAAATTTCCATAAGGGGAACATAGAGAGGGAAGTGGAGCTGCATGTTTCAGAGGTAGGAGTCATAGGGAAGTTTGTACACCCTGATGTGCAGTCGATATTATAATGCTACCCTTCAGTCTTCGGGGACATACCACGAGGGCAGCTACCAGACCGAGGGTTTGAGAACACTATTGAGTTAGAATAGGGGATATAGGCAGTGATCAACACACCCTATAGGCACCCTAAGGCCTACAGGGATGAGATTGAAAGAGACATGTAAGAGCTCTTGGCACTAGGACACATCCAACCCAGCATTAGCCCCATTTGCTTCTTCCATGGTGTTGATGAAGAAGAAGGACACCACTTTGTGGATGTGCATCGATTATAGGGCTCTAAATAAGAAGACAATGAAGAACCGATACCCCATCCCTAGGATTGATGAGTTGATGGATGAGATAAGAGGATCAAAGTTCTTTTAAAGATCGATCTGAGGTCGGGGTACCATCAGATCAAGGTGAGGGACCGGGATGTCCCAAATATTGCATTCAGATGCCACTATGGCCACTTCGAGCTCTTGGGAATGCCCTTTGGGCTGACCAATGCTCCAGCCACTTTCCAGTCTTGCATGAACCACATCTTCCATGGTCAGCTAAGGAAGTTTTTTCTGGTTTTCTTTGACGACATTCTCATTTACAGCTGCACTTGGGAGGAGCACTTGCAACATATTGAAGCAATATTGTGCATCTTGGAGGAACAACATATTTATGCCAAACTATCCAAGTGTGAATTTGGACTTACAGATATGATCTACCTAGGGAATATCATTGGAGTAGATGGATTAATGGTCTATGAGGAGAAGATCCAAGCCATTCGGGATTGGCTGGTACCAAAGAATATGACAGATATTCGAGGCTTTATAGGCATTTGCACCTACTATAGGAATTTTTTCAAGGGGTTTTCACAGTTGGCAACACCCCTCACGAATATCACCAAGAAAGTAGCCTTTGGGTGGATATACACTACACAAAGGGCCTTTGAAAGGCTCAAGGAGGTGATGAGAAGTTTTCCGGTGTTGGCATTGCCATATTTCACGCAACCCTTTATGCTTGAGTGTGATGCTTCAAAAGAGGGACTTGACACGGTGTTGATGCAGGGGGGTCATCATATAGCTTTTGAGAGTTGGAAGATCTTGTAACATGAGAGTTTGTATTAGATATATGATAAATAGATGTTATCCATAATGCATGCATTGGCCAATTTCCAGAACTATTTGGTGAGTAATATATTTCGGGTGAGGACTGACCACAACAGTATTCGGTTTTTTTGTGAGCAGAAGCAGTTGCAAAAGAGGCTGCATAAGTGGGTCAGCAAAATCCAGGCTTATTAATTTTACGTCAAGTATGTCAAAGGGAATAACAATGTGGTGGCGGATGCCTTATCACAAAGACCACCAACGCTGTCCTTGATGAGCACTGATACAAACTGGAGGGCTCAACTATTAGTGGAGTATTATAAGGACCGCTTTGCATGTGAGATATTGGATTGGCAGGTGATTGATGACAGGTATCGGGTGATGGTTGAGGTCATCTATTACCAAGACATAATTTTCTTGACAGAAGCCTCTAGGCTCAAGAAGAATATCTTGCATGCAGCACAAGATTCACCACTTTCAGGTCATCTGGGGTTCACCAAAACATACCAGGCCGTCAGAGAGAGGTTATCATGGAGAGGCCTCAAGGAGGATGTAGTCCGACATGTCAGGGAGTGCGAATTTTTCCAGAAGAACAAAGAACAGTTGAGCTATCCTGCGGGATTTTTACAACCGCTTCCCATTCTAGAGGGGAAGTGGGAGAGAATTTCCATGGATTATATCACAGGGTTGCCTATGGTGCATGGAAAGGATTGTGTCTATGTGGTTTTTGATTGGCTGACGAAGTATGCACACTTATTCACCATCTCTGCATAATACACTTCTTCACAAGTGGACGAACTATTTTTTAGGTATGTTTTTAGGCTTCATGGTCTCCCTAAGACCATAGTCAGTGATAAGGATAGTTGTTTCATGGGCAGCTTTTGGCAAGGACTTTTCTGTTTGGTGGGTACCGAGTTGACACCTAGTGCCAGTTATCGCCCACAGACGAATGGACATACAAAGATAGTAAACAAGTGGCTAGAAGGCTACTTGCGGAACTATGTCTCGGGGCAGAAAAATGCATGGTTGCGCTGGCTTCATCTGGGATAATACTACTATAACATGACATTTCGTATGTCGATCGGTATTTCTCCGTTTTGTGCTTTATATAGTTATGATGCTTTAACATTTGTTGATGTGAAGTTTGGAGCAAACAAGGCCCCCAAGGCCAAGGAATGGATCCAAGAGAGTCAAGATATACTTTGTGCTCCTAAGGAAAACATTGCTATAGCTCAGAACTAGTAGAATTTGTATGCAGATCGGGGTTGTGTGAAGAGGCATTTTGAGGTGGATGATTTGTTCTACCTCTGTATTTAGTCGTACAAGTACTCTACACTGAAGCGAAAGGGAGATTAGAAGCTCAAGCCCTATTTTTATGGGCCATACAGGGTGATTTGACATGTTTGGGAGGTAGCATATGAGTTTTTATCTTGCAGCTCCCAACTGGGAGTAGGATCCACACCATTTTCCACGTATCATGCCTGAAAAAGGCTCTTGGACAGCATATAGTTTCCACTCGGGAACTCCTGACTATTGATGATGAGGGGCATATGGTTTTACAGTCAGAGGCCATTTTAGACACTCAGGAGAGGAAATTGAGGAGAACGGTAGTCAAAGAATACCTGATAAGATGGAGGAACATTCCAGATGAGGATGCCACTTGGGAGGGGGAGAAAATTCTGCATCGTCAATATTTTCATTTACTTGAGGACAAGCAACATTTTGACAGGGAGGACTGTAATATTACTAATTAGAACTAATTAGAATATTAATTTTTTCTTTTCTTAATTAAGTAGATGAATAAAACGATGGAGGGACCCATAAACCTAGTAGTGGAATAAAAACCACTTCCTTAGTGTGAAAGTGGGACAACGTAGTAGTGAGTGGAGCCAAAAGGACAAGAGAGAAATGCAGTCTATGTGGAGGATAGGGAGCAAGAGTACATCACAGTTATGATGTGGGCCAAGGGATGTGAGGATTCCACAAGAATAAGAAGAGGGTGAGGGCAACCATGGAAATCATTATGAGCTATTTGTTTTTATTTTCATTTACAATGTGAGCATGCTTGAGATGTTTTGCCAAGTCTATAGTGTTGTTTAGCACATGGGTGTCTTCGAGTGGAGATCCAAACCTCGTCCTTCGGGGACTTCGAGTGCCCACTCAAGAGAGGATTCCTACTATCCTTGAGAGCAGATTTCATTATTCCAACATCAAGCCACTTACAGCCCCTCTACAGCAGTGCAGCCACTTAATGACTCATGCAGTCCAGCAATAGAGGCATTTAGGAGAGGGCTAAATTCCAAGGCACTATAGCTTGGAATTAAGTGAAGGGATCAACCCTTCAATAGTTGAGCTATGGGGTATTTGTTGCATTATTTTATCTATCAATTCAATAGTTCTTCATACCCAACAAAACTATGTTTTCAAACCCTAGGTGGGTGATTTTTCGAGGTCAGCCAATCCAAAAATCCTTTCTAGATTTTTTTGGGTTTTGAGAGTAGAGGCCGGTGTCCAGATCCCGACATTTTTTGAGCACCAAAAAAGCCTCATCTACGTAACCCTATTCATCCAGCAAAAACATTTCTAGCAGGGCAGCATAGAGGAAGGGTCTAATAGATCAGCAATAGAGCAGTGTTTCAGTGAGAGAGCTTGAGGGCCATCCCAACTAGCTTTTTCGGCTTGAGTGCTATCATTTTGAGCACTATTTTATTTTATTTTCACCTCCATATTAATAAAATGCCTCAGTAGTTTCTAGCTCTATTTATAGTGTTTTGATGCATTTTTCATATTGCTTCATGTTTTGTCTTTGTTTGCTTTGAATTGCTGCTAGTTTCCTATTATGAATATTACATCACTCCTCATCATCAAATAGACACTCCAACATCAAATCCTAATTTTATTGTTGAAATCACATAACTCATACTCTAACGGTCCGTTCTTCTCGACCTACTCACACTCTCGTTAATTAGAAAGCCCTCATTTGTGCCATCAATTGAAACCTTCACTCATACCCTATCAAGAGGAAGTCTTGAGGAAAAAATTATCAATCCATGGGAGTCATAGTGAGGACAGAACCGAAAGGCAAGAAGTTCATGGAAGGGTACCCAAAGGTGAAAGAGGTGTTGCAGAAAGCACAGTGGCTTAGTTTCGTGAAGAAATTCAAGTCTTTTAATAATGAGGTAACTAAGTCATTTTCCAGGGCTTTCGATGGAATGGAGGCTGAAATCGAAGATGTCAAATTTGTAGTAATAGAGTGTTTCATTGTTGAATCCACAGGGTTTCCAAGAACTGGAGAAAGGTGGTTCAAAAATAGAAGAATTGAAGGTGAAGAATGGAAAATATTTTAGAAATAATCTAGGTATGGATACCACCATATTTAAAAAGGGAATGCCAAGCACATCACTTAAATGTAAATGAAGGAATTTTCTATTAATAATTTAAAAATTTGTCACTTGTGAAGGGATATTTGGGTGAATGTTATTTTATCATGTTTGACTGTTGATGAATTTTCTTGAAGGAAACAAGTTAAATCTCCCATACTTCATATTTAATAGCTTAAGAAAAATGTCAGGAAATGTTCAAAGGAGAATTCAATTTATAGAGAACACCATGTATCACAATGGGTTTATTAAAATTCTCATCTCGTTTCACCTTGGGAATTTAGGGGATACTTGGGAAAATTTCCTAATTTGGAATCATTTCAAAGAGGGAGACCATGAACAACCCAGCAGTAGCAAAGCAAAAAGGGGGAGAAAAATAAAAATTGAAATCCCTATTGAAAATGAACAACAAACCCCAAAGGAACAATCAGAAGATGAGGTTCCCATTGCAGATATTTTAGGAAAACTTAATAATCAAATGTTAAGAAGAGGGAAGACAACACAAAAAGAAAATAATACATCCAAGAAAACAGAGGATTCTAAGACAGGGAAGAAAAGTGAAAAAATTCAGAATCCTCCCCCAGCAATTAGAAGAAGTGCTAGGCTCAGCTAGGCATTAAAAGAGCCATATCCAAAAGATATAGAATATGTTGATTCAGAAGAGGAACTCAAATTCCATTACCCATTGTTATTTCGCCTACTCATAGCCTCGGCTAAAGGACCCCAGAAATTGATCTTGTACAATAG
This sequence comes from Pinus albicaulis, assembly GCA_034641835.2. Taxonomy (NCBI): domain Eukaryota; kingdom Viridiplantae; phylum Streptophyta; class Pinopsida; order Pinales; family Pinaceae; genus Pinus; species Pinus albicaulis. The sequence goes on from CM076573.1 coordinate 336,029,256, forward strand.
AATTTTTCTGACTAAATTGAATCTCTAGATAAAAGAGATACAGGAAAAACATCATTCTTCGATTAAGGGGAAGAATATCATCCTAGTAGTCCACAATAAACTCCAATTGTGAACACTTTAAGAAATGAGATATTTGAACTAGAGATACTAAACATGCATATAAAATAGGAGCATGAAGCCTTAAAATTGCAGAACAAAATTGAGAAAACTGAAAATGACAATATCTTTTTTCATTTGGGCTTATGGTACAAGAAAAAATGGAGTTGACGAAAAAGAGTAAAAATCTTAAAGGACAGGTAATAAATATGAAATACAATATCTTGATGAGGAAGCCAAGGATGGTTGTGAAAAGAAAGAAGGTAAAGAAGTTAAATTTGGATGTTTTAGCCAAAGTTTTAGGGCAAATGCAGTAGCATGACAAAGGACCATCAATTTCCTATTTTTGCATGAGGAAATGAAATGACCTCAGCATGGGGAATGTAGAGCCTCATTATTGCCTCATTTTGACACTTCCTCTCTCCTATATTTCCACCTTTTTTTCATAATCATCAGTTCAAAAAAGAATTAAATTGCAATTTTTTGGCATGGTAAGGTATTTTAATGACTTACCTTTCATATTCAATAATGTTCCTTATTATTAGATTAAATTTTGTATTAGCTACATAATTGACATGATTCAGCAGCTAATCCACATTTCTGTAGCCATCTCCATGGTTTACTGGGTTCTAATGGTTCTAGTTGAGTAGCGAAGTATGTGGACAGGCGGAGAATGATCCTCTCATGGATTTCCTCCTATCCATCTGATCCAAATCATGCAAGAAATCACCCAATTGCACATTCAAAGGAGTGGTCAAACACGTCCTGGACAAGAGAGCGAGAGTCCAAATATATCATGCTTCCCGATTTTCTTTGCCAAATAGAAAATCATGAAGCAACACAATTCTATTATCTGTTAGAATCTTAAGATAGAATTTGTTTAGTCAAAATAGGCGTAAAAGACTCAAAACAGTTAATGAACAAGATTTTATAAATCAAGGAAACAAATGTATTAACAATGCGAAATTATGATGCAACTGTGAAACTCTTGAAACTATGTTTTATTTATTTTTAATTGAAGAATTATTCTGAGGATTCGATGCATAGTTAGTTTTGGATTAAATCGTTAAAACCACCTATTTGTGGAGGGCCCCTACAAACATAGAAGGTTCTAATTTCTTTTATGTTTTGTATTTATATGATTTTCATAGCTCTGTTTTTATCATTTGATGTAGCTTCAGTTTATGCTTTCAATATGTTAAAAATTATAGTCATTTCTAGAATTTCATTTTGTGGAAATTATACAAACATATATATATCAATGGATTCAATCCTATTAAGGAATGTACTAAAGCTAGATACTGAATCCTTCTACAAATCAATTGTGTAAAATAAACACAATCACCAATCACAAAAATTAAAGAAAGAATCGAATCAAACCACAACATAGATAATTTCTTGGGGAAAGCTTACTGCTCAAAACCTCTCTATCATATATTGCATATTCTACAAGGAATCATGAAAAATTACAATGCACTCTTCTCACAAGAGTCTCCTACAATCTGACTATTTTCTCACACTTATGAAGAAAAAATCGAGCCAACACTTAGCCAATTCTCAGCCTTCCTTGCTCAAGCAATTCCTAGTGAATGCAATCCCTATTCTTTAGGAATTCCAACCTTCCTCAACTACGGTAGTATCATGGGAAATCATGTGGTGTATATAATTGCGCCCAGGAAATTTTCTATAAATGCAACTGGTAGATAACTTCCCTTTAACCTTTGTCTCAACTAGATCTTCATCAGAAGTTACATTCATGTAGCTATTAATAGTAAATAATTAGTCACTTGGAAGATCACTTCATGTGAATTAAATCTGATTTAATTCACTTGACCTCTCACTAGTGCAACAATCAGTTACAAATAGTTGGAATGGTTTTAACTCACTTAATTGAGTTAACTAATTTCTCATGCATTGAAATAATACACTAACTGCAACTTGGACTTTAAAACAAAAGAAATCACTCTACATGTCTCACCAACCACCCTCTACTCGAATTTCGTGAGCTAACTAAGTCTATCACACTCAGTTAACTATTACAAGTGATTATGAGATAAGATTGCAAGTTATCATCCAATTTATTTAAGGAATAACTAAATTTGTCACACATTTCTTCTAATTTAATTAAGAAATAATTAAATCAAAAGCCTCCATGGTAGCTGTTTCTGGGTGTCATTTTCTGGATGTTGTTTCTGGATGCCAATTTCACTGTTTCTTGTTTTGAATTTCAACACTCTCTCTCAACAAGAAAGGAATTAATATGTCTCGATCTGGTACCTTTAGAATGTTCTTGCATGCAACACTTTCTAGTGTTGTTCGCACATGCAACTCTCTTGAAACTGAATAGCCTCCAAACAACTGAAACAATATAATGCATTTGTCATCAAGGTCTTCTGACTACTGCTAGCTACTACACATGTCTATTGGACTTTTTTATCTACTGCAGACATCTGCATCTGTGCCCTCTGCATTGTTTCCAACTTTGATCTGCGCTCCAGTATCCAAAATTTGTCACTCTAATTTATGTCTTCTTGACATCTGACTACATTATTCTAACCGACCCTTCCTACTACTGCTGTACTTTAGGCTTCTCGTAGCCAGGTTTGATCCATGAGACACACCATGTCAATGAATCTTGGCCAAATTTCTTCTTGGGATTATATTTTCACATCGCTCCACCTCACACTTGGAGGTATAGTTGCATGTACTCCCTCTATCCTTATGGCTCAAAATTCCCCCCTCTTGGAGGTATCTGCTTGAGTGGACTCTTCCACTCGGTCTCTTCTCTGCTTCTCCAATTTTGGCTTCTCCGCAACCTTCTGAGACTGCTTCTGAGGTTGCATGTTGAGAGATAATTACTCACTCTCAACCACCAAGTCACTAACCACTTATTTACTCCTCAAAGCCTTGCATGCATCCTCAACCTCGAGTGCATACAAGTTCTTGACTCTTGCACTGATCTGTTTCAACTGTCCCATGGCTATGTGTTTCAAGAAAACTTTTCCTTTTATAAACATCACCTCATAACCACGGTCTTCCAATACTACTATAGATAAAAGATTCTTCCTTAGGCCTGGAACATACAAAACATCTGCTAGTCTGAGATGAGAGCCATTCTCCCTCTGAAAGGTAACTGTACCTATGTTGGTCACACTATACCTCCTGTCATCTCCAAACCCTATGTTCTGCTAGAGGTCCTTCTCCTCCAAGTCACTGAAGAGATCTCTATTCCCCGTCATATGGAATGAGGCACCGCTGTCTAGATAACACATGCATCCCATTACACTGCTGGACATGCATGCAATGAGAGTAAAATCAAGCGTGAACTATGAATCCAATGCTTCACCTGCTTGTTGCGGGTAATTTTACCCTAAGGTCTTCGGTTGAAAACCTTCATAGATCAGGAACATGTCATTACAAGAAGGACTCACTTAACCAACTTCTATGCTTTAAACTAGAAACTAAAGGTTGCAGACCTTACCCGTATATCCTTTGGTTGTAGAAGATCTCATGGGGTGCAAACCCCCTGCAACTCTTTGTGCTCCAGAACCTGCAAACCAGCAAAGTAAAAACACAAAAACCTAGTTGTACAACATATATATGTTCTATATGTTAGTGAAAAGCATGCATAATCTCATAAAAAAATAATAAATGAACTATTTTAGATCATTACACATGTATAAGAGATAAATGACACGTAAACATCAAGAAAAATATGGCACTTATTTTATTAATTACATGTACAGTAAAAAAATGTGGAGAGATGACCTGAAATCTACCACGGCCTCGAGCATACCGTCCTCTGGATTCATCTAGTCCTAGCCTCACAATAATTATTCCAAGAGTAGTGCACAATGGATGTCACATAGGGTGAGTGAACATCTCAACGAAATAAGGGTTTCCTAAAAATATCTAGGAAGTGCAGGAGGCACAGGGGAAATATCAAACTTGGATAGGGCTCCAACAATGTATAATATCTATAATTCTCTCTCTTCCTCCCTTAGTCCATTCCCTTAAGGGGATTTTATACTCCCTCAAATTTATTTTTTCAGTTGGGAACATTTAGGCCACAGACTGGGGTAGTTAAGTTACAGGAACAACCGTAAACCCCACCTCAAAAGTAGGGAAATTATTTATTTTTTAATGTTTAAAAAGTCATACGCGGTTCTCTATGTATGGACTCGCGTGTATACACGAAAAAGTCTGGGCAGAGTTGCGTATGGGTTTTGGGAAACTGTTTTTTGAGAAAGATGTCCAAGTTTGAAGGGAAGGGTTTCCCAAGGCCAATTTATAATTCATCAAGTATATGATGGTGATAAATAATGTTATAATACTGCTACAACTGCAGGCTCCTTCTTGCTTTCCTTCTTCTATGGAAAATTTGTAGCATAGTGCCCATGCTCGTGACAGTGCAAACATCTGATCTTGGACAAGTATTTCTTCCTCGCTTCTCCTTGGGATTTATTTCCCTTGGCCTTTCTTCCTATACTGACTTGCGTACATTTTAATTTTCCCGCCACTGCAAAATGTTCCAAGAAAAAAGTTGATTTTAAATCGAAAATATCTCCCTCATCCGAGCTCTGATTCTACTGGTTTTTTTCAATTTGGGTATTGTTTCGCAAGGAATCCAAATATATTATTTTCTTTTGAAAAAAAATCATCAAAATTTTCACATATTCTTTGCAAACTCGCCACCCAAAAATTTCTTGGTCTGATACCATGTATAAATTGTACAAACATGCATATATCAATGGATTCAATTCGATCAAGCAATGTACTAAAGCCAGATACTAAATCCTTCTACAAATAAATTGTGGAAAATAAACGCAATCGCCAATCACAACAAGTAAAGAAAGAATCAAACCAAACCACAACACAGATAATTTCCCAAGGAAAGCTTACTGCTCAAAACCCCTCTATCATATATTGGATATTCCACAAGGAATCATGAAACAATTACAATGCACTCTTCTCACAAGATTCTTCTACAATCTGCTTATCATCTCACACTGATCCAGACAAAATTAGGCCAACACTTAGCCAATTATCAACCTGTCTTCAGCATACCTTTCTCACACAATTCCTAATGAATGTAATCCCTATTCTTTAGGAATTTTAGCCTTCCTCAAGTGCACTAGTCCCATGGGAAATCCTGTGGTGTATATAATTGTGCCCGAGGAATTTGCTAAATACAAATGATAGATAACTTCCCTTTAACCTCTGTCTCAGCTGGGTCTTCATCAGAACTGAAATGCATGCAACTATTAAGAATAAATCACCAGTCACTTGACACATCACTGCATGTGAATTAAATCTGACTTAATTCACTTGACCTCTCACTAGTGCAACAATCAGTTACAGCTAGTTAGACTGATTTTAACTCACTTAATTGAGTTAACTGATTTCTCATGCATTAAACTAATACACTAACTAAAAATTGGACTCTAAAGAAAATAGAATCACTCTACATGCCTCACCAACCAACCTCAACTCGAATTTCATGAGCCGCCTGAGTCTATCACACACAGTCAACTATTACAAATGATTATGAGAATATATTACAACTTATTGTCCAATTTATTTAAGGGATAAATAAACTTGACACACATTTCTTCTAATTTAATTAAGAAATAATTAAATCAAAAGCCTCCATAGTAGCCATTTATGGGTGTCATTTTTTGGATGTTGTTTCTAGATGCCAATTTCACTGTTTCTTGTTGCAAATTTCAACACATTTTTCTACTTAGAGTAGATGCTTAGATGGTTTTCCTTTGTCATTTGATGTAGGTTCATCTTCTTTCTTGATTTGATTCAATGCAGAAGTAATCTTAGTTTTCTTTCCATGCAAAAATGCTTTATTGTAGATTAGTTTTTCATGTGTGATTTATTCCAAGAACATTGAAAGATTTCATTTCTTGTTTCAGTGAGTTCATTTCAAGAAATAGTGATTTAGTGATTTACTTTTTGGTACAATAGTGTGAATGCTTTCTAGTTTTATAATTATTTCTGTCCAGAATAATAGTGAATTACTCTTTTCTTTTCTCAGTTTCATCTACATAAAATTTTATTTCTAAAAAAATAAAAACATCAAAGTTCCTTATCTTTCTAGAATTTGATTTCATTTTCTTATGTTAGATTGTCAAAATTCTTGGATACTAACAGATAAATTAGTTGAGGCTTCTTCATATTTGTTTCAGTTTTTAAAACTTAGTTGTTCTGTAGAATTTAATTGATATTTGCAAAGTTTATTTAGAATTTAGTTGTAATTTAATCCATCAATTTCATTAAGGATATAGGAATAAAAACATCCTTAGAAGAAGTTTTTACGAATATAACCATCACATAATAACTTGGGGCTTCTAGCATATATAGTGCACTTGCACTTCACAAGTTTACCAACTCCAGTCGATAATTTATGTCATCAATTTAAAAACATTAAATTGACTAAACACAACTCCATGGGATCTTGACAGCTTATGAGATGAGAGAAGGGTATACATCATTTTTTAGAGAAGCATCATTTAAAGCCACATACAAAGTAAAATAAAAATAAAAACCTATAAATATAAGCTACATTTTAGATGAGGAAGAAGAAAATTACATGAGAAAGTTGCAAGTGGGAACTGGAAAATTCAGAGCTAGGCTTCTCTTTAAGTTTTTCTCTTGTGGAAGAGTAGGTCACTATGCATCCAAATGTCCATATAAATAAAATCATGATTAGAAAGAAAAGAGAAAGGATTTTTACAAGAAAAGTGCCAAAAATAAGTCTTCTACCAAGAAACATTTCTATTCTAATGAATATAGTCAAAGCATATATGATTATCAAGACTATACAGATTTATAATCTAACACTAGTTACAAAATTCCTATGGTTGTTGAAGATCGATCAACTAGTGAATCATATAGTTGTGAATATATTATTTAATTGATAGACTCATGAATGAAAATAAAGATCTAGAAACAAAATTAAATAGTATTTTAAATGAAATAAACTTACTAACGTCTCAATTAGAAATACCCAATAAAAGAATACAAGTCTTAGCAAGATAGCTTCAGAAAAAGGAAAGGCATTGTGAAAGGTTAGAATCATAAATTGAGACTCAAAAGGAATATTATGAGAAAACAAACAAATGGGTAAAAGCATCTGAATCACTAGAGAATATTAATAATAATAATTCTCTCCTATAATTAAGACAGTCATTGGATACAACCAAAAAGCTTCAGATCCACAAAATAGTCACAAGGACCCACAAGATCAAAGAAAACTATATTGATTCCTTCAAGATTAGTTCCAAGGTATAAAAGATGATTTTATGGATATTATTTCACTTGTAACTCATTTGGGAATAAGACCACTAATTGTAGAACAAGCATATGGAATGGAACCATACAAGCTTATGGACACATGCTATGGTTTAAACATCACAATTTTGAATACATGATCAGAAATTGCAATCAGATTTGGAAGAAAAAGGTTCATTAATTAGAGATGTAGGGTGAATCACCCCTATTGCAGTATTCTGCACTTAATTCATACTTATAATAGAGACTACATAAGAAAATGTGAGGTACATAGCCTCTTGGAGAGTATATGATGACTATCAAGTTCACAAGATCAAGGGTGTATGATCTTAGTGGGAGATATGAATGTGTACCTTGATGATGATTCCATATTTTATTATGATGTTTATGTTATCAATGTTGCACTTGATGAAGTGACTATAAACAAGAACAAATATGACATGTTCAAGGGGTGTTGTGGCCATTCAAAGTTAGAATGTTATATTTTGTACATGTTTTTTTTATGGACAATCGTCTATGTATACGAATTTTGAATTAGAAAGTCGTGTATGCTTCTTAGTGATGGTGAAGAAGTGGCACAAATCTGGGAGAGATTCTCATATGTTTCCTTCAATTCATTATTGTCTTTTTTATTTTAAAATTGATTTCTTGTAGTATGTTAATGATTCCCATATATTTCTTACGAATGGTATTGGTTTATGAGGATTTTATGAGTTGATGAAAAATATTATATTATTGTTTCTATTGATATGGTTCCTTGGTGCATTTCTTGTTGGTGAGAAGGATGTAATGTGAAAAGATTTGATGATTAAGTATTGGAACAAATTCAGGGGGAGCATATTCTATAATACTAATGGTTCATCGTTGGAAATATGATATCTTGAGTACTCCTTACTGCATTATGGTGTCTATGATGATTTCATGGTTATTACCATAATTGTCATCAATATTATTTAATTTCTCACTACTACAAAATATATGTGTTGTTGTCACTATGTCATGGGTTATCAATGATGCTTGGATTTCATGCCAATGAAGTTATGGATGGTTCCTTATTATTGTTGTTTTTCTTGTATAAATATTGATGCACTTGATGAGGAGGATATGTATGATCGTTGATATGCTACTTAATGGATTTTTGATGCATGGAGAGAGTATGTTATGTTGAAATATGTTGTCATTGATGGAAATAGGGTGATGGAAACAAAGTTTTCATTACATGCAATAGGTAGCACAGGTGTTAAAGAAGGTATAGGGGAGCATACTTAAGGATCATCATGGAAGAAGAAAGGTGAAGAGTCTTTGGAGTGAATTTTGATGTATCATATCATCTCAGGAGCAGATGGAAACCACTCAGATGGATAGAGCTCTGAAAGAGTTTTCTAGTGGTATGTAAAATATTGAAAATGGCCTCCTGGATTGTGAGATAGAGCCGGTAAAAGCTTTATGAGACTAAGGCCTTCATAGCAGTGTTAAAGGTGGTTAGATGAAACTTTGGTGTGTAGCCAAAGTTGGATTAAATACCAAACATGGAGGAAAGTTAGTGGAGACTCCACACGAATCTCCAGGTTGACCTCGAGAGATAACACAGTAGCAGGAACCATATTTACTGGCCATAGATGGAGAGGGATGACATCACCCTGACGGTGGTACCATGGCAAGTTAAATTCAAACGATTTCAATTTGGCACAAAATTTAAGTGTAGGGACACAGAAATAGAGCCGACTAATGATATTGGAGTCGAAGACTCCACTCCAACAACGCATCTTGTTGAGGGCTTTCCCAGAAGATTGTGTAGGGATCAAATGGCTAAACATTGGGAGGAAATCATTGGGCCACGCGGAAACTTTATAACAACACCATAGACAAAGGTCTTGGTGGTCACAAGGAGTGGTTTCCCATACCACTAATCGCATAGATAAATGACGAAGAACCGCCTCAGGGTCAATCATTAGGGTAATTTTGAGGTATAAAATGGGCCTCCTAAGAAAAATGTACAACCAAAATAAACTTTATAAGAACCAATAGGATTCAAGATGATGATGTCAACCATGGGGGATGATTCACCATTTTTTAATTAAAAGGGTAAAAATATTAAAAAATAATAAAATAATAAAACTATTTTTTCAACTCATATGTTCATCTTATCTCCCAAAGTTTTTACTCAAATTTTGAACGAGAGCACTTGTTGGATGAAAAATTTAATTCCTCATATAAGGAGAACCCATGTTTCATACTTTCGATGGACCCTGCTACACAAAAGATGAGAAATACATGAAAACACGTGATTGTAATCACGCTTTTCATGTATTTCTCATTTTTCATGTACCGGGGTCTATCGAAAGTGTGCAACATGGGTACTCCTTGCATGAGGAATTAAATTTTACATCCAACGAGTACTCTCACTCGAAATTTGAGTAAACAATTTGGGAGATAAGTTGAAAAAGTAGTTTTTTCTTTTTTTCCCTCTAAAATTTGATGATGTAATCAAATATTATTTTATTATTTCCACTATTATTTTATAATTTCCTTAGGAGACCCATTTTAGACCTCAAAATTCCCCTAATGCCACCCAAAACCACAAACTACATAGGAGTGGAGTCGAGGGAAGAGTTATTGAACCTAGTGGTTTTTCAACTTAATGAAGGAATTCAATGCAAGATAAGGCCTTGAGGACCATTTCTCTCTCCTTTCCATCAAGGAAATGTGGTAGCATATTATTGGCTCACAGGATATGAAGTGGTCTGATGACATTAGAATGATGTGGCCCAATCAGAGCAGGACACATGGTAGTCATTTTTGGCATTTTAGGTACCTAAAGGGGTCATTTCTGAGTGACACGTGTATCCTATCATAGGACGACACGTAGCACAATAATGTCATTATGACATCTTACTAGTGGATATAGCCTAGAATATTTAAAGAGACATGTGAGAGGTGTTGTAGGGTGGCGAGTGTCGAGAGAGATTGGCACTGACATCAGCGACATCCAATTAAAAAGGAACCGGGAGGACCCACAAGATAACTCATCCCGTAGGCTTCACCTTGGCGAGATTATTAAATGAGCTTAGTGAAAGGAGTTGGGCAGTAGACATTGGGCCATGATGGCACAACACCAACCAATTAGAGAAGCACCATGCAGTCCCCACGGGAAACATCAACTTGAAGGTATGACCTCACCAGGTGAACTATGGTGAAAACATATGAATGCATCTGGATGTTGAGGGCTACGGGCTGAGCACTCGCACTAGGCCCTATGCCACAGGTAGGAACCAAGGGTGTAGAGGACAAAAAGAGCCATGAAGGCTCTTAAAGTGGCTAAGTTTCATCTCCTTATCGCTTCATAGATAAGCATGGCCAACAACTTGGAGCTATTTATATAGGGAATTGGCCCGCGTAGGGCTCAAAAGGGCTTAGTGTCCAAAGTATTAAGTTGTGGTTGCAGAGATAATTCTTATGGCAGCAAAATAAGTAATGGAGTTGAACGAAAGGGACTAAAGGAGAAAACAATGGAACTACTAGTTTAGCAGCAGTTAAGCTAAATTAAATATAGGACAAAAATAGAGAAGCTCTGCTAAAACCTGTAAAATATCCAGAGTAACTGAAATGAGTAGAAAACCTCTGTTTAACGTGAAAATAATGGTTGTTGAGGTCATATAACTTGGAGAAAATATCGAGAAGACTAAGATGAATAGGACAAAGGAAAAAATAACGAAGCATGTAGGAATAAAAAAAAATAAAGAGATGCCAAAAATATCAAGCCAAATTATTTATAAGTAGGCTTGATCAAGCAGAATGTGCAAAGTGTTGTTGAGATAGGGCTTCTAGTGCAGCGAGGTGTTGGTATGGTTTTCACAGTAATCAAAGATTGATGTAGGTGTTTTTTGAGTGGTGACTGAGAAAAATTGTTTGTTTTGAAATCACATAAGGAAATTATTGATCCTAGTATGAAAATGGATGAAAGATGGAACATTGAGTGTCTAAATAAAGTTGTAACTTTTTGATTATGGGTTGGTGCTCCTTCCAGTGGGTGTTGGAGAATAGTTGGGGTTGTAGATCCATTCATTTATAGCTGGTAAATATGGGAGTTGTAGCTTTTTGTTGGTTGTATCCAAAGTAATTGTAACAACAAGTTGTATCTTACCCTATGAATGAATTGAATAGAAGTTTTGAAAGATACTTATTCTTATGTCTTCCATTGTGATCGTTGACAATAATCTCTATTACGGTTATTTAAGTTATTGCTAAAGTATTTAACGTGTACACAAAGTAAAAGACAATTTTAATTTTCTAAAATTGCAAAACTACTAATTCACCCCCCTGGTTTCCAACATGCTGACCTTGATGACAAGAGGTCAAGGGATGAGTTTCTTTGTTGCAAAAATATTATGTTGTTTCCATTTTTTCCTATTGATGCTTGGATGCATTACATATTTGAACACATGTTGATTATATTAAAGAGATTGAGGCTGCACTTTCGTATTTTCCTGATGTATATTGATTCTTGATGATGAGGATGTTCATGTTGTGGTTATTATGTCATTTATGTTGCTACTATCAAATGATTATGCTGCAGATGCCTATATGGTGCATGGTTACTTGCTCATGATTATCATGTTTTTGCTACAAAGATGCTTCATTGTTTAAATCCATGTTTATGGTTATAGATGTCGTGTCACATGATGTAAAGGTCATGAAAAGACCCATGTTGTAATCATTATGGGATATTGGAATATTTGTAAAATTCAGTCATGTATGGGTCATTGGGATCAAGTCTTGTCATGTATGTAACCCCATTATTTTGGGTGTTGATGTAATCATGGGAGCATAGAGTCATTGGTGATAGGAAAGATCATATTTGTTTATGGATGACCATGTATTCGAGTCATAAATTCTTGCACTCTTATTACTTATCTTTAGAATGTTCCAGCATATGCTCAGGGGGAGCATAGTCAATATGAAAACATCATAGTTCGTATAAACAGATATGACTTACAGTAATGAGGGCTACAAGAGAAAGTACTTCATTCAGTCTGGTTCATCCCTTTGCCCAATCTCAAAGGGAAGAGAAGACTTGGTGTTTGTAGGCGGTTTCTGTTGAAGTCTGGAAATGAACTGACTCAACACAAGAGGAACTTCGCGGTTAGAATCCTAATCGGATTCTTCTCCGTTCTTGGCAGTCCTAACTAGAATTTTGGATCTAATTATCCTTTGTGAGATGATACTCCAATTAATGGAGACCTAATTTTGGAAAAAAAAAAATTAATATTTTTTGAGAATATGATGAGAAAACAATGCAAAACTAAATTGAACTTTACTCTAAACTACTGATGTATTTACAAATCTAGGGTTAAACTTATGTTGATGGAAACAAAAGATGCATAGTGAATTCGATAATTAAAGATTAATCGAATAATACTATGTAAAAGAGTAACTACAAATACCAATTTCATAGTGTTTCCACAATACACTAACTAAATGTACAGAAAAATATATACGTGAAACAAAAGGATTCCTAGCTAAACATTAATTCAACTAAGAAATCACTTTGAACTTTCTTGCAAGTTATTAAAATATTTTATGAAATGATTTGAAATGAGCTCAATACAACTTGGAGCATCCACCCACATATAACCAATAACATGTAGGTATCAATGAGAAAAATAAACAAAATAACTAATTGATTTAAATCTATCAATATAACATATAACCAATAACATGTAAGAATGAATGAGAAAAATAAACAAAATAACTAATAAATTTAAATCTATCAATATAACGTCCATTGTCACAAAATTTAGAGTGCCTTCATGAATATACAAGGGAAAAAAAGTAGATTACTAATAATTTCCCTTGAAAAGGTATATGATAAGTTAATTTTCACTTTATATGATTTTCCCTTTGTTTAACAAAAATAGCATTCATTAAAAGAAAAGAGAAAACAATTTTATGAAATATATATTAACATATATGAGGCAAGTTGTCATCCAAAACAAAATTAATGCACAGAATACATATTACAACGTTAATAAACAAAACAACAGAATGCATATGCGTTAAATTGTCACCCAGCCAGCATTTAAACAAAATAGGAACAAACCTTTATGAAATATAGAGACCACAAAATGACATGCATACAGTTGATGATATCAACCTCCAACACAGAAGAGAAATGTTGAATCACCTGGACTGCACCTATGCTATGAAGTAATCGGTCATGGATGAGATCGATCCAAACGGAAATAGTGCATACGTTTTGAGATAATGCCCAGCGATTTCAGATCTCTGAACTCCACCCTCTACGTTTTGAGATCTTCTGTCCTTATATAATTGCGCCCTCTTTCAAAATGATTTCACAAAATATCCGCTCCAACAAACAATGGATAAATGCATTCAAACCAGAAATGGCATGTTCCAGCTGCTCTTAACTCAAGAATCGATTTCATGTATTTTGTTGAACCGATCCCCAACAAGATTCGAAAACTTCTTTGCTCTGGTGGATAGTTTGGCGTAAATGTTCCCATTTTGACAACTGATTCTCCGTTACCTCCGGAATGTCAAATTCTCCATTACCTCCCTTACGCATAATCGTGCAATCACCAATTAAAATGGGGATCAGCGAAAGATGATTAACCGTGGTTGTTTTAGCATTACAATAGTTTAACAAACAACTAACATCTAAAACTTAAATGTCAAATAAATATTGTAATGTAGAGTCAACCGAATGAGTTAGCATAGCGCATTTTTTTGGTGACACGATGGACAACGCGCAAACTTTCCGAGTTTTTTTTGTTTAAAACCTGAGGGGAATTCCAGCTGGAATACTAAACGAGGTGAAGCTTTCTTTTTTTAGACAGGGTATATGTAGCGAGGTGAAGCTTTCTTTTTTTAGACAGGGTATATGTAGCAGCTGGTAAGCGACATATATCAGAAACTCGTGACTTTCATAAGGATTGGGGTGTTTATTTCTCTATCTCTCTAGCTTAGTCATGACATACCAAAAACTCGTGACTTTCGCAAGGATCGAGGCGTCTAGTATCAGAAACTCGTGATTATCAGAAACTCATGACTTTCATAACTCATGACTTTCATAAGGATTGGGGTGTTTATCTCTCTATCTCTCTAGCTTAGTCATGACATACCAAAAACTCGTGACTTTCGCAAGGATCGAGGCGTCTAGTATCAGAAACTCGTGATTATCAGAAACTCATGACTTTCATAAGGATTGGGGTGTTTATCTCTCTATCTCTCTAGCTTATTCATACTCGTGACTTTCGCAAGGATCGAGGCGTCTAGTATCAGAAACTCGTGATTTTCGTAAGAATTGGGGTATCTATCTCTCTATCTCTCTAGCTTAGTCATGACATACCAAAAACTCATGACTTTCGCAAGGACCGAGGCGTCCAGTATTGGAGGCGTCTATCCCTCTAGCTCCCTCTATTCCTCTAGCTCTATCCCATGACGAGCAATAGACAACCCTACCCCCCGCAGGTTTTGAACCTGTGACCTCTCAAGAGAAATCACAAGTTCTTAACCATTGAGTCCACTCAAGTTGTATAACAAGATGAAGCTTTCATGAATAACACCATCATGTTGTATAAGACTGCTATTATCTATGCCATCATGGAGTTTAATGTTTTTGGTTTTTTTTTTTTAATATATTAAAAAAAAAATTGTGATTTTAGCAAGATTCATATGAGATTCGTGTGATTATGAGTCACCTTTGGCAACTTTCAAATTGTGTAAAATGTGTTTTAATGTTCATGACATGGCTTATTTTAAGTTGATTTGTTTGTTTACAAATTCAACACCGCATTATAATGAAACATGATGTTAATATTATAATATATCTAGAAGTAATTTTTTTAGGGTGGATTAATGACAGGCTTAGAAGTAATTTTTGTGTTACCTCATGCTTTTTGGCGATACATGAAGGACTGTAAATATATGGGTCATGTTTTGAAACTTATGTTTTTTTTATGCTCTCTCACTATGGAGGAAGGCACATTATGATTTGATATCATGCCAATCTTGGACATGAACGGCGTGAACAGAACTTATGTTTGTAGAGAATGTATATATGGGTCATCTTTTGAAACTTATGTTTTGAACTTATGTTTTCTTGATGCTCTCCAACTATGGAGGAAGGCACATTATGATTTGATATCTTTCAGATCCTGGACATGAACATGACTTATGTTTGTAGAAAATGTATATGGAACATGCATTGTTTTAATAAAACAGTGTTTTTTCTTTCTTCTAAAAAAAAATAAATTATAATATATCTAAAAAATGACATGATGTTTTGTATTTTTAAAAGTTGTTTCGTATTAGAATATTTTTTTTGAAGGTATGAAATAGTTATATGTTGTTTTTTTATATATAATGTGTTTAAAAATAAAATATAATCATTATTATGAATGTACTATATGTGTGTGTGTGTGTATTATATATTATGAAAATTTATGAAATGTCATAAAGAAGTCACAATAAGCCAAAAGTTTTCAACAATTCAAAGCAAGTTGAGTAAGCCATATCATCGAAGTGACGAAATACATCAAGTCAACATATGAAAATGTTGTTGGATAAATCATTGTCTAGGCATAGAAAGCAAGAAGAACCTTAACAAATCCTTATTATTATGAAAAAGGAAAGCCAAAATGGGGACTTGTTGTAACTACAACAACTGGAAATAAGATGGGAAGACCAGTTATCTTAGTTTAGGCCAAAATGAAGAGAGAAATGTTTAGTATGCTTGAAAAATAGAATCCATGATGGAAGATACTCATAATCAAGCAAATACATCCACATTGAAATGATGTGGAAATAGTATCCTCGAAAACCCCTCACGACATGCCCTAACCTAGAATAAAATGTATGATATGTAGAAGTAACATATAAGGTTTATGATTTGATTACTAAGTCACATCTAATACCATCTTACCATGTATGTTTATATACTATACTTTCTAAACTCAGCATTGCTTCGCTGCAAGAAAGTATGTACAGTACCCTAACAAAGTTTCCTTAGTATCATGCATGATTTACCCGTTGCCAACGAGCGCCCGTATTCCCTATGGGTT
Organism: Pinus albicaulis; assembly: GCA_034641835.2. Taxonomy (NCBI): domain Eukaryota; kingdom Viridiplantae; phylum Streptophyta; class Pinopsida; order Pinales; family Pinaceae; genus Pinus; species Pinus albicaulis. Next base: position 336,045,737 of record CM076573.1, read on the forward strand.
TACACACACTTCCCACACAATGAGTGCTTTCAACTTTCCTGTTATCACCTTTTTTATTCGTAAGACTTGTTTATGAATTGCTTCAAGTATTTTATTGTTTGCAATTAGGCGGGGAAAGCGGGGTGATACAGAAAGTTATGTAGAAAGGGAAAAATACATTGGATTGTGTTTAGTGTGTTGTTCATTCTATGATTTTACTTCTCTTATGAACTATTTATGTTCGTACATTATTTAAAACAAAACACATTTCCAAGTAAGAGGGAAGTGAAGAGCATTCTAGGATACTTCCTTGTTAAAAGTAATGTGACATGAAAATTCGACTATGATAATGATGATCATGTATTTAGCTTATCATCATTACAAAATGATTCTCTTATGAATAAAGAAAACCTAAATGAGACATAAAGAGGAGCGTGTCACCATTGTTATGACTAAAAAAACTTTCACACTCAAAATATACAAATGATTAATTACATGTTTACAAAGGTTGTTTTCATTTTCAAAAAAAGCATTTTTTAAGAATATTCCCATTTACTAGTAAGTTTTCCTCTATTCCATCTATAGTTTGAAGGAAGAAATTATATAAGCCTATATTTTTAGCAATCTAAAATGGTCCAAGCCACAACTTTTGGAATTTTTTATGTTTACCTTTATCCTGGTGGGCTTTGTCCCATTTCAAGACTAAGTCTTCGACATTGAAAGTTTTTTCAGTGGATATATGGTTATCGAACCATTGTTTAACAAGTTTATGATGATTAATGAATGATTGGTTTGCTTTGTTTCTAGCTTCTTCTAATTGAAATATTTGGGTGTGTCTATGTTGTAAGCTAGAACAAGGCTCTTCCTAGATAGATTGGACTAAGGATATTGAGGGAAAAGTAATATTTGGAGGTAAAATAGCTTATTTTCCATAAACCAAGAAATAGGGAGAATTATCTATCGAGGTTTTAGGTGTTATCATGTCAGCCCATAAGGCATTAATCAGTGCTTTGTGCCAATTTTTTTGTTTGTCATGATTCTGTAAGGCCATTACCTTGTGGGTAATAGTTAGCAGAATATTTAAATTTTATACCTTTTTTAATTGAAAAAATTGTAAGTGGAGTGGAAGAAAAGTAAGAGGCGTTTTCAAAAAGTAAAGTGTTGGGAAGTTCAATCCTTGTAATGATATTATGTTCAATAAATGAAATAACTTGATCAAAAGTAATAGTTTTCAAAGTATAGCTTCCGTTATCACTCAGATTTTCCTTGAAGTTGTTGGGAAGAGGAAAGGGGTCCGAGGTAACCACAAACCAACTTTTAGGTACAGAATCTAGCCAATCTGTACCCAGAGAGGGCTCTCTCTGTTAAATTTAGCTTTTTTTTTAGAAGTATCAGGCTAGTTATAAAGTCCAAGGGTTTTGATTGAGTTTGGGTGATGAAATTCAATAGCTTGTAGTAAGATTGAATAGTTTAGACCATTGGGCTAATGGAGTCTAAAGGATAGCTTAACTGGATTAAGTTTCTTAACAAAAGATGGTTTCACAGGGCAAGGTAATCAAACAGAGAACAATTATAGATCTAAAGTGAATGGGATGACCTCAAATTGGATGAAGGGCAATTAAGAATCCTTCGACACGTTTGAAAGAGAGAAATTGAGTGATTATTAATAAAGAGAAATTAAGTATTCTTCACTAAATAATCAAAATGCTTAAACTAGAAAAACATGAGCAACTAAGAATTCACTGTTTAAACCAGTTCAAAAGAAAACATTTAGAATAACAATGATTAAAATCAGATTACACTTAAGCACTTTCTGATTTATTCCTTTACATTAATCATTCAGAAATGAAACACAGGTGATATAATAAACAAATATAAAGACTTCAAAACATAAGAGATAGATGACTTATTGATCCATAGTCTGACACAAGAATCCTGTAAAAAGTCTTTCGCATCAATTCCTCATACAGCTTGCCACACAAAATTTCTCCAACAACACTTTATTCCAAAATATTCAATGTTACAGCAAAGTCTAATAATCCACCCTCAAAATACTTCCAAGAGTGAAGTATTTATACAAATTCTAAACTAAAATATCTTGAAAAAATATCAAGATTAGTTCACAAATCTCTCTAACTGTTTTACATAAATAGAACTTAAGTAAAGGACACTCAAACTAATGCATTTATTTGGCACTATTTTTTATGGATAGGTGATGACAAATAGGATAATTCGAATTTGATCCAACTCTTAGTTGATGATGAGGCATCCTAGTCACTAACTGCTTCCTTTCTTTGTGCATTCTGCTCCAACAATTCTGCAAAATTATGGTCCAATGATATATTTTTATTTCCCAATATATAATATATATGTAAAAAGTGAAAGAGGTTATTGTGGCTTAATATGTTGGTGAAATAAACCTCTTTCATTTTCCTACAATTCCTCTCCAGCTGTGCATAATAGGCTCTACAAAAATATGTGTAAAACAAAGTTTTACAGAGTCTGAAAAATAGCCTGTAAAGACGTCTATGTATCTATGATTCTGAAATCACTGTGAAAAAAGTGAGATAGGTTTTTGTATATTATTCTCTTAGGAACAAAAATCTCCTTCATTTTTGTATTATGTATTTCGTATTCGCACAATCTTCTCTACCAAATGATGACTTAACTAAAAATTTCTGCAAACAGTGCTTTCCAACATTGTTTAATAATTTCAAAACCATAATAGCTGTTAGAAAAGTGAGAGAGGTTTTTTTAGAGGGTCCTCTTACGAACATAAATCTCCTTCAGTTTTTCAAAATTCATATTTTATTGATCACAATAGTTTCTGAAAAACAATTACTAAAACATGCAATTTCTGCAAAAATGTTCCTTCTTGTTCTGTTTTTCATCTTTTCACTTTTTTGTTCTTTTGACTGTTTTACTTTCACTTTAGAAAAAATTCAATGTTGGTGAAAGTATTTTCATTTATTTTTACCATTTTACTGCCTCTCTATTTACTTTTACTGTTTACCTTTGACTACTCTGTAACTTCATTTTAACTTTCACTCTGACTTTTACCTGATACACTTTAACCACTGATACTCTTTAACTATTATGCTCTCTAACCTTTGTTTATCCTTTTATCCTCCTTTATCATGAATTAATATAGTACATAATAAACAATTCATGTAAGGATAATTTTACAAAAGTTCAAGCATTTCTTTCCACCATTTAGCTTCCAGTATTCTGGTTCTTTGCAGCGGCAAAAAGTTCGAAGAGGATTTTCACTGAGAACAAGGTTTTTAATTTTGAAATCCCTATCTAATAGAGGCAGATAGTCTAAATCTCTATGAGGGGCATTCAGGGGTGTGACATTCAAAGCCACGGGAATTTCCATTTCTGGTTCTTGTGGATTCAGAAATGAATTGCGGGTTTTGACGAAAAACGAGCACAGTCACAGGTTGGGGAAGGCAATTGCAATTGAGGAATGAACTAAAGACCAATCTTAAACTCTGCTTCAGTTTTTCGTGTAGAATTTAAAACAAAAGCCAAGTTTTTACAGAGTTTAACGGGAACTAGGGTAAATACCTGTTTTCCCAAAAATAAACAGTGACTAAATAGGTGTTGGACTATGGCGAATGAACTCTGGATTACTCGACTGCAATTTTCTTCAGCAAGGTAACGGTTGGAAAACTTTGACAGTTGATTTCGAAATTCATTGCATGGGACACTGGTCACTGCATGAAATAATGAAAATGACGTGGGTTCTTTATTTTATTCACAAATTCAAAGCTTGGCGGATTTTTTATTATTTTAATGGATGACATCAGCAAGTACGGTGGTTTCATCACAGGAGGTAAGTGGTAAGCGGTTTCCATCACACTGCTTTTGGGGAAAGGCGGTTTACAACGGAGGGCGAGTGATTCCATATGATGGACGATGCGTGGCATGGCACTGTTCAGAAAACCGCTTGGCCATAGCACGTTATCGTTCGGACGAGGATGGCCAGTGATATTGATAATAACCGTAGATCTGAGATTAGTCGATCGGATGGTCGTCGGGAAAGGAAGATGATAGGGAATTAACTGGTGGGCCTGACGTAATTTATTATGAAATAATCACATCGGGGGCATTTTGATTGGTGGATTAGGTTATTAATTAACCATGGGGGTTAATTAATCCCTTTATACGGCGAAGTATCGATTTTGTTTATTAATTGGAAATTCAACCAATTAATTAAATTTATATGGTTATTTTTCAACCAATGGGCGAGATATTATTATTTGGGAATTTTATTATTAAAATAATACGGGAAAATGGAAAATTTACATAGGGATTTAAATAATAAGTTAAAAATTAATATGGAAATGAATAAAAAGCGCTAAGTGTAAAACATTAGATTAATGTATTTAACTTATGCTTGAATAAGAAGGGTTTTTATGAAATATTGCATAATTTTTCTAAGTAAAATAGGATTTTACTAACAAAAGATTTTTTTTAGAAGTAAATGAATGTCATGATGAATGATTTTAAGTACTTAGGCTTTTCCAATTATTGGGCCGAGGGTTCGGTCCCTCCAAAATTCAAGGAAATTCCTTGAGCCCCTTTAATTTTCAAATGCCTTAGTACTTAGGGGAAATTTGTGAAATTTTTAGGGAAAAATGAGCAGGGAAGTTAATAATCTGACTTTTCTTTGCTTGAAATTCTTCCAGTGTAGTGTATGCCTTTGCACTTGTGATGAAAGTAAAGATTTAAGACTTCTAGAATCATTATCCATCACATGTAATTCTGAAACATCATCTACCTACCCTACCTACTTTACCCTACCATTTTTTCTTCTTTATTAGGGTGCACTTAGACTGGCAAACCCTCATCACACTTTTTCTTTTACATTTGGAAATGTATCTAATTCTATCCTTATTACATCCAAGGGCTCAGATTAAACTGTTGAGCTCCTTTTATTTACTCTACCTATCTACTTATCTGCCAAGATTAAATATTTTGATCAGATTTTATTCTCTATCTCTAAAACATAAAATTGAAAGATGAACTAGCCAAGCTTAAGTTGTTTGACTGTTCATAAATTGTGGCATAGAATACAAGTTGCACACAATTTTATTTATTAAATAAGAGCAAAAGGTAATGGCATTTAGACTTGCACACTTTCCTTGGCATTTCTTTTGGTGGGGTTCATTTTATTTTAATTTTTTGGCCTTTTTTATTCTTTTCACCCTTTGATTTTTCTTTTAGGGTATACCCTCTTTACATTTTTTAAATTTTTTGATTTTTTGACAATATGGTTGCAACAAGAAAAGGTATGAACATATTACATAGTTTGTTAAGTCAATCATGATATATGACACCTATTGGTATAGGAGTCTAACACTGGCTCCACTTGGGGATGGATTTTCCTAGTGAAAAGTCAAGAACAGCAGGTCAGTTGCCCTCAGAATGATTTTGACTGAACCATGGAATCTTCTTCTACTTGTTGCTTTATTGTATGTATGACAGTAATACTTCTGAAGCTTAGGGCCTTCTCCTCGGGCTTCAACTCCAGTAAGTTACAATCCACTCAAAACTTAAAACTTTTTTTCCCAGTTGGAAATCTTCTGCCTTAGTCCAATCCCAAACATGCATTTGTTGTGGCTGAAAATCTTGAATTGAATATAGTCCTTTTTCTGCAATCTGAAATCTGATCTGAAACTAAAACAACACACAAAAATTTTCAAACCAACTTAATGAAAAACTAGCTGAAAATTGAAAACTAAAAAAAGAAAAATGCTCAAAATCCTGAGCTTATTAGCACTCATCTACCTACTCAATCTATTGTTCAACTGATAGTTAGGTAAAATGAAATAGCCAATACAACCATTCAAGCATTATGTACTTTGATAGATTTTGTTGCATTTTCTTGTTGATTATCAAAACTGTACTTCTGAAACCTATTAGAAACTTGTCAACAAATGAGAGGATAAGGAAACACTTGATTTCCTTTGTTGACTCTAGAAACTGTACAAAAGGATCTTCCAAAATATATACACTGATGTTTAACTGATCTAAACAAATTTACATCTATTCTGGATGGCCTCCATGCCATGAATCTGAAATGTTATTTTCGTCTTTATCTCCCTACAAACTTTCAGATAAAATTTCTGATGATATTCCTACTGATTGTAATGTTTGACTGTTGAATCCTTTATCATCTTGACTCTGAAAATCATATTTAGTTAATAGAGGAATGCTTTGAATGCCTTCAATATTCAACATATCTGCTATTGGATCTTGAAAAACTTGGGAAAATGGCTGCAACCTATAGCATATAGGTTTCCATGAGACTTTATAAACTTCAACAAGTTTCTCATCCTTTTCATTAAATATGTTATACCACATTTCCTTTAAAAGCTGAAATGGTTCAAAACACAGTGGTATGAAACTTTCTTGTGTCATTTGATTATTTATTTCAATGGGAACTGATAACTGCAATTGTGAAACTGAAAAATCTTGATCAATAGTTTCATTATCTTCTTTGTTGTCAATCACAATTCCTAAAGATTGCTGATTATTGATGGCATGATAGTTGTCTCTAATGAACTTAAATGAAGCAAAACAAAGAGGTAAAGAGCCTTCACTTATTTCCACATTTTCTGCTCTTTCTTCCTCACTCTCATGATTTATCTGTATTGGCTGATCACTATCTTCAATCTGCTGAAACTGCATTTCCTCATCCTCCAAACTAGCTTCTAATTGCTCTGTAAAGTTAGCTTGACTTTGGAGAACATAACTATCATCATAATGATCATATTTAGGCAAATAATCAAAAGAAGGAATGTCATCAAACATACACATTAGATCAACAAATTCCTCTTCCTCATTTTGATTTGTAATTTCATTTTCTAATCTATGATAATTGGAATTAGCAGGAATTTGTTCATGGCTATCAACCTCTTCTATTTCTTCATGGTGATTTTGAATAAAAAATTCATCTTTCATAGTGATCTCTTGTGTTCTTTCATCTAGTTTTCTTACCAAATGGTTGAGTTTTACATCTGCAATGTTTTTCTTTTCCTCTTCTTCTTCTTTCAACTTTTCCTGTCTGATTTGCAGATTAACTTCTACATCAACTGCAATGCTCTGCATCTATACAAGTGTTTTTGGATCTTTTTCTCTTAACCTAATTCTATTTCTGGATCAAAGGCACTTGGATAATGCAAAAGAGGTGAATCATGAGGAGGTCTAATATTTTCTGGTATTGAATAATAAACTTGATTAAATCTGTCAGAAAATTGTTGTATTGTTTCATTTGGATGTCTTTTTAACTGATTATATTCTTCCATGATCACAAAAGGATTAACTTTGATTATCCATCTATCAAGGAAAAGTTTGATAAACTGCTGGAAATTTGAGATGCTAGCATTAGGCAGATTTTTGAACCAACTCTTTATTCTATTTTGCAAAGAAAGAGCAAAAAATCTGATTTTAACATCATCTTCATCAATCTCAAATAAATCCAAATAATTCTCAAAACCTTGAATATGTTTTTGGGCAGTGATACCATTCTCTCCATCAAATCTAGGAAGATACTTGTAGTATTTTTTAGGAAAATCATGGAGTATATGAGGTAAAATAAGGGGCTTATATCTATCTGGAACTTTATATGGCACAGGGATATGTACAGGGATTGTAAGATCAGTCTTGATTATTTGAGGCCTCTTAATTGGAAAATGATCATCATTAGATTCATAAGAAAGCTTCTCAAAGAGATTAGGAGAATTATTACTTACAATCTTCAAAGGAAAATAATTAAAAACTAATCTAAGATCTTCTATAAAATACAATATACATTGAAAAACTTTCTTAATGAGAAAGAATATAATGTCTTGGATTAAGATCCAAGTTGAAAGCCTGATCTTTCCATATTGTTCTTTGAGGTTCATTCCTCTAGTGGAGTCTTGATTCTGAAATTGATTTGGAGTCGCCAGGTGGATGATTTTAACATTTGTGTGTCTGATCACTGTCCACCATCATAGATCAGATCTGAACCTGTAAAATATTTCTGAAGAAAAATGTTAGTCGTACCTAGTGGAGTCGCCACTATGTTATCACTCAGATTTTCCTTGAAGTTTTTTGGAAGAGGAAAGGGGTCCGAGGTAACCACAAACCAACTTTTAGGTACAGAATCTAGCCAATCTGTACCCAGAGAGGGCTCTCTTTGTTAAATTTAGCTTTGTTTTTAGAAGATATCAGGCTAGTTATAAAGTCCAAGGGTTTTGATTGAGTTTGGGTGATGAAATTCAATAGCTTGTAGTAAGATTGAATATTTTATACCATTGGGCTAATGGAGTCGAAAGGATAGCTTAACTGGATTAAGTTTCTTAACAAAAGATGGTTTCACATGGCAAGGTAATCAAACAGGAAACAATTATAGATCTAAAGTGAATGGGATGAACTCAAATTGGATGAAGGGAAATTAAGAATCCTTCAACAATTTTTAAAGAGAGAAACTGAGTGATTATTAATAAAGAGCAATTAAGTATTCTTCACTAAATAATCAAAATGCTTAAACTAGAAAAACATAAGCAATTAAGAATTCATTGTTTAAACCAGTTTAGAAGAAAACATTTAGAATAACAACGATTAAAATCAGATTCCACTTAAGCACTTTCTGATTTATTCCTTTACATTAATCATTCAGAAATGAAACACAGATGATATAATAAACAAATATAAAGACTTCAAAACATAAGAGATAGATGACTTATTGATCTGTAGTCTGACACAAGAATCCTGTAAAAAGTCTTTCGCATTAATTCCTTATCCAGCTTGCCACACAAAATTTCTCCAACAACACTTTATCCCAAAATAGTCAATGTTACAGCAAATTCTAAGAATCCACCCTCAAAATACTTCTAAGAGTGAAGTATTTATACAAATTCTAAACTAAAATATCTTGAAAAAATATCAACATTAGTTCACAAATCTCTCCAACTGTTTTACATAAATAGAACTTAAGTAAAGGACACTCAAACTAATGCATCTATTTGGCACTATTTTTTATGGATAGGTGATGAAAAAGAGGATAATTCAAATTTGATCCAACTCTTAGTTGATGATGAGGCATCCTAGTCACTAACTGCTTCCTTTCTTTGTGCATTCTACTCCAACAATTCTGCAAACTTGGGGTCCAATGATATATTTTTATTTCTCAATCCGTAATATATATATATATATATATAAATTGAAAGAGGTTATTGTGTAATATCATGTTGGTGAAATAAACCTCTTTCATTTTCTTACAATTCCTCTCCATATGTACACAATAGGCTCTGCATAAAGATGTGTAAAACAAAGTTTTACAGAGTCTGAAAAATAGCCTGTAAAGATGTGTATGTATCTATGATTCTGAAATCACTGTGAAAAAAGTGAGATAGGTTTTTGTAGATGATTCTCTTAGGAACAAACACCTCCTTAATTTTTGTATTATGTATTTCGGATTGGCTACAATATTCTCTACAAAATGATGACTTAACTGAAATTTTTTGCAAAACATGCTTTCCAACATTGTTTAATATTTTCAAAACCATAATAGATGTTAGAAAAGTGAGAGAGGTTTTTGTAGAAGTTCCTCTTAAAAAGATAAACCTACTTCATTTTTTCAAAATTCATCTTGGATTTATCACAATAGTTTCTGAAAAACAATGACTAAAACATGCAATTTCTGCAAAAATGTTCCTTCTTCTTGTGTTTTTCATCTTTTCACTTTTTTGTTCTTTTGACTGTTTTACTTTCACTTTAGACAAACTTCAATGTTGGTGAAAGTATTTTCATTTCTTTTTACCATTTTTCTGCCTCTATATTTACTTTTACTGTTTACCTTTGACTATTCTATAACTTCATTTTAACTTTCACTCTAACTTTTACCTGATACACTTTAACCACTGATACTCTTTAACTATTATGCTCTCTAACCTCTGTTTATCCTTTTATCCTCCTTTATCGTGAATTAATATAGTACATAATCAAAAATTCATATAAGGATAATTTTACAAAAGTTCAAACATTTCTTTCTACCATTTAGCTTCCGGTATTCTGGTTCTTTGCAGCGGCAAAACGTTCGAAGAGGATTTTCACTGAGAACAAGGTTTTTAATTTGGAAATCCCTATCTACTAGAGGCAGATAGTCTAAATCTCTGTGAGGGGCATTTAGGGGTGCGACATTCAAAGCCACGGGAATTTCCATTTCTGGTTCTTGTGGATTCAGAAATGAATTGCGGGTTTTGACGAAAAACGAGCACAGTCACAGGTTGGGGAAGGCAATTGCAATTGAGGAATGAACTAAAGACTAGTCTTAAACTCTGCTTCAGTTTTTCATGTAGAATTTAAAACAAAAGCCAAGTTTTTACAGAGTTTAACGGGAACTAGGGCAAATACCCGTTTTCCCAAAAATAAACAGTGACTAAACAGGTGCTGGCTATGGCGGATGAACTCTGGATTACTCGACTGCAATTTTCTTCAGCAAGGTAACGGTTGGTAAAATTTGACAGTTGATTTCGAAATTCATTGCATGGGACACTGGTCACTGCGTGAAATAATGAAAATGACATGGGTTCTTTGTTTTATTCACAAAGTCAAAGGTTGGCGGATTTTTTATTATTTTAATGGATGACATCAGCAAGTACGGTGGTTTCGTCACGGGAGGTAAGCGGTAAGCGGCTTCCATCGCACCGCTTTTGGGGAAAGGTGGTTTTCAGCAAAGGGCGAGCGATTCCATACGATGAACGACGCGTGGTGCGGCACTGTTCAGAAAACCGCTTGGCCATCGCGTGTTATCATTCGGATGAGGATGGCCAGCGATATTGATAATAACCATAGATCTGAGATTAGTCAATCAGATGGTCGTCGGGAAAGGAAGATGACAGGGAATTAACTGGTGGGCCTGACGTAATTTATTATGAAATAATCGCATCAAGGGCATTTTGATTGGTGGATTAGGTTATTAATTAGCCATGGGGGTTAATTAATCCTTTTATACGGCGAAGTATCGATTTTTTTTATTAATTGGAAATTCAACCAATTAATTAAATTTATATGGTTATTTTTCAACCAAAGGGCGGGATATTATTATTTGGGAATTTTATTATTAAAATAATACGGGAAAAGGGAAAATTTACATAGGGATTTAAATAATAAGTTAAAAATTAATATGGGAATGAATAAAAAGCGCTAAGTGTAAAACATTAGATTAATGTATTTAACTTATGCTTGAATAAGAAGGGATTTTATGAAATATTGCATAATTCTTCTAAGTAAAATAGGATTTTACTTAGGAAAAGATTTTTTTTAGAAGTAAATGAATGTCATGATGAATGATTTTAACTACTTAGGCTTTTCCAATTATTGGACCGAGGTTCTGGTCCCTCCAAAAGTCAAGGAAATGCCTTGAGCCCCTTTAATTTTCAAATGCCTTAGTACTTAGGGGAAATTAGTGAAATTTTTAGGGAAAAATGAGCAGGGAAGTTAATAATCTGACTTTGCTTTGCTTGAAATTCTTCCAGTGTAGTGTCTTCCTTTGCACTTGTGATGAAAGTAAAGATTTAAGACTTCTAGAATCATTATCCATCACATGTAATTCTGCAACATCATCTACCTACCCTACCTACTTTACCCTAACATTTTTTCTTCTTTATTAGGGTGCACTTAGACTGGCAAACCCTCATCACAATTTTTCTTTTACATTTGGAAATCTATATAATTCTATCCTTATTACATCCAAGGGCTCAGACTGTTGAGCTCCTTTTATTTACTCTACCTATCTACTTATCTGCCAAGATTAAACAGTTTGGTTAGATTTTATTCTCTATATCTAAAACATAAAATTGAAAGATGAACTAGCCAAGCTTAAGTTGTTTGACTGTTCATAAATTGTGGCATAGAATACAAGTTGCACACAATTTTATTTATTACATAAGAGCAAAAGGTAGTAGCATTTAGACTTGCACACTTTCCTTCGCCTTTTTTTTGGTGGGGTTCATTTTATTTTACTTTTTTGGCCATTTTGTATTCTTTTCACCCTTTGATTTTTCTTTTAGGGTATACCCTCTTTACATTTTTTACATTTTTTGATTTTTTGACAATATGGAAAACCTTTGCAACAAGAAAAGGTATGAACATATTACATATCTTATTAAGTCAATCATGATATATGACACCTATTGGTATAGGCGTCTAACAACTTCCACCCATCCTGTAAATAAATCAGTTGCGGTCAAAATAAATCTATGTTTCTTATATGGGTTTGGAACAATCTCACAAATTATTATGAGACCCCATTGTTCAAACGATTGATCTATCACCACTGTTTGTAAAGGAAGTCCTATCCTTTTGACTCTTCCTGCTGATGTTTGAAATTTTTTTCATTTGCGCACGTAGGCATGTGCATCTTTGAATAAGGTAGGCCAGTAGTAACCTGAATGTAAAATCTTGTGAGCAGTTGTGTCACCTCCAAAGTGACCACCAGTCAAACCATCATGAAGTTCCTACAAAACTTTGTCAGCGTCTAATTTTTCTAAACAATGAAGCAAAGCGTAATCATAATTTTTACAAAATAAAACACCATCAATGATTTGATACTCATTAGGATTTAATCTCAAAGAACATTTTTTCTTGGTATACAAATGTAAAGGTTTGGTACCATGAGTTAAATAATGTATCAAATCAACATATTATGAATCTGAGTTTGGAGTTACCTGTTGTATTTCATGCACTTCATGTTCATCATAAACATCATGAGAATTCTAATCAATAGTTTGAGTCATTAATTTACATAACCCCTAACCACAAAATAATTTTGGTAAATTTGATTTCAATATGATATTCCTGAAGATAATTTCCCCAATGGGTTCTTTTTTCTCCTAGATCTTTCCAGACTATAAAATTTGGAATTGTAGGGAATGGAACAATGAATTTTTTGTGATACTTTGTAATATTCCCAAATGGGGAAGCAACAATATGTGAACACAAAATTGGAAATAGCAGTGTAAATCAACACATCAACAATGGAGAAAAATATGGAGCCATAACATTATGTACAAGAATCAGCAAATCAATACAAGATAGTGAGGCATAAATCATATGAAATGAGGAAAAAAGCCTCCCATAAAAAATCACTCCCAAATATGATTTGTTGCTACAATACAAAATTCCAGAGAGCTTAAGAATAACTATAGCTAGAGATCATACAATGATATAAAAATATTGATATAGGCCCCAATAGATTCTAGACATACAGACCTGGGCACTAGATTAGCTTTCCAATACAACCCAAGAGGGTTTCTAGAAAATGCACACAATGTGCCAATGTAAGTTGGAGCCTTAGGGCTAAAAGTCTGTTGCAACAACAGAAATGAGAAGTATTGCTGAAGTTGATATAGAAACCTATAACTCTTCTCCAATAGATCCTCTAGATGAAAGAATAGCTCCTCCATTAAAGAAATCACCTCCCAAAACAACCACTACAACCACCCCTGCAACTCCTCCCTAAAATAACATAGATCTAGACTGAAAATACGTTGTAGGGAATAAATACTCCTTGTCCTCATGCAAAATATGTTAGTAAAGCCCAAGGTGCTTCTTAACTGGCATTCTAATGGATGGAAACCTTCCTCCACTGCAAAACTAGCTCACCCAATATAATTCTTCACTGCTACACCCTGCAACATAGCACAATACTCTGCAGAAACTGCACTGATGAAGAAAATTGTAGCTTGGCCTTAAGCCTGAGTGTGCAAATGTAGTGTGATACTCTCCCAAGAGGCCTCTAAAGGAAAGAGGTGGAATTGGCACTCGGGAACACCCTGTGCTAAATGTTAGGGTCCCATGATTTAGCAAATTGGTAGAAAAAATGCACAGGGTAACATGAAACCAATCTTCGGAGTCCTAGGACCTAGCCTTCCTGGACTCAGAGAGGGCTCTCTCTATTTTTGCAAAGGATGTGAACTTTTTTTCTTTTTAGGGTTTGATTTCAGGCTAGTTGTTAAGTGTAGGGTTTGTTTGATTGTTTTGGTTGGGTAAGATGGTCAAGTAAAATATATGGAATGAGGAAATATTCAGATCATTAGGCTATGGAGTTTATAAAATTCATGGAAATTTCAACAATGGATCGGGGAGCATCACAGGGAAAATCTAGCATTGGTAAATGGATTTTCAAGGTTTATGGGAAATGAGATGGACATCAAGTTTGTGAAAAAAGGTAGGGAAAAGGGCAATCAAGAATCCTTTATCATGTACCTTTTTAACAAGAAGGGACTTAAATACATAAGCATAAAGAAGCAATCAATAGACAGGGCAAACTAGTAACTCTTTGATTGAACTTAAGCAAATAAGCATTCAAGGAAAACATTCCAATGAAATATAGAAGGTGAGAAACTCATTTAACTTTTAGTGATTTCACCTTCAAGGTTAGAAAACATTCAAGATAACATACAACTTTAATCAAAGAATAGGGAACCCCTAAGCATCTATGATCAAGCTACAAAGAACTTTAAGGCAACTTCTCAAGCATGGACAAAGGGCATGATCAGAGCATGGCCTCGTTGGATAAAACCTAACAAGTAATACTTCAAAGAGAGATTCCAAAAAAAAGTTTAAATAGCATGAAATAAGTAGGGCTAACCATAAAATATATTTGAAAACTACTATATTGAACCATTCATGGAATAAACAAGCATAGGTAGGTCTAAGAAGTAACTAATAATTCCTTAAACTAACCCAACAGAGGAACGCATAAATAAAATAGAAAACAGGAAGGACTAAGGTGCCTCAAACAACATTTATTAGCCTATAAGTTTATGTTCTACTGCAACACAGAAGGATGGGAACATAATGAAAACATGAGAAAACAATAACATGAAATAGAAGCACTTCACCAATAACCAAGCTCAGGGATCCTGCAAGCAAGCTTCCTCCATCAACAAGCAAAACAAGCCATTCACAAGCTCCAACAACACCGATTTCTCTTCAACCTCCAAAAGACTATGTATTGCTCCAAAGAGTCCTCAAATGCCAACCTTTACAATGGAATCCTCATGATCTATTTATCTTAGCAAGTGAGGAGGTGGAAACCATAAGAGGTTTCTAGAAACCCTAATTTCATCATAAATGTCATTTATGTGCTTGAAGACCATGCAAAGCCCAAGACACATAATATCTAAGCTAATAAATGAAAATTAGCATAACATAACTCCTCAATCAAATCTAGAGTGATTTTCCCAAGAATACATTAAAAAATAATTTTTCCATCAATTTGTGTGTTTTTTTTACTTTTTGGCCTAAAATACACAGTGTTGTCCATTAGCACAACGCCACCTTAGGAAGAAAATAGGTCCTGTTGTAGCCAAGTTTTGGGGGTCTTCCCGATGTTAGATTTTGCTCCATGATGGCTCGTTGGAAAGCTGGATGAGTCCTATTTCTATATATGCATTTGGATTTTTTATTGAGCACCTATAACCTATACAAAACGTTAATTTCCCAAGACTTCTCTGAGCGCAACGCCAGGCCTGAAAAGGAGGCAGAATGGTGAAAAATGAGGTGTTTTTTTAGCTTTTGAGGGGTCAAAACTGCTCCAATTGCTCTGAAATTTGGTGATAATAGTTTTCTAGCCATGAGGAATCCAAAAATGTATATTTTACCTCTAAGGATGCCTGAGGGATAAGCGTAGCGCCAGTGGTGTTGCGCTAATAAGCTTCCAAAATCTCAAAAAAAAAAAACTTGCCCAAATTCCTTCAAAATTGGTGGAGGTCTTCTTGAAGGGGTTTGAGAGACATGTAGAGAAGCTTGTGACAAAATTCCAAGTCTAGCTTCATCTTCTCCTCCTTTTAGTACCTGTAGCTTGGTAAGGGTTTTCTTCAGTTTAGCCCTTGGAAATTGATTTCTCTGGGCATAATGATTGGTCATCTTTCTTTGTAGATCAAGGTCCTTATTTTCCTTTTTCTAGCTCTAGAGCTGAGGTGGAGGGCATGGTCTATTGCCTTTTTGAGGCAGCAAACACAATTCCAGGCCCTCTTTGGTATGCTGATGAAAAAGGAGTGAGTTTGGTCTTATTGGTGTCTTTATCATGGCTCTGATCCTTGTTGTTGTCATTAAATTCTTCATTTTCATCATTAGCGTCATCACTCATCACATTATTTGTTTCATCACTGCCCTCTTGGTCCTCAACATCATCACCACCCTCACCCTCTTCATTGATTTCTACACTGTCACTTTGGTCTTCATTTGGGTTGCTTTCCTCTTCACTATTATGATCCTTATTTTTATCATCACCCTCACCACTTCCTTCACTGTCACTATGACTGTCATGATTACCTTCGGCCTTTTCTTCACTTTCCTCATCATCATGGTCACTACGGGGGTCACTGTCTTCAATATATTCATGACTGTCATGACTGTTGTCATGACTGCCATGAATGTTCTCTTCTTCACTCATACTTGCCTCATTACCTTCTGCTTTTTTGTCATCTATTTTGCTTGTATCCATGTTGTCCTTTACTTCATCATGAGTGTCATTTCTTTGACTGCCTGCCTAGTCATCTAAGTTACTGCCCTGTTTTTCACCTTTGTCTATTTCCATGTCCCTTGCATGTTCTTCATCATCTGCCTCTTCCTCATCTTCATTATCCTCTGTCTCCATGTAATCTTCCCTTTGTGGGCTCAACTCATTATCACCCTCAACCTCATTAGGGTTTGGCTCATTGTCATCTTTACCCCTATCTTCATTTGATTCTTTATTGCCACTTCCTTCTTCATTTGATGCATCAAGAGAAGGGGAGGAAGGGAGGTTTGCTTGAGGAGGGGATAGAGGAGTAGAGGGAGGAGGATGAGATGAGGAAGGCAAGTTTAGTTGATGATGTGGCTGAGGGCTTGAATTTGAAAGTGTGCTTATTTGGAACATGAAGTGTAACTACCCTAATTTAGTCTCCCTTAAATGATAATTAATTTGTTCAAGGAGGCCAAAAACATAGGTTTATTATGCATTGAAGACCTAGGGCTTGAAAAACTAGGGTTTAGTCATTCCATAGCCACCAAATGAATAAAAACACTTGAGAGGAGGAGAAAAAAAGGGCACCTACCAGCTTCACTTGCTTGCAGGTCTTTGGAGGCAAATTTTAGGGTGTCCTTGAGCCTTTCGGCAAATTTGTTGCAAGTTTGGAGGAAATTTTGCATTAGCGTAGCGCCGGGCTATAAGTGCAGCGCCACCTTCTATATGCGCAGAAAAATGCAAAAAAATCACTGTGGAGAACCCTATTCGCAAAACACCAATTTCTATGAGCGCAAGGCCAGTCTCTGAGAGCAGTGCCAACACTTGGCCAAAAACACACAGTGTTGTCCATAAGTGCATTGCCACCTTTGGCAGAAAATAGGTCCTATTGCAGCCAAGTTTTGGGGGCCTTCCCGATGTTGGATTTGGCCCTGTGATAGCTAGATGGAAATCTTAACCTTTCTAATTTCCAAATAAACCATTTTTTCCTTAATTGGAGTTGATTGACCCTGTCAAAAGTTGAGTTTCCCAAGACTGGTCAAAAAGTGTTGAGTGATGGTGCAAAAATGCAGAGTGCTGGTGCAGACAAATTTTGGAAGCCTTCCTCAACTCCAAATTGAGCTCATGATATCTCATTTGAAATATCTTCAAGTCTAGTTTTCTTTTTTTCCATCAATAAAGTCATTTGGAAACTCCAACTATGATAAAACCTGATTTTCCCAAGGTCACTCTAGCTGTGCAGCAATTCTCCCGTGACACCTATATTTTTGAAATTTCTCTCAAACCATGATACCTGTGTAAATAATGGAGGTTTTTCTTATTGAACCTATGATGGAAAAAACCCTCTCTCACGTTTTTCAAATTCATCTTTTTTTGGTCAGAAACCTAGTTTGAAGCAAAATTGGCCCTAGGTGTGGCAAATGACTTGGCCCTTGGAATGAATTCTTGGAAAATGATGGAGGCATGATGTTTATGAGTTGGTATGAAATTATTTTTGCTGATATTATCTATAATATGGATCATTTTCTCCTATTCCTCCCTTCCATAGAAAACCCTAGCTTAGTTGGAAGGGGAAATTAGGGTTTGGTGTAGGCAGAACAAGGGATTTAGGACTGCCTTGTAGAGGGAGGGGAATGAAGGGGTTAGGGGCTGTCTAAATTCTTGGGGAAATATTTGGGAATAGGGATGGATGTTATAGAGTAGGGGAAAGTGTAATTTTAAGGATTGAGTGAGGGTAAGGGGTCCAAAACAGCAAAACACGGGCCTAGACTCGAAAAAGTGTCAAATTGTAGCAATAGCCTAGGTTTTGTAAAGAAATGATGATTTTGAGGGATAGGAGTAATGGGAAGTGTTTTTGAAGGTATATTAAGGATAGGAGGAGGTGTAAGAGCATCAAGATATAAGCCTTGTTGATGATTTAACCATGGAAGTCATGAAACCAAGAAAAAATGCCCTAAAAAACCTTAGATGGACAATGGAGTCATAGGCAAGGGATAAACAAAGTAATGAGATTATGGGTAGGAAATATGATGGAAATGAGAGGCACAAGCCATTTGGAGTCTGTAGGAGTTACAAGGTGATCATGAAATGGAAAAATGGTAGGATAGTAAAAACAAATCTCTGAGGATAATGAAGGCAGTGAGATTTATAAAACTCAAAATGTTCATGGAATTTGTTTTTGGAAATCTAGAACCAATAATTAGTCATCTACAAATAGTGAAAATTACTGATGACTAACAGTGGCTCCACTTGGGGACGGCAGCTCCTTTTCAGGAGGTGTCTAGAACTTCATATCTCTGGATTTATGAAGACCAGTGCCTCATCCATTGGGCATATTTTTCTTCTTTCATTTGTTGATGTTTCTCTTGAAGATATGATCTAAAAATCTGAAGGACATGTTAGCTTCAAACTCATCTCTACCTACCCAGCTTACTTTGCCTAACATGTTTTCTTCACTTGGGTGCATTTGGACTAGCGAACCCTTGATATTCTTTTATTTTGAAAGCATAAAAACAACTATCTACTTCTACCCTTATGTTGAAGCCTAGAAAATCTCTGCTTCAAACATCGGGGATAACCACCCGGTCGGGACCTTAGGACAGCTCCTTTTCCGTTTGGTATGGTGGCTCTGACTGGATTTAAAGGACCAGTTTCCTTATAACTAAATGGATTGGATTGGGTGGGTGGAAATGAGACTAAATTAACTAAAATAAAACTATCTAATCTAAGCTAAATACTGATAAAGAAATTCTAATACTAACCCGGGTAATAACATGTGAATACAACTTAAGATTGTTTCAATCCAACAATAACCATGAAAATGTATTATTAATCAAATTGAAATGTGCAGAAACAAATAAAGGTAACTCTGTTTAAGAAATTAAACAGAGTTATAATAGCATATTGCATTCATCATTATATACCATTTACATGTAATTATGAAAAATAATGTTTCAATTATACTCAGAAATGATATACAAAAGAGAGCGTTGTGAGAACAAATACATATAAATGATAGCAATCTTAAAACGAATATCATACAACAACAAAAATCAACAGCAAACAGATAGAAATACCTTGTTCATCTTGATGACTTCCAGATGCAATCTGATACTCTATCCAGCAATTATAATGCAAAATCGAATTCTAAAGGTACAGAAATGCAACACTTCAAAGATAATTTCGCAGAAAAATCACCAGATGTGATCCTTTTCAAAAAATATATAAGACAATGGAGTACAGAAATGCAATCTCCAAGTCTAAAAATATTAAGATCCAGGACCCCTCTCTAAATGCATGAGAGGGGTTTAAATACTACTTTAACTAACTCTAAAAATAGTTTATTACAAAAATTAAGAATTCGGTTCAATGACCGTCCTTTTCCTAGGCTAAAATACAGTGAAATTAAAACTAAATCTATCTAAATATGAGCTTGATCTTTGATCTTGCAGGCATATAGCATGTTTTTGAGAAGATGCGGTTGACCGACTTCTGAATTCAATTGTCCTGAGAAGACAGAGTCGGCAAGCGTAGGAGCAATCTTCTCTGTAGCATTGATGATACAATTGAGCATGCTATGCTGACTGTGTGGCTTTACTAAGTATGCCCAGTATGCGTCCCAATTCAATCTTGTCAGCCCTTGGATGGATTTTGCTCTTTCTTCTGCCTTTCGCCTCCATTCTGTTTGCAATTGATTTGCCTGTGGGAGATAACCTGGAACAGTTTCAGAAATCAAGTTAGCTTTGTGTAAATTGTCATTTACACAATCAGTGAGAGTGTTTGCCGTTGTAGATGCCTCTTCTGCTGCCCTTTCTGCCCTTCTGATTTGTGCATCCAATTATTAAATAGTATTTCTTTATGGTTCTCATTAATGATGGGTGCACCAATTTTTCTGCCTTCTTCTGTCTTTTGCCATGCTAGATAATCATTGATCTTTTCATGAATCAAATCATAATCATTTCGTAAATCTACGGCATGACTTGTGATTTTATCATTTTCTTGGCATAAAGAATTCCATTGCAATATCTTTTGACAGAAAACTTCTTCTTGTTGCAGTAGTTGATTATTCAAAGAGATGGTTTCTGAAATGAATTCTGGAAGCTTAGGGTCATCCTTATGCTGTTCTTGGATTCCTTGAAGTTGTTGTTGCAACTCTTAAAGTTTTAATTGTGCTTCCTTATTGGCCTGTACATGTTGCAATTGCTGTTGTAGGGCCTTTACCTGTTCTTCTTTTTCATCCAACAAAAGCTGTATCTCAACTGCTTTATCAATGGTTGCAGAAGCATAAGCTCCTGTTATTTGAGATAATTTAGTGAGATTACGAGTAGGCTCTGTGGCAGGATCTTTCCATAAAACATCTACTTGTTCTGGTTCAGTAGCAATTGCACTTTCTATTTTTCTCTTTTTCCTTTGTCTTTTAACTACCGCTTTGTATTTTGGGCTATAAAATACATCCAGAGGAGGGATGTCCTCTACATTAAGTACAATTTCAGAGGAGGGTGTGATTGGTATGTGTTCTGTTGCTGCGGCTTTGCTGCTTGTTCCTGCGTTCAAAACTTTGATTGTCTGGACAGGGGTCTGTACATTCTATCCTTCTATATTAATCAATTGATTAAAGGTTTCCCATTCTTTATCTAACTCAATGGTGACTGGCTGTTGCTGTACACTGGTTGGAGGAGGAATTGTCTGTTGAGGAGTCAGAATTTGCTGTTGATCAAGTTCATTTGATTGTGCATAATCTTTAATGGATTCTTCCGTTTTATCTTCCTTTTCTTTGGACTTATTGGAGAGTTCAGAATCTCTGTCAGATTTTGATTTGGATTTACTTGTACTTGAACTGCCGTTAAGACTAACACTAGGAGTTTGCTCCCTTGCGGGCTCTAAGCGTAGATTATCCAAAGGAACAGGAATTAGTCTCCTTTCTCTGTAAAGTTTGAATTGCTGGAAGTCTGGTGGGGATAGCTGTGCTCGGGCTGAATTCAAAACTTCTTTGAATGAATTTCTTGCTTGGAACATATCATCAAAAAGATCAGGCTCTACGACAAATTCCTTTACTTTGATTGCATTGGTGAAATTCTTAACAATATCATTTTGGTCATATAACCTCTTTGAGAATTTGAACAGCCGTAGGGATGTAATGTTGCCTATCTCTTGAAATGCATGACCAATATCGAATAGTGAAAATGTTCCACATTTTATGGGAAATTGTGGCCAAATGCCCTTTTTCTTATCCTTTAAATCTTTTGTCATCCCTCCCTGGCCACAGGTCTGATAAGCAATTTCCCGGGCTACAAGTCTATCAGGAACATATAGGGGTAACACATGTGGAGAAACATAACTTCCAAAAACCCTAATATAGGTGAACAATTCTTCTCCAAACCATCTTGCGACGGGGAGAATATCAACCTCTGTTTCTGAAGATAACCTTGGGGGATCCTTATTATACAAGGTTATGTACAATGGCAACATTATTCCATGGCAAATTTGGTAAAAATGGGGGACAAACTCAGATTCCCACAATTCTTTATGGTACACATGAATGGGCGAAGGGTCTTGGATAGTCCATTTCCAACCCATTACAGGGAATTTAGAGACATAGCAAATGGCGTCCATGACATAAGCAGATAAATAAAAAGGCGGGTAAACCCGCTGGGAAACATTTCGTTTGGACCGGTATTGAAAAATAGCAGAGGTCATAGTATCAGATAGGATTTTGGCCCAGTCTAAAATTGTAGAATTAACGACCGCATTCAACAAAGGAAGCCACTCGGGCAAAATCATATTTATGTCAGGCTTTCCAAAAAGCCTACATAACATAGCAGCAGTAAAACAATAAGGAGAAGTAAGCGAACCCGTGCTGTACATACCTTGTTTTTTCTTCTTTAATGGTTCACTTCTTTTAGTCCATTCCTTTGTCCAATCTGCCAAATTCGCATGTTCTTTGGCAAAATCTTCCATGAATTTGCTATTGTAAGTCGCCTGTGGTTTTGGCAGCTTATACATTAATCTCACATCTTTTACGGTGAATGACCCAATTAGCTCTTCAGACTGAGTCTTGAATTGCCTGTCTGAGATATCTGTGCTATCCAGCACCCATCTCACCATATCTGTATATGGGAGAATCCTTGGCCTTGCTGCAATTCCGTGCAGGAATGAGCAAGCCAAGTCTCTAAGGGTTACTTCAGACGTATCCTTTGAACCGGCCGTAGCTGCAACTTTCAACACCACAGGGTTTTCATCCTCTAATAGATTATACATTCCTTCCCAAGTGGATATGCCCGCATCCTTGTTACAGGCGGTGTTTGCGTATAGCGAAGCCATTTCTTTGTTCTCAGAACTTGAGCTCTTCTCCTTCTTACCCATAATGTATAGCGGAGGCTTTGTATAGTGATCCGCTCCTTCGTGCCTGCGTTTTACGAATAAATGAGAGTAATGATAATAGAAAGGTGACGAGACTGTTTTGAATATGAACGCGGATGAAATATAATATTTAAAAAACACAATCTCTTTTCACATTAATAATCACTCCAATCATTTAATATAGTCATTAAAGCGCATAATGGATTTGACACATGGGAATATTGCCTCGGGATATCGTGCTTACGTGAATCTGCGACATTGCGATCTGCGATTTGCTGCGCAATATCGCAATATCGCGATATGAGATCATTACAGTCATAAAACTTATCGCAAAAACAGGGACTGCGCAATAGCGCAAAGCGCATATCGCAAAAATCACAAAAGCACATATCGCAAATGCGCAGAATCACAAAAAGCGCACAATCGCAAAATGAAATCATCGCAAAAGCGCATAATAAATCAGAGCGTAAAAGATATTTGTTAATCATTTCTGTTTTCTGCGCTATGCGATCTGCGATCAATGCTTTTTATATAGACTATTTTTGTTATGGATGCGTTATATTGTTTCAAGAGCAATTTTATTATAATCTATCATAAACTGAATATTTTCGCAATATTCTCCCAAAGGGATTTTTGTAGGTTTATGATAGAAAGTTTTATTTTCTAAAGGAAACAAATCCTAATTGATTTTTTGGATTTTAACTAAGGGTCCCCATTTTATTTAGTATTATTACTAATATTAAAATAAAAAGGGGAGGTTGTTGCTAGCCACAACAATTGGCGATTCACTGGAAGAAACAGTTATCTCTGAAAAAATAAAATGAACATTCTATCCTTAGTAAGTAAAAAATTTTAAAGGATGATGAAAACTATTTTAGAATTATTCAAAATAAAATGTAACTATGAAAGGAAAATAAAAAAATCATTTCATAATTTCTTTCTAGTTCCTCAAGAAAAATAAAAAACATTTTGGGTTATCTCAAGCTTTGATTGGTGTTAATAATAAAGTAAGTGGATCTCTTCAAGTTTTGGTTTTATAATATACTCTATTGTCATAGGTATTGCCTCTGCTGTCAGCAAACGTTTATAGTCTCGACAGGGTTACCTTTAAACCATTAACCATTCATTGTCCCATCCAATTAAAATTATGACCTTTTAAAAGATAAATTCATAAGATTTATTATCTCATGTTTTTTGTCTTTTATTTATTTTTTATTTTAAGAGCCATTGTTCTGGTTTGGTGGCCAGTTGATAACAATGCCATTCACTAGTTATAATTAAACTGAACAAGCTGGCTCGTGATGAGACCCCTTGTCTTATATTTATAAGCCATTACCCTGTTTTGGTATGCAGTACTGGTAATGTCAGTTTTACCATTCCTTATGAACATAGTAAGTCGGCTCATAATGAGACCTCTTATCTCTTAAATTTTTCGTATAATTTCTTAGAATTACATTCTAAAAAATCACAACTTAAATGGATGGGGTGAAATAGTTTTATCCTTAAGAACCAATGGATGACAATTTTCAGAGTTTTTTTTTTTGAGTTCCAAAACTTTGAAAAAACTTTACTTTTACAAATAACCTTTCTCTGCTTGATAAACTTCTAATGATTTTACATTTTCCTCAATATTTCAAAAGATCATGTAAATGATTGAAATAATCTTTTCAAAGTTTAAACATCTTATTTTAAACTACTCAAAAACTATGATCATTTACTTTAAAAATTCTTATTTACATAAAATAAATATTTATAATATTTTTCCGAAGAAATTTTCTTAAATAGTAAACAGTCAATCAGGGACTTATTAACGACCTTTATTTGTAACAAAAACAATCAAAATCTGCAGAAAGAAATATGTACAGTTTAAGAAGGGGTTACCTCCTTAGGAAAAGAATTTCTTTAAGATAAGCCCGTTTACAGGAAGAGGTTCTCTCTTACCTGTTAGATCTTGGAGTATGTATGTGTTTGAGCCTATCTTCTCAACGATATGAAATGGTCCAAGCCACATTTTCTGAAATTTGGTATGTTTACCTTTTTCTTCGTGTGCTTTATCCCATTTCAAAACGAGATCACCAATTGATAAAAGTTTTGAGCCGGTAGAACTTGCATCAAAGGAAGATTTTACAAGCTGTTGATGTTTTTCATGAGTAATTTTTGCTTTATCCCTATCTTCTTCTAGTTTAAGGATTTGATCGTATCTCAATTGAATAGATGATGAAGGATTTTCTTCAATAAACTGCACTAGGGCTAATGATGGAAGAGTTAAATTTGAAGGTATCACAACTTCTTTTCCATAAACCAGATTGAAAGGTGAAGTTCCTATCGAAGCTTTTTCAGTGATACAATCAGCCCATAATGCAAAGATTAAAGATTTGTGCCAATTCTTTTGATTTTGATCAACGGTTCTTTTAATGATTTTGATAAGGTTTTTGTTAGTGGATTCAGCCAAACCATTACCTTGTGGATAATAATTTGCTAAATATTTTAATTTAAAACCTCTTTTGACTGCAAATTCAATTAAACTATTACCAGAAAAGTAAGATGCATTATCAAAAACAAGAGCTTGAGGTACACCAAACCTGGTTATGATGAATTGATCTATGAAATCAATAATTGCATCAGAATTGGCTACCTTCAATGGGATTGCCTCTACCCATTTTGTAAAGTAATCAGTTGCAGTAAGGATGTACTTATGCTGTTTGGAAGAATGAGGTATTATCTCACCAATAATATCAAGTCCCCATTGTTCAAATGGTTGTTCAATAGTTACTGGTTGCAAAGGAAAAGCTGGTTTCCTTTGTCTTCCACTTGCAGTCTGACAAATTTGGCACTTCCTTACGTAATCATGTGTATCTTTAAAAAGGGTAGGCCAGTAATAACCAGCGCGAATTATTTTGTGAGCTGTAGTATCACCTCCAAAATGACCTCCTGCTGGTCCATCATGTAGTTCCTGCAAAACTTTTTCAACTTCAGTTTTTTCAAGACATCTTAATAAAATTGAATCATAATTTTTTCTAAATAACACATTATCAATGATCTCATATTTAATAGCTTTTAACCTTAAAGCGCGTTTACTCTTATAGCTGAGATTAGAAGGAGCATACCCATTTTTCAAGTAATAGATGAGATCAACATACTGAGAATCAGCATCTATAACACTTATCTGACTTACTTGAATATCTTGATTTGAATCTTGATCTTCTGGTATGTTATGAGCTCCTGCCAATAATCTGCAAAAACCTTGTCCTCTAACAATCTTGGCTAGTTTAATAACAACATCATATTCTTGCAAAGCTGTTACCCAGTTAGCTCTCTTTTCTCCTACTTCTCTCTGAATTAATAATTGCCTCACTGCAGAGAATGGGACAATGATTTTTGTATGTGTTTTCAAGAGAAAAGGTCTAAAATGTTTGATTGATTTAAGCACAGCGAAGGCTTATTTTTCAACATCGGAATAATTAAGCTCAGCTCCTTGCAGATTTGAGCTAAAGAAAGAAATAGGTGCTTCAATTTCTTGATCATTGAGTTGTGTCAAAACGGCTGCATAGGATGTTTCAGTGGCCAAAGTATACAAAACAAAATCTTTAGAAAAATCCGAGGTATTCAATGCTGGTGCATTAATGATCGCTTGTTTGATTGAATCAAAAGCTTCCTTTTCTTTATGCGTCCATTTGAATATTGAATTCTTCTTGATCATATTTTGCATAGGTAAAACAATTAAAGAAAAATCAGGAATGAATCTTTTTACAAAATTGATCTGTCCAAGAAAGGATTGCATGGATTTTTTGTTATGTGGTAAAGAAATATCAGAAATTTCTTTTACTCTTTCTGGATCAATATATATCCCATCTTTTGACACAACAAATCCTAAGAGTTTTCCTTCATCTAAAGCAAAGAAAGATTTCTTTGGATTTAAGGAAATACCAAACCTTCTACATCTTTCGAAAAATTGTTTTAAGTCATGTAGATGATTGGCTCTCTTTTTTTAAAATACCGTTATTTCATCAAGATAAACAACAACAGATTTATTGATCAGACCTTTAAATGCAATGTCCATGGCTCTTTGAAAAGTTGCTCCTGCATTTATTAGACCAAAGGCATTTTCTGATAAGCATAAGTTCCCCATTTTGTTCTGAAAGTTGTCTTCAATCTGTCATCTGGGTGAACTAAAACTTGATTATACCCTGAAAACCCATCGAGAAAAGACATAAGTTCAGAACCAGCTACCTTTTGAAGTATCTGTTCCATGGTTGGCAATGGAAAATTGTCTTTTAAACATGCTTTGTTTAGATTTCTAAAATCAATACAAATTCTTATATCACCATTCTTCTTTCTTACAGGTACCATATTGGAAACCCAATTAGAGTGCCTGACTGGAAAAATAATCTTGGCTTTCAAAAGTTTATTGAGTTCTGATTTGATTTGACTCTCGAGATTTGGATGGATTTTTCTCAGTTTCTGTTGAACAGGTTTAACATCAGGAAGCATTGGAATCGTGTGTTGAATAATCGAAGTATCATATGTTTTTAGATCATCATAATTCCAAGAAAAAACTTTTTTATATTTGTTCAGCAATTTAATGAATGCACTCCTTTCCTCTGGTGTTAAATTGAGTCCTAAATTAATGTTTTGAGGTTTAGAATCAGAACCAAGATTTACTAATTCAAACTTCAAAGTGGAACTTTGAAGTTTTGTATTAACAACTTTCTTGAATCTGTCCTTAATATCATATAAGTCCTCCAATTTAACAACAGATTTCGGAATGGGATTTTCATTACTTTTTGAAGCAATTTGTAAATCATGATCTTCTTCATCAATAATTTGATCATCATATGATTTGTCTGAAGTCATGAAATTTAAAATATCTTGATCATGATAGAAAACTCTCCAGTTTGTGACACTGTCTGGGACAGATGGACGAAAGATCAATTCTACAGAAAACCTATTAGGACTGCAGTCTTCAGTAGGTAGGAGTTTAGATGCAACATTAGCTAAGAAGTCAGCCGATGTATTTTGATTCCTAGGAATAGGAGAAATATTAAATGCTAAAAAATGAGTGGTGAGATCTTGTACTAGGGTTTGATAGTGTTTAAGATGTCCTGAAAGGCAATGAATAGTATTCCTAACTTGTTTGATTACAATTTCGGAATCACCAAAGACTTTCAAGTATTTAACATCTAACCCTATGGCTTTATAAAGTCCTTGAACCAAGGCTTCATATTCTGCAGTATTGTTAGTACACTCAAATTCTAATTTGCATGATAGCATAGTTTTTTCTCCATTTGGATCAATCAATATGCATCCAGCTCCAGCTCCATCACTAGACTTCGATCCATCAAAATATAATGACCAAAATAAAGACTTATCTATTGGCTTATCTACAATTAAATCTGAAATATTTACAATTCTGGAAGAATCAAACTCTGAAAAATTCTCTATCTGAGAAACAAAAGTATTTACAGAAAAAGGAGACTGAGGAGCTTTGAAATTTCCAAGAAATGATTCAGCAGAATATCCTCCAAGAATATTGTTGTTGAATGCCACAGGTTCATTAGGTTGTTCAAATTCAGTGACAGTGTGCGTCATATGTTTTTCTCGTTCAATTTTGATTTGATTTGGTTTCCCTTTATAAGGAAGCCACATGTGGGAATAATCAGTTGAGATGTAACCATTAAGTTTCGCAGACCAGTCCCTACTCAAGATTAATCCATAGAATTCAGGAATATCAGCAATCAAAATATCAATTCTTTGGACAATCCTAGGATCAGAAGCTAATCTGATTGTGACTGAATTGATTTCTCCTACCACTTGAACTTTGGATCGATCTAACTGAACAATATGTACTATTGATTTCTGTGGTTCAATATTCAATTTAGCACAGACAGATGTAGGCATTATATTGGAGGAAGCTCCAGAATCAATCAAACAATTGTGCAGATTTTTATTGTACATTTCATAAGTCAAAAGAAAAGGGGGAGTTTGAGAATTTGACTTTTCCCCAATGAGCACAGTATCAGTAGCATCTACCTTATCGGGTGGCTTACCAGTTCCTCTTGCTGCTTTTGCAACTACACCGCTTGGTACAGGAGCAATTGGTGTAGCGTTAAGTTCTTTTAATAACAACTTTTGCTGGTGTTTTAGTTTGCTGAGTTCATGTAGGGAAATGTTGGCTTTGATATTTTTCATGTCTTCAACAATGTTGTATTCCATGGGTTCTGACACTACTAAATTTTTGGCTGTTGATGTGTGAGGATTAGAAGAAAATGGTTGATTTTGAGTAGGTAATGGAGAAGTTTTCTTCACAGTGGATTTGTCTTTGGTACTTGGAGTTGCAATTTTCTTTTTTGGAACTGTTTGTACTGGTTCTGCTGTAGATTTACTCCTAGTACTTACAGGCATAGCTTCTTCACTATCAGAATTAGGGAGAATAAAATCCCACATTCCATTTAATTCAGCTATTTCTTCATTTTCATCCTCTTGATCTGATACTACAGATGTATCTTCTTCTTCTTCCTCTTCTTCTGATTCTGCATTAGAGATTGTATTAGGAGGTTTAGATTCAACTTGGTTCCTTCTAAAATTCCGGAATGGTTTCTTGGTAGAAGTTTCAGCTACTTGTTTTTTTATTTCGACCATTTCATTTGACATGGTTTTAAGAACTTTCTGTAAACCTTCCATGTCATATGGATCTTTGGCCTTTTTCTTTGAATCATCTTTAAAGCTAACCTTCTTTGATTTCCTTTCTTCGAGAGCATTTTTCTTTTCCAGAGAAGTGATACGTTTTTCAACTGCAATAGCTTCTTTCATACTTTCGGCTAATGTGGGCTTTGCAGCTCTGTCTACGAAAATTGCTATGTTTGAGGGTAAGGCAGTAATGTACCATTCAATTCTGACCTGCTCACTTGGCTTGGAATTAGTGGGAATTTTATTCAAGAGCTTATTGAATCGGGAGTTAAACTCCTTAATTGGTTCCTTGGGTTCAATTTTCAAATTTGAGAGATCATTAAGTAAAGTTGCAATTGATCGGTCATCTCCAAATTTGGTTAAAAATTGATCTGCAAAAATGTCCCAACTTGTTATAGATCCTGATGGTAATGAAAAATACCATGATATTGCTGTTCCTTGAAGGGTGTAAGGAAATAGTCTAACTACAACATCCTCCTGTGTGACTCCATTCAAATTAATGGCCAGCATAAAGTTATTGATATGTTCTTCAGCTGGAATGTTAAGATCTGGGCTAAACTTTGGAAGCCATTTTCCAGGATTGTCTGGTAAATTGTGTAAAGGTGCAGCCATGTTGACTGCTCCTGGAGTAGACCATGGTCTCTGTGCCATTGTTGGGATGAGTATCGGAGGGATAGTAGAAACTGGTGGTGTTTGGATAGAAGTTGTTGAAATAAATGATGTTGAGACTGATGAAGATTGAGGAGAAGATGTTTGTGGAGATGATATGGAAACGGTTGTACTTTGTTGAGACGGGATTTCGGAAACAGGTATTTGGATATTAGAGGTTGAACTTGCTGATTCCGATTGTGTTTTTCTTGTTTTAACTCTACTAGGTAAAGGGAATTCTTTGGGAGAGATACCAAGTTTTTCACTTTGAAGCCTAGTAAGAGGTTTTGAAGAAACAAATTTTGAAGTTACACTACCTTCAGATATTTTAGACTCTTCAAGAGATAATGAGAATCCTTTCAATTTATGAATTAAATCTTGAACTTCAGGAGACTCAGGATGTTGATCGTCTGAATGTTTAAAGATTTTGGTAGTGGGTGTCTGAATATTTTCTGCAATTTCTTCTCTAGGATTTTGAATTTCAGAAGAAATTGAAGACGTTAATGAGGGTGTTTTTCTCTCGGAATGGCTTGTGGATAGAGATTTACTTGCCATTCATAGCTCATGCCCTCCTTCTAGCGCCAAAAATGTTGAAGCCTAGAAAATTTCTGCTTCAAACATCGGGGATAACCACCCGGTCGGGACCTTAGGACAGCTCCTTTTCCGTTTGGTATGGTGGCTCCGACTGGATTTAAAGGACCAGTTTCCTTATAACTAAATGGATTGGATTGGATGGGTGTAAATGGGACTAAATTAACTGAAATAAAACTATCTAATCTAAACTAAATACTGATAAATAAATTCTAATACTAACCTGGGTAATAACATGTGAATACAACTTAAGATCGTTTCAATCCAACAATAACCATGAAAATGTATTATTAATCAAATTGAAATGTGTAGAAACAAATAAAGATAACTCTGTTTAAGA
This sequence comes from Pinus albicaulis, assembly GCA_034641835.2. Lineage (NCBI taxonomy): Eukaryota > Viridiplantae > Streptophyta > Pinopsida > Pinales > Pinaceae > Pinus > Pinus albicaulis. The sequence continues at coordinate 336,076,852 of CM076573.1, forward strand.
AATTAAACAGAGTTATAATAGCATATTGTATTCATCATTGTATACCATTTACATGTAATTATGAAGAATAACGTTTCAATTATACTCAGAAATGATATATAAAAGAGAGCGTTGTGAGAACAAATACATATAAATGATAGCAATCTTAAAACGAATATCATACAACAACAGAAATCAACAGCAAACAGATAGAAATACCTTGTTCATCTTGATGACTTCCAGATGCAATCTGATACTCTATCCAGCAATTATAATGCAAAATCGAATTCTAAAGGTAAAGAAATGCAACACTTCAAAGATAATTTCGCAGAAAAATCACCAGATGTGATCCTTTTCCAAAAATATATAAGACAATGGAGTACAGAAATGCAATCTCCAAGTCTAAAAATATTAAGATCCAGGACCCTTCTCTAAATGCATGAGAGGGGTTTAAATACTACTTAACTAACTCTAAAAATAGTTTATTACAAAAATTAAGGATTCGGTTCAATGACCGTCCTTTTCCTAGGCTAAAATACAGTGAATCAAAACTAAATCTATCTAACTATGAGCTTGATCTTTGATCTTGCAGGCATCTAGCATGTTTTTGAGAAGATGCGGTTGACCGACTTCTGAATTCAATTGTCCTGAGAAGACAGAGTCGGCAAGCGTAGGAGAAATCTTCTCTGTAGAATTGATGATACAATTGAGTGTGCTATGCTGACTATGTGGCTTTACTAAGTATGCCCAGTATGCGTCCCAATTCAATCTTGTCAGCCCTTGGATGGATTTTGCTCTTTCTTCTGCCTTTTGCCTCCATTCTGTTTGCAATTGATTTGCCTGTGGGAGATAACCTGGAACAGTTTCAGAAATCAAGTTAGCTTTGTGTAAATTGTCATTTACACAATCAGTGAGAGTGTTTGCCGTTGTAGATGCCTCTTCTGTTGCCCTTTCTGCCCTTCTGATTTGTGCATCCCAATTATTAAAAAGTATTTCTTTATGGTTCTCATTAATGATGGGTGCACCAATTTTTCTGCCTTCTTCTGTCTTTTGCCATGCTAGATAATCATTGATCTTTTCATTAATCAAATCATAATCATTTCGTAAATCTACGGCATGACTTGTGATTTTATCACTTTCTTGGCATAAAGAATTCCATTGCAATATCTTTCGATAGAAAACTTCTTCTTGTTGCAGTAGTTGATTATTCAAAGAGATGGTTTCTAAAATTAATTATGGAAGCTTGGGATCATCCTTATGCTGTTCTTGGATTTCTTGAAGTTGTTGTTGCAACTCTTCAAGTTTTAATTGTGCTTCCTTATTGGCCTGTACCTGTTGCAATTGCTGTTGTAGGGCCTTTACCTGTTCTTCTTTTTCATCCAACAAAAGCTGTATCTCAACTGCTTTATCAATGGTTGCATAAGCATAAGCTCCTGTTATTTGAGATAATTTAGTGAGATTACGAGTAGGCTCTGTGGCAGGATCTTTCCATAAAACATCTACTTGTTCTGGTTCAGTAGCAATTGCACTTTCTATTTTTCTCTTTTTCCTTTGTCTTTTAACTACTGCTTTGTATTTTGGGCTATAAAATACATCCAGAGGAGGGATGTCGTCTACATTAAGTACGATTTCAGAGGAGGGTGTGATTGGCATGTGTTCTGTTGCTGCGGCTTTGCTGCTTGTTCCTGCGTTCAAAACTTTAATTGTCTGGACAGGGGTCTGTACATTCTGTCCTTCTATATTAATCAATTGATTAAAGGTTTCCCATTCTTTATCTAACTCAATGGTGACTGGCTGTTGCTGTACACTGGTTGGAGGAGGAATTTTCTGTTGAGGAGTCAGAATTTGCTGTTGATCAAGTTCATTTGATTGTGCAGAATCTTTAATGAATTCTTCCGTTTTATCTTCCTTTTCTTTGGACTTATTGGAGAGTTCAGAATCTCTGTCAGATTTTGATTTGGATTTACTTGTACTTGAACTGCCGTTAAGACTAACACTAGGAGTTTGCTCCCTTGCGGGCTCTAAGCGTAGATTATCCAAAGGAACAGGAATTAGTCTCCTTTCTCTGTAAAGTTTCAATTGCTGGAAGTCTGGTGGGGATAGCTGTGCTCGGGCTGAATTCAAAACTTCTTTGAATGAATTTCTTGCTTGGAACATATCATCAAAAAGATCAGGCTCTGCGACAAATTCCTTTACTTTGATTGCATTGGTGAAATTCTTAACAATATCATTTTGGTCATATAACCTCCTTGAGAATTTGAACAGCTGTAGGGATGTAATGTTGCCTATCTCTTGAAATGCATGACCAATATCGGATAGTGAAAATGTTCCACATTTTATGGGAAATTGTGGCCAAATGCCTTTTTTCTTATCCTTTAAATCTTTTGTCATCCCTCCCTGGCCACAGGTCTGATAAGCGATTTCCCGGGCTACAAGTCTATCAGGAACATATAGGGGTAACATATGTGGAGAAACATAACTTCCAAAAACCCTAATATAGGTGAACAATTCTTCTCCAAACCATCTTGCGACGGGGAGAATATCAACCTCTGTTTCTGAAGATAACCTTGGGGGATCCTTATTATACAATGTTCTGTATAATGGCAACATTATTCCATGGCAAATTTGGTAAAAATGGGGGATAAACTTAGATTCCCACAGTTCTTTATGGTACACATGAATGGGCGAAGGGTCTTGGATAGTCCATTTCCAACCCATTACAGGGAATTTAGAGACATAGCAGATGGCGTCCATGACATAAGCAGATAAATAAAAAGGCGGGTAAACCCGCTGGGAAAAATTTCGTTTGGAGCGGTATTGAAAAATAGCAGAGCTCATAGTATCAGATAGGATTTTGGCCCAGTCTACAATTGTAGAATTAACGGCCGCATTCAACAAAGGAAGCCACTCAGGCAAAATCATATTTATGTCGGGCTTTCCAAAAAGCCTACATAACATAGCAGCAGTAAAAAAATAAGGAGAATTAAGCGAACCCGTGCTGTACATACCTTGTTTGTTCTTCTTTAATGGTTCACTTCTTTTAGTCCATTCCTTTGTGCAATCTGCCAAATTCGCATGTTCTTTGGCAAAATCTTCCATGAATTTTCTATTGTAAGTCGCCTGTGGTTTTGGCAGCTTATACATTAATCTCACATCTTCTACGGTGAATGACCCAATTAGCTCTTCAGACTGAGTCTTGAATTGCCTGTCTGAGATATCTGTGCTATCCAGCACCCATCTCACCATATCTGTATATGGGAGAATCCTTGGCCTTGCTGCAATTCTGTGTAGGAATGAGCAAGCCAAGTCTCTAAGGGTTGCTTCAGACGTATCTTTTGAACTTGCTGTAGCTACAACTTTTATCACCATAGGGTTTTCATCTTCTAACAGATTGTACATTCCTTCCCAAGTGGATATGCCGGCATCCTTGTTACAGGCGGTGTCCGCGTATAGCGAAGCCATTTATTTGTTCTCAGAACTTGAGCTCTTCTCCTTCTTACCCATAATGTATAGTGGAAGCCTTGTATAGTGATCCGCTCCTTCGTGCCTGCGTTTTGCGAATAAATGAGAGTAATGATAATAGAAAGGTGACGAGATTGTTTTGAATATGAACGCGGATGAAATATAATATTTAAATTATGAAACGACTTCCAATCTAAACACAATCTCTTTTCACATTAATAATCACTCCAATCATTTAATATAGTCATTAAAGCGCATAACGGATTTGACACATGGGAATATTGCCTCGGGATAGCGCGTTTACGTGAATCTGCGACATTGCGATATGCGATTTGCTGCGCAATATCGCAATATCGCAATGTCGCAATATCGCGATATGAAATCATCACAGTCATAACTTATCGCAAAAGCAGGAACTGCGTAACAGCGCAAAGCGCATATCGCAAAAATGATAAAAACACATATCGCAAACGCGCAGAATCACAAAAAGCGCACAATCGCAAAATGAAATCATCGCAAAAGCGCATAATAAATCAGAGCGTAAAAGATATTTGTTAATCATTTCTGTTTTCTGCGCTATGCGATCTGCGATCAATGATTTTTATATAGACTATTTTTTTTATGGATGCATTATATTGTTTCAAGAGAAATTTTATTATAATCTATCATAAACTTAATATTTTCACAATATTCTCTCAAAGGGATTTTTGTAGGTTTATGATAGAAAGTTTTATTTTCTAAAGGAAACAAATCCTAATTGATTTTTTGGATTTTAACTAAGGGTCCCCATTTTATTTAGTATTATTACTAATATTAAAATAAAAAGGGGAGGTTGTTGCTAGCCACAACACCTTATTACTCCCAAGAGTTCAGATTAGGCTAATGAACTCTCTTTATTCTCTACCTAGTTTATTCATTTGTCAAGATAAAGTTGTTTGACAAACTTTATTCTCTATCCTACTGACATGAAATTGAAAACATGATCAAACCAGGGTTAAGTTAGTTGATTTTTCATGGGCTATGGCATTTGGACAAGCTACACACATTCATTATTTTGAAAAAAGTAAAAGTGAAAACATGAGGGCTGTGATTTGGAATTTGTTATTCATCCCTCTCTCTCTTCTTTGGTTCAGATTTGAGTATGTGGAACCAAAAATATTTTCTTCCTAATCTATTTCTATGGACAAGTCAAGTTTAGATGTTTCGACAAGCTCTCTTTCACTAACCTATCAACATAAATTTAAAACATGTTCAGCCATGATTAAGCTAGATGACTGAACAAGACCACCTTTTTAACAAGTAGTGGCATTTAGGCTTGCACACTTTCAGCATTACTATTTTTTGGGTATGGGGTTGTGCCTCTTCTTTTCATCTACCCTCTTTTTCATTTTTTCTTTGTTTTTTAATTTTTCTCTCTTTTTGGTCAAAACAATCTAAAACTAAAGGTAAAAAGATGCTCATAGTGTTGAGATTATTTTTTACCTATCTATCCTAATCTAACTTATAAAATATATACATTCTTTTGGTGAACTCCATTTTCCAATATAACCAGTCAAGTAGATGATTCCATGAGTGATTTTGTCTCAGCTCTTTGAGCATGGTGAAAAAATCAAAAGGACACTCCCATCTTACTAGTGTTTGAACAGTAGAGCCTAAAATGTTCTTGAAATTTTGCATCAAATTTCTCTTGACATGGCATACCCCTCCTTTAGATGTATCTAATAAATTAGAAAAGGGATCTTGAAATAATACTTGAATGTGAGGATTTGGAAAATAAGCTTGATCCAGGACTGCTTCTTCCTCCACTTGGCTAAACTTGGGACTCTTTTGGGAAAGAAACTCCTTCTCTTCCTCATGATCATCTACACTGTCAGACTCATCATATATTGCCATGTTGTCCTCTAGAAAAATTGATTGAATAGAGCCACAGTTGTTCTCTTTCTCTTGTGAAGGCTGGACATAGGGTTGAATGTGTTCTTTGTTGTTAAAATCAATACTCAAATATTTCTAATTTATGATTTCATTAAGGTTGTCTTTGATGAACTGAAATGAATCACAACAAAGAGGTAAAGACCCTTCCCTTTCTCCCAAACTTTCTACACTTTCTTCTTCACTGTCATAGCTCAGTGGTATTTGCTGATCACTATATTTGAGCTATTGAAAATGACTGTCTTTGTCCCACAAACTAATCACTAATTTTTCTGTAGTGTTATCTTGAGTCTGGAGAACATAATCATCATCATATTGATCATATTTGGGCATCTTATTCATAGGAGGAATGTTATCCATTATGAGCACTTGATCAGAATATTGTTCCACCATATGAAAAGGAGAATGTTCATGGCCAATAACTTCTCCTTTAGCAATACAAATTGACTAGAAGCACAAGGGTAGGGACTCAAGAGGTGCTGGCTCATCTTCCATTTCTGGTTTTGTAATCCAAACAACCATACCAAGATGATTTGAGGGGAGAACTTCTGGAATTTAAAAAGGGCTTGTATTATCCATTTCTTCCCTTGTTGATTCTTTAGAGCATTCTACCTTGTTTCTATTTTCAATTTTCTTGTAATACTCTCTTAATAGTGAAGAACAAGATTTTGGAAGGCATATAGTACTTACTTGACAACTTTCCGCATCTTCTTCTTTGCAACCTTGCTCGGCCAGTATGTTTTGATAGCTATCTTTGCATGGAAATGACTAATTTGGTTCTTCCCAAGAAAATGGTATTGCTGCTTTGAATAATCAGCACCAACCTCAACCTTGTACTCTTCCTCTTTCCTTCCAAGTATATGCATCATTTTTCTGATTGTATCTTTCAACATCTCTTGCTTTACCTCTAAAGATATTAGTCTCTCTTGATCTTCTTTGTCTTTCTCTATTACTCTTAGTTTTACCTCCCTGTTTAGTATGTTGGCTTCCACATAAATTGCTATCCTTTGGATTTCCTCCAGGGTCAAAGGATCTCTTTCTCTTATCAAGAAAACCATCTCTGGGTCAAAATCACTTGGGTAGTGCAAGAGAGCCCACCCTGAAGGTGGCATTATCTTAGCAAGTATTGCATTGTATACTTTATTGAACCTGGCTGAAAATTATTGTATTGTCTCCCCTGATTGTCTTTTTAAATGGTTGTATTCCTTTATGATGAGAAATTAATTTCCCATGACCACCCACCTATCTAGGAATACTTGAGTGAATTGATGAAAATTGATAATGCTTGTAGCTGAAAGGTCCTTAAACCAACTCTTAGTTTTTCCTTATAATGATAAGGAAAACATTTTAATACGCACATAATCCTCTCCTATTTCAAACAGGTCAAGTAAATTCTCAAGATTTTGAATGTGTTCTTTAGCAGTGACTTTTAAGCTTTCTCCATCAAATCTAGGTAGTTTATTTACAAGATTTGCAGGGAGGGCCTGAAGTGTTGGGTGTGGAGCCTGATTATCTTGTTTATTTGTATCACAACGTTGGACCCCTGTACCTTAATGGGGCGGCAACACCGCCCATAATTAAATGTTTCTTGGGGGGTCCAGCAGGGGGCGGCTACGACTTTATGGAGCCCTCCTTGGCGGGGGTTTTCGAGGGCAGTGCCCTCGAAGCTAAAAATAGATGTAAAATTGCCTTGTAAAAGTATAGTAATTTCTAGTCAATCTAGTAATTTCTAGCGAAAAAATAGAGCTTGTGCATATAGATGTATGGGGACCTACTCAGGTATCATATCTTGGTGGCTCTCATTATTAAGTTACTTTTATTGATGATGCAACTAGAAAAACTTGGATTTATTGTATTCAGAATAAATCTGATGTATTTGATATTTTCAAGAAATGGAAAGCTTTGGTTGAGATTGAGATAGGAAAGAAGTTGAAGTGTCTCAGATCAGACAATGGAGGTGAATATTATAGAAAAGAGTTTGATAGGTATTTTTCAGAGCATGGAATTCATAGAGAGGATACAGTTCCAAGAACACCATAAGAAAATGGTGTGTCAGAAAGGATAAACAAAACAACCATGGAGCGTGCAAGGTGCATGAGATTGCATGTAGGATTTCCTTTAAAATTTTGGGCATATGTTGTAGATATTGTTGTTTATATAATAAACATAGGGCCTTCAAGTTCCTTGGATGGTGGTATTCCAGAGGTAGCATGGACAGGTAAAAAGGTAAACTACTCCTTTTTAAATCCTTTTGGGAGGCATTTTTCCATATTAATAAAGAAAATAGAACAAAGCTTGAGGAAAAATCAAAGAAATGTACCTTTATTGGATATGGTGTTAATGATTTTGGTTATCGCTTATATGATTATGAAAATCACAAAATCATTAGGAGCAGAGATGTAATATTCAATGAAAAGGTCTTGTATAAGAACCAATTGCAGGAAAAGAAATAGGAAAAAGAAAACAAAGAATACACAGTTCTTGATGAGATCAGAGAAAAAGTAAAGGTTCCTGAAAATAATAATAATCAACAGGCACAACAACAACGACCACCACAAAAGCAACAGGCACCTCAAACACCTGAAAGTGGTGTTAGAAGATCTATCAGGATAAGTAGACCCCCTGAACGATACTCTCCTTCATTATATTATTTATTGTTGATTGATTCTGGTGAACCCAAATGTTATGAAGAAGCAATGCAAGTTGGAAGCAGGAAGAAGTGGGAGCTAGCCATGGAAGAAGAGATGCACTCCTTAATGCATAAGCAAACTTGGGACTTTGTCAGGTTCCTTGCAGATAAAACAACATTGTAGAATAAATGGGTTTACAGGCTGAAGGAAGAAGATGGAGGAAAATAGATGTACAAATCTAGAATTTTGGTGAAGGGGTTTGCACAAAAGAAAGGTATTGATTTTTATGAAATATTATCTCCTGTTGTTAAGATGACTTCAATCAGAACTATTTTAAGTCTTGTAGAAGCGGAAGATTTACATCTTGAATAGTTAGATGTAAAGACAACATTTCTCAATGGAGATTTGGAAGAAGAGATTTATATGGAGAAACCAGAAGGATATGAGGTCAAAGGGAAAGAAAAATTAGTGTGCATGTTAAAGAAGAGCTTGTATGGCTTAAAACGGGCTCCAAGGCAGTGGTATCTAAAATCTGACAAGTTTATGTATCAACAAGGTTGTACTGGATGTCACTCTGATCATTGTGTTTATCTGAAAAAGAAAAATGATGGAAGTTATATTATATTGTTATTGTATGTAGATGAAATGCTCATTGTAGTTTTGAACATGCAAGAAATAAATGTACTCAAAAGAAAATTGGCAAATTCATTTGCAATGAAGGATTTGGGAGCTGCAAAACAAATCCTTGGTATGAGAATAACTAGAGATAGGAAAAATCGCAAGTTAACAATGTCTGAGAATGAGTACATACAAAAGGTGTTGAAAATATTTAATATGCAGAATGAAAAACCAGTTAGTACACATTTTTCTAGCCATTTCAAACTTCGTAAGGAGATGTGCCCCAAGACCCAAGAAGAAATGGATTATATGTCTAAAGTTCCATATGCATCATCAGTTGGAAGCTTAATGTATGCAATGGTCTGCACAAGGCCTGATATTGCACATGCAGTGGGGATTGTAAGCAGGTACATGAACAATCCAGGAAAAGAACATTGGATGGCAGTGAAATGGATTCTCAGATATTTGAGAGGTACCACAAATCAAGAATTATGCTTTGGTGGTTCAAACATTACTCTACAGGGATATGTTGATGCAGATATCGCAGGTGACAGAGATAACAGGAGGAGCACTATAGGATATATATTTAATATAGGTGGAATAGTTGTCAGTTGGGTTTCAAAAATCCAAAGTGTTGTTTCACTTTCAATAACAGAAGCAGAGTATGTTGCTGCTACAGAGGCTAGTAAAGAAATGATTTGGTTACAAAGGTTTATGGATGAATTGGGTGAGAAGCATGATATGGGCATGTTATACAGTGATAGCCAAAGTTCCATTCATCTTGCAAAGAACTCAGCATTTCATTCCAGGACTAAACACATACATCTCAAGTACCATTTCATACGGTCATTATTGGAAGATGGATAGTTAAAGCTAGAAAATATACACACTAGCCAGAATCCTGCAGATATGCTAACAAAAGTTGTAACCATGGAGAAACTGCGATTATGCTTAGTTTCAATTTTTCTTCAAGGATGACGATGAAGATGAGAAATAGCCAGGTCCAAAGAGGATTCATTGTCCAGCAAATGAAGCAGCGGTGGAGTTGCTACAATCAGTCTCCAAGTGGGAGATTATTGGGTGTGGAGCCTGATTATCTTGTTTATTTGTATCACAGCATTGGACCCCTATACCTTAATGGGGCGGAAATGACCCCCGTAATTAAACATTGCCTGGGGGGTCCAGGGGAGGAAGATGCAACTTTATGGATCCCCCCCCTGGCGGGCGGTTTCAGGGGCAGTGCCCCTCGAAGCTAAAAATAGACGTAAAATTTCCTTGTAAAAGTATAGTAATTTCTGTCAATCTAGGCCATTCATTAGGCAGATGATCTGACAGTAGAAGTTATGTTTAGTTTAGGGTTTTTTTCCCTAGAAGGTAAACCCTCGCTTGTATGAGGGTATTGTATTGTGGTTGCGTATTTTATGTGTATTCTTAGAGTGAGAAATATATAGGGAGACTGTGAGAGAGAATAGAGGATATTACAACGGATCTGTTGTAGGTTGTGTCCCTTCATTTTGCTGGATAATAGAAAGGAAGGACTGGCTGTTTGGGGTGGACATAGCCCAAACTGGGGGAACCACATATATCTGTGTCTCTTTGGTTTTATGTGTTTTGTGTGCTTTTGTTTTCCACATATTTTATGTGTTGCATTGCTCTGTAATATATAATTTTCTAACACCAAGGATAGGAGGCAAAACTAGAGCCTTGTATATTTCTGGGACCTTTGTGGGTATAGGTAGTGCAAAAAGAGATTTATGACTATTTTAGGTTTTATCAAGATTAGGAAAGGTAGCATGAGGCTCATGTTTCACTAGGTCTTCCATAGGTGAATCCGGGGTAGGCACAGGTGTATAAGTCTACTCATGGTCTGAAATTTGAGGCTTCACTTTTTGAGGCTTGAGATCTTTTCAAATGTAGATCTCATCAATGTATTCTTGATCATGCTTAAAGTAGGATAGAACATAGTTATAGATAAAAACAATAATTTCTTGAATCCAACCTAGGCCTGAGTGCTCTTTCTTTCTAGGATGATTGGTCATGTTTCAGGTTCTTCCTCCAGTGGAGTCTTTAGGTCTATTGAGAGTTGTGGAGTCACCAAGTGGATGATTTAAACTATTTTAAGGCAGGTTGTTGTCCACCATTAGCAACTAAATACCAATCTAAGGATATTTGTGGGTTTTCTGAGGTCCTAAGGAACACTTAGATTATCACTAACTCAGAAAGTCCCACCGTGATCGCTAGAATGTTAGGGTCTCATGATTTAACAGACTGGTAGAAAAAATGCACAGGGTAACATGAAACTAGTATTTAGAGTCCTAGGACCTAGCCTTCCTAGACTCAGAGAGGGCTCTCTCTATTTGTGCAAAGGATGTCAACTTGTTTTCTTTTTAGGGTTTTATTTTAGGCTAGTTGTTAAGTGTAAGGTTTGTTTGATTGTTTTGGTTGGGTAATATGGTCAAGTAAAATATATGGAATGAGGAAATCTTCAGATCATTGGGCTATGGAGTCTATAAAATTCATGGAAAGTTCAACAATGGATCGGGGAGCATCATAAGGAAAATCTAGCATTGGTCAATGGATTTTCAAGGTTTATGGGAAATGAGATGGACATCAAGTTTGTGAACAAAGGTAGGGCAAAGGGCAATCAATAATCCTTTATCATGTACCTTTTTAACAAGAAGGGACTTAAATACATAAGCATAAAGAATAAATCAATAGACAGGGCAAACCAGTAACTCTTTGATTCAACTTAATCAAATAAGCATTCAAGACAAACATTCCAATGAAATATAAAAGGCAAGAAACTCATTTAACTTATAGAGATTTCACCTTCAAGGTTAGAAAACATTCAAGATAACATATACCTTTACTCAAAGAATAGGGAACTCCTAAGCATATATGATCAAGCTACAAAGAACTTTAAGGCAAATTCTCAAGCATGGACAAAGGGCATGATCAGAGCATGGCCTCTTTGGATAAAACCTAACAAGTAATACTTGAAAGAGAGATTCCAGAACATAGTTTAAATAACATGAAATAAGTAGGGCTAATCATAAAACATATTTGAAAAATACTATATTGAACCATTCATGGAATAAACAAGCATAGGTAGGTCTAATAAGAAACTAAGAATTCCTTAAACTAACCCAGCAGAGGAACGCATAAATAAAATAGAAAACAGGAAGGACTAAGGTGCCTCAAACAACATTTCTTAGCCTATAAGTTTATGTTCTACTGCAACATAGAAGGATGGGAACATAATGAAAACATGAGAAAACAATAACATGAAATAGAAGCACTTCACCAATAACCAAACTCAGGGATCCTGCAAGCAAGCTTCCTCCATCAACAAGCAAAACAAGCCATTCACAAGCTCCAACAACACTGATTTCTCTTCAACCTCCAAAAGACTATGTGTTGCTCCAAAGAGTCATCAAATGCCAACCTTTACAATGGAATCATCATGCTCTATTTATCTTAGCAAGTGAGGAGGTGGAAACCATAAGAGGCTTCTAGAAACCCTAATTTCATCATAAATGGCATTTATGTGCTTGAATATCATGGAAAGCCCAAGACACATAATATCTAAGCTAATAAATAAAAAATAACATAACATAACTCCTCAATCAAATCTAGATTTATTTTCCCAAGAAAACATTTAAAAATAATTTTTCCATCAATTTGTGTGTTTTGTTGAATTTTTGGCCAAGAATACACATTGTTGTCCATTAGCGCAGCGCCACCTTAGGGAGAAAATAGGTGCTATTGCAACCAAGTTTTGGGGGTCTTCCTAATGTCATATTTTGCTCCGTGATGGCTTGTTGGAAATATTGTTGATTCCACTTTCTAGATATGCCTTTTATTTTCTGATTGAGCACCTATAACCTATTCAAAACGTTAATTTCCCAATACTGCTCTAAGCACAATGCTAGGCCTGAAAAGGAGGCAGAATGGTGAAAAATTAGGTGTTTTTTTACCTTTTGAGGGGTCAAAACTACTCCACTTGCTCTGAGATTTGGTGAGCATAGTGTGCTAGCCATGAGGAATCCAAAAATGTAGAGTTTTCTCTCTGAGGATGCCTAAGGGTAAAGCGTAGCGCCAGTGGCGGTGCGCTAATAGCCCTCCAAAATCTCAAAAAACTAAAACTTGCCCAAATTTCTTCAAAATTTGTGGAGGTCTTCTTCAAGGGGTTTGAGAGATCTGTAGAGAAGCTTGTGCCAAAATTCCAATTCTCGCTTCATATTCTCCTCCTTTTAGTACCTGTAGCTTGGCAATGGTTTTCTTCAATTTAGCCCTTGCAAATTGATTTCTCCGTAGATCAAGAGCCTTATTTACCTTTGTCTAGCTCTAGAGCTAAGGTGGAGGGCATGGTCCCCTGCCTTTTTGAGGCAACAAAGACAAGTCCGGGCCCTCTTTGGTATGTTGATGGAAAAGGAGTGAGTTTGGTCTTATTGGTGTCTTTATCATGGCTCTAATCCTTGTTGTTGTCTTTAAACTCTTCATTTTCATAATTAGCATCATCAGTCACCACATTCTTTGTTTCATCACTGCCCTCTTGGTCCTCAACATCATCATCACCCACACCCTCTTCATTGATTTCTACGCTATCACTTTGGTCTTCATTTTGGTTGCTTGCCTCTTCATTACTATGATCCTTATTTTTATCATCACCCTCACCACTTCCTTCACTGTCATTATGGCTGTCATGATTACCTTTAGCCTTTTCTTCACTTTTCTCATCATCATGGTCACTGTGGGGGTCACTTTCTTCAATATTTTCATGATTGTCATGAATGTTGTCATCACTGTCATGAATGTTCTCTTCTTCACTCATACTTGCCTCATTACCTTCTCCTTTTTTGTCATCTGTTTCACTTGTAGCCATTTTTTCCTTTGTTTCATCATGAGTGTCATTTCTTTGACTGTCTACCTGGTCATCTGAGTTACTGCCCTATTTGTCACCTTTGTCTATTTCCATGTCCCTTGCTTGTTCTTCATCATCTACCTATTCCTCATCGTCATTATCCTTTGTCTCCATGTAATCTTCCCTTTGTGGGCTCAACTCATTAACACCCTCAACCTCATTAGGGTTTGGCTCATTGTCATCTTTACCCCTATCTTCATTTGATTCTTTATTTCCACTTCCTTCTTCATTTGATGCATCAAGAGAAGGGGAGGAAGGAAGGTTTGCTTGAGGAGGGGATAGAGGAGTAGAGGGAGGAGGATGAGATGAGGAAGGTAATTTTAGTTGATTATGTGTCTGAGGGCTTGAATTTGAAAGCAGGCTTATTTGGAACATGAAGTGTAACTACCCTTATTCACTCTCCCTTAAATGATAATTAATTTGTTCAAGGAGGCCAAAAACTGAGGTTTATTATGCATTGAAGACCTATGGCTTTCAAAAATATGGTTTAGTCATTCCATAGCCACCAAATGACCATAAAAACTTGAGAGGAGAAGAGAAAAGGGCAGCTACCAGCTTCACTTTCTTGCAAGTATTTGGAGGCAAATTTAAGGTGTCCTTGAGCCTTTGGGAAAATTTGTTGCAAGTATGGAGGAAATTCTGCATTAGCATAGTGTCGGGGTATAAGCGCAGTGCTACCCTCTATATGCGCAGTGGAGTGCAAAAAATGCACTATGTAGAACCCTATTCACAAAGCGCTAGGGTTTGTGAGCACAGCGCCAGTCTCTGAGTGCAACGCCAACACTTGGCCAAAAACACACAATGTTGTCCATAAGCGCAGCACCATCTTTGGTAGAAAATAGGTCCTGTTGCAGCCAAGTTTTGGGGGCCTTCCTGATGTTGTATTTGGCCCTGTGATAGCTTGTTGGAAATATTAACCTATCTAATTTCCCAATACACCATTTTTTCCCTGATTGGAGTTGATTTACCCTATCAAAAGTTGAGTTTCCCAAGACGGGTCAAAACGTGCTGAGTGATGGTGCAGAAATGCATATTGCTAGTGAAAACAACTTTGGAGGCCTTCCTTAACTCCAAATTAAGCTTAGGATAGTTCATTGGAAATATCTTCAAGTATATTTGTCTTTTGATCCATCAAAAAAGTCATTTGGACACTCCAACTGTGAGAAAACCCAATTTTCCCAAGGTCACTCCAATAGTGCAGCAATTCTCCCGTGACACCTGTATTTTTGACATGGCTCCCAAACCATGATACATGTGTAAAACTTAAAGGAGGTTTTTCTTAATAGACCTATTATGGACAAAAAAATCTCTCACCTTTTTCAAATTCATCTATGTTTGGTCAGAAACATAGTTTGAAGCAAAACTAGCCCTAAGTGTGGCAAATGACTTGGCCCTTGGAATGAATTATTGGAAAATGATGGAGGCATGATGTTTATGAGTTGGTATGGAATTATGTTTTCTCATATGATCTATAATATGGGTCCTTTTCTCCTATTCCTCATTTCCATAGCAAACCCTAGCTTAGTTGGAAGGGGAAATTATGGTTTAGTGTAGGTAAAACAAGGGATTTAGGACTACCTTGTAGAGGGAGGGGAATGAAGGGGTTAGGGGTTGTCTAAATTATTAGGGAAATTTTTGGGAATAGGGATGGATGTTAGAGAGTAGGTGAAAGTGGAATTTGAAGGATTGAGTGAGGAGAAGGGGTCCAAAAGGGAAAAACACGAGTCTAGTCTCGAAAAAGTGTCAAATTGTAGCAATAGGCTAGGTTTTGTAGAGAAATAATGATTTTGAGGGATAGGAGTGATAGGAAGTGTTTATGAAGGTATATTAAGGATAGGAGGAGGTATAAGAGCATCAAGATGCAAGCCTTGTTGATGATTTAACCATGGAAGTCATGAAACCAAGAAACAATGCCCTAAAATACCTTAGATGGACAATGGAGTCATAGGTAAGGGATAAATAGAGTAATGAGATTATGGGTAGGGAAAAGGATGGAAATGAGAGGCACAAGCCATTTGGAGTGTGTAGGAGTCACAAGGTGATCATGAAATGGAAAAATGGTAGGATAGTACAAAATTTTCTCTAAGGATAATAAAGGCAGTGAGATTTCTAAAGCTCACAATATTCATGGAATTTTTCTTTTAGAAATCTAGAACCAATAATTAGTCATCTATGGATAGTGAAAATTACTAATGACTAACACTAAACAACACTGCAATCTTAGCTAAACAGTTGAAGAGAGCAACAAGTTTAAACAAACATATCAAAATAATAATCAAAACATCACCCCCATATGGCTGCCATCCTCTTCCTTATATAAGTTATGAGCTTCCTCACCCTTGGCCCCGCTCAAATAGGTCACCACCTCCATGCAATCAATCTCCCTCCAAAACTATGTTTTCCCACCATAAATTCCACTCCTCCATAACAACATTGTTTGATTTGGTCAAATTTAACCCAGTCTTCATGCTCCAGCCCCTTTTCACACCTAAGGGTCTTCAATCCATATTTTAGATGACCTCCCTTCACAGTAGGAGTGTATTTTATTCCTACTAAGGAGATTTATGGGTCTCTATACCCTCTTATTCCTCTATCTAAGAGTAAAATCAAAATTTAATATTCCAATTAGCTGTGTGCTAATTTAGGAATATTACAAACTTGATTAAGAATGGTCGTAAATGTTTGATATTTTTGAATACAACATAAGCTTGTTTCTCAACATCAAATTATTTCAATTCTACTCCTTGGAAACTTGAACTATGAAAGGCAATTAGGACTTCATCATTTTGATCTTTTTTTTTGAGTTAGTACAGTGACACACTATTGATCAGATGCGAAACTACAGAGAATGAATGCATTTTCAAAATTTAGAGAGAGTAAACCAGGAGAATTTATGATGCCCTCTTTGATAGAATGGAAAGCATCCTTC
The DNA here is from genome assembly GCA_034641835.2 of Pinus albicaulis. Lineage (NCBI taxonomy): Eukaryota > Viridiplantae > Streptophyta > Pinopsida > Pinales > Pinaceae > Pinus > Pinus albicaulis. The sequence continues at coordinate 336,093,323 of CM076573.1, forward strand.
TCCATATTATTCCACTTAAACGAGCTATTTTTCTTGATCATTTTTTGAAGAGGTAGGAAAATTTGAGAGAAATTAGGAACAAATCTCATAACAAAATTAATTTTTCCAAGAAAATATTGCAAAGATTTTTTATTGTTCGAAAGTGGAATGTTTGATATTTCTTCAATTCTATTAGGGTCGATGGAGATTCCTTCTTTTGGTAGAATGAATCCTATTAATTTACCTTCAGTGAGTACGAAAAAGGATTTTTTATGATTCAATGATATTCAATATTTCTGACATATTTCAAAAAAACAAATCATATTATCCAAGTGATCATATCACTTTTTTTAGTAAATGGTGATGTCATCCAAGTAAAAAACAATATTTTTTTTGGTCAAACCCCTAGATGCTATGTCCATTTCCCTTTGGAAAGTTTCACCTGCATTGATGAGCCCAAATGGCATCTTTTGATATGTGTATGTACCCCATTTAGTTCTAAAAATTGTTTTGAGACTATCATTTGGGTGAACTAAAATTTTATTGCAACCCAAAAATCCATCAAGAAAATAGAGCATTTCAGATTCAGACATGACTTGAGGAATTTTTTCCATAGGAGGAAGTGGGAAGTTACCTTTTTCAGAATCCTTATTCATGTTCTGAAAATCGATACATAACTTAATGTCATCACTCTTCTTCCTTACGGGCGCTAAGTTAGAAACCCATTTAAAATGTCTTATGGGAAATATTATTTTTGCCTTTAATAATTTATTGAGCTCAACCATAATTTAAGATTCGAGTTTTGGATGAAATTTCTGTAACTTTCGTTGAACATGATTCGATTGAGGGATGATTGGGATCATGTGTTGAATAATGGATGTGTCAAAAGTTTGAAGAACATTATAGGAGGAAGTGGGAAGTTATCTTTTTTAGAATCCTTATTCAAGTTGTGAAAATTGATACATAACTTAATGTTATCATTCTTCTTCCTTACGGGCACTAATTTAGAAACCCATTTAGAATGTCTTATGGGAAAGATTATTTTTTCCTTTAATAATTTATTGAGTTCAGCCTTAATTTGAGATTCAAGGTTTGGATGAACTTTTTGTAGCTTTTGTCGAACAAGATTCGATTGAGGGATGATTGGGATCGTGTGTTGAATAATGGATGTGTCAAAAGTTTGAAGAACATTATATGACCATGCAAAAACATCCATATACTACTTAAGAAGATTTATTAGTGCAATTATTTCTGAAGGAGAACACCCTAATCCAATATTGACATTTTGTGGATTTTGATCTATACCTAAGCTGATGATTTCATGACTCGTAATAGGACTACTTTTTTTAGCGTTGATACGTTTTTTGAGCCTATATTGAAGATCATAAAAATCCTCTAGCTCAACAACAAACTTGGGAATGAAATTTTCAATTTCGGAGATTATCACATTTGAAATATTTATTGATTTCAAGATCATGAGCTTGTTCATCGATGATATTATTTTCATATATACCTCCATATGTAAGAAAGTTAATTATATCATTACCATCATTGAACACACATAGATTAGTGATGTTACCTAGGATAAAAGGTTTGAAAATTAATTCTATCAAAAATCGATCAGGGTTGAAATCTTCTGGGGAAATTAACTTTGAAGCCATGTTAGAAAACAAATCAGTACTAACATTTTAAATTCTTGATATGGAAGTAATATTGAATGATGAAAAATTACAGATTAGATTTTGGACTAGAGATTGGTAAATTTTCAGATTCTTGGAAACAAAATGAATAACATTTTTTACTTGTTTACCTATAATTTTGGAGTCTCCAACCACTTTAATATCTTGAAAATTCACACTACTATCCTTTTTAATACCTTGCACTAATTCATCATACTCAACTACATTGTTGGTACTTTCAAATTCTAATCTGCAAGTTACCATCGTATTTTCACCATAAGGACTTACAAGAATGCAACATGCACCAGCTCCATCATTTGATTTTGATCTGTCGAAGTATAAATTCCAAGAAAGGTTACTTACAAATTTATCTATACGAATATATACAATGTTTAAATAGTGGGAAGAATCGGTCTAGGAAAAATTCTCAATTTTTGAATGTCAAGAACCTTGTTTGAAAAGAGATATTTGTGTGGTTAATTTTCCAAAGAAAGAATCAAATAATTAATTACCAACAATGGAATTTGATGATATATTGGGTTCAGTTTCTTCTCCATACTTGATAAGAGTGGATTTCATATGTCTTTCTATATCGACTCTGATTTGATTTGGCTTATAGCTAGAAGGAAGTAGAAAGTAAGATAGATTTGTAATGAGATATCCGTTCAATTTTTGTAACCAATCTAAACTTAAAATTGAACCATAATGTTCAGGAATATAAGAAGCTACAATGTCTATGATTTGGTGAACATTAGGATTGGAGTAAATCGTAATGAGGATATTTGGTAATTCTCCCAAAACCTCAACTTTTGTTCTTCTATCTAATTATACAATCTCGATATCTGATCTCTGAGGTTTGGCATTGAGTTTCAAACAAACCGAGTAATGCATAATGTTAGAAGATGCCCCAAAATCAACTAGACAGTTGTGCACATTCTTATTGAATATTTTGAAATTAAGGAGGAAAGGAGGTATATGTGAATAGGTTCTATCTTGAATCATTATAGAATCGATACGGCTATCAGAAACTGCATTTTTATCAATAATAAAATTTCCCCAAATTGATTGATGTGATAGGAGAAAGGGGAGACTTATCAAAAAACCCAAAGCTTTCAGCAAAATTTTCTTTTGTGATTTGAGTTTTCTTAATTAATATAGGATGATGTTAGCTCTAGTTCTTTTCATGTCTTCCAAAATGTCATATTCAATTTTATCATGGATAATTAAGGTTTTGGAATTGGAAGTTGTAATATCATTATTTGGAGATTGATTTTATGTTGATGCTAGTTGAGGGGAAGTAGATTATTGTTGAGGGGAAGTTGGTGTTTGAACATATTTACTTCTAGTTTTTATTGTTAGGACTTCTTCAAACATACCATTTATATCCCAAAAATAATTTAAATTAGATTCCTCCCCTTATTCTTCTTGTTTTTATTCCTCATCTGTATATACCTCTTTTGTCTCAAAAACAGATATTTCATCACCAATGGAATTTTGTTGATTCCTATTCACAAAAAGTATGAATGGTCTCTTCGATGATGATAGCTCAACCAGTATTTCTTTGACATTGTCCATTTCACTAGCTAAATTTTTCATAACCTTTTGTATAATCTCCATGTCAAAAGAATATTTATCTTTCTTTTCCTCTTTGGGAAGAGTTCTCCTAATGGGTTGTGAGGTTTTAGGTTTTTCAACTGGTCACTTATTTGCAGTACTGGTCATTTCATTTTCTATCTATAAGGCCTCTAGAATTCCTTCGTTGAGAGTGGATTTTGCATCACGTTTAAGAAACATGGAAATAGACACAGGTAAAGAGGATGTATATAAATATATTTGAATTTCAACTCCTGGTTTACATGTATTGGGAATCTTGTTAAGAAGCATCATTGCTTAAAGTCTTCAATATTTTCTTTCCGGCCCATTTTGATCCTAGATAACTCAACTAATATAGTGGATGGATTCTTCTCGTCTCCAAAATTTTTGATAAAAATGTCTTCAAAATCGTCCCAATCTTAGATGCTATTTGGTTGAAGGGACAAATACCAAGTTGAATCATCTCCTTCGAATGTATAAGGAAAAAGGTGATATACAATGTCCTCTTCCTCATCTCTTCTTAAATTTAGAGATAACATGAATTTCTTGATATGATCTTCGAGGAGTTGTTTCTATTCAGGATCGAACTTATGAAGCCATTTTTCAGGATGTTTAGGTATATCATGTTGATCACCATGAGAATTAACTGCTCCCAATGTTTTCCAAGGATGAACTCGTTGTGGTCATTGACCAACCATATTTATGGGTTGATTAGGTGGTTGTTGAGGTGGAGGAAGTAGCAGAGATATGGGAGGTGGTGAAGGGGGGTGATTTCCACTACCACCAACAATAGTAATAGGTCTTTTAGGTGGATGTGCTGGTAATGGAATTTCAAGGGTTTTTATTCCTAGTCTAAGGCTTTGGGATCTAGTAGGAACACCTAATTGCAAAGAAGAAGACACATTTATACTAGAATCAGAAGATACTCTTGATCTTTGTCCTGGAATTTTTAACCCTTCAATTCTCTATATAATAGATTGGATGTCTTCAAGGGTATTTTTATAGGATGAAGAAATTGGTGGGAAGGTGAAAGAGTATGTGATTGATAAAATGAATTTTCAAGAGTTTAATCGCTTGAACTAAAATTTCGAGAATTTACTTCAAAGGAAAAGGGAGAGATGTAAGAAGTAGGTATGGAAGAAATTTCAAGTTGTGCAGGTGTGAATGAGGTCAAAGGTATTGACTTAGATTTACTCAATGTTTGTTGAAACCCACCCATCCTTCTTCTGCACCAACATGATCGGGCTCCCACGGGGTGATGAACTTGGCTGGATGCGACCTTTCTGCAGCAAATCCTGAATATTCCTCTTGATTTCATTGTTCTCTAAAATAGAGCACCAATAAATTGGTCCATTGGTCAGTGATGCACCTGGGGTCAGATCGATGAGGTTCTTGACTTGACAGTGCAGCGGCACCCCTAAGGGTGTGGTGAAGATGTCCTCGTACTCCTCCACGACCTTGTCCATCTGTTGTTGTCGTGTGGAGGAGCTCTATCTCGAGGTCATGGCCATAGTCTTCTTCTTGGCCTAAGGGTAGATTATCAGGAAAACAAATTTCCTAGTTTTGGAAATGATCTTACTGCATTGTTTTTCAATAACCAAAGAGATGGTGGCAAGCGTTGCTACCTCTGGTATCATGTACAACTTATTTCTCAAAGTAACAATAATAGCGTGAGGTCGGGAATCATACACAACATGTTGCTTCTACAAGTATGGTTGGCCTAATAATACATCAGAAACATCAAGAGGATCAATGTCACATAATATGTCATATGTGAAGGGCTTAATGTTGTTGGGAAGGCAACACTTCTGGCTGACACGAAGATCCCATCCTTGGTGAATCCACCCGATGGTGTATGGTTGTGGGTGTGTTGTGATCGGCAAGCCCAACCGCTTCACAAAATCTTCTGAAATGAGGTTCTTTTGACTCCCACTGTCAACAATGAACTACAGTGGGGAAGTCTTTACCCACATTTTGGAATGGAAGAGGTGCTCCCCCTCCTCTGGATATTTCGGTTTTTCCTTCTCGATCTTCATGATAGAAACAGTGGCATTGGGCTCTGCATAAATAATCTTCTTCCATTTATCATTCCCCTTGTCAGGTTTTGATTCAGAGTCGTAGCATGCATCTAATTCATAAGACTTAAAATTGGCCACCAATGACTGTTGGGCCTGACACTCACTTGTGTTGTGAGTGGAGCTCTTATGGAACTCACACCACTTTCCCATGTCCTTCTTTGGTTTCGTGGTGTTTTTATTTTCTTGCGGTTTTAATGGGTTATCATGGGTTGCCTTGCCTTGGATTTGTCCTTTGTTCTGCAGTTTGGGGGAACCTTTCCATTACTTATTATTTTCATATCCAAAGTCTCACTTATTCTATTTGAACTCTGCTCAATATTGGTAGCATACCAATATGTTGCATCAAGCGAGGAGATGTCAATGAAATCCATTTCCTCCTAACTGTATATGTGGAGAAAACTACGGTACTTCGGGACAAAATGTTTCTCTGAATATTTTATACCCAATTTTGTGTGCATGGTATGGAAAATATTCGCCTTCTCATGCACATCTTGATCCCTTTGTTGCCGCAGCACCATCCATTGTATATACTTGTCCTCATACCTCCCCACAGGATAATATTGTTCCTTGATGGAATCTTGGAAAGAATTCCAAGTGTGTGCGACTGAAAATAGGGAGGGTTCCCTCCCGTCCTTTTGCTCACAGTAGGTTTCCCACCACTCCTTGACATGGGAGGCAGCTTTAAGGAGAGAAAAATTAATCTTTTCCCGGCTAGAGAAGTCCTGAACCGATAAATTCCCTTATAATATATTCAACCATATATCTACAAAATCTACATCTATTTGGCCCTCAAATATGGAAATATCAAAGTTTACTTGTACCTTAAAAGGATTTGTGCCTCCAGAGTAGCTATTGGATGTAGATGTGTCGTCAATGGGCAGTCCTTGAAGAATCGGGGAAAATTTATCCATCATCGCATTCCTTTGTTTCTCAAGTGCCTCCTCGAGCAATATTTTAATAGGATCTCTTGTTCCCTCGTCATTCTTTTTCTCCCCCATGGGAAGCCATTCAGGTTCGCAAGACTAGTCTTGCAAAGGTTCAACCAGATCAACCCCTAACTCCTTATACCCCGACCTCATTGGGAACATGAAAATAAGTATCGAGAAAGAGAAAACTGTTGTGATACCACTGATACATACATAGGCTATACCACAATAAAATACAGAAATACACATAAATGCAGAGATGCAATGAAAATAAGACTTCACTTCATTAATATCACGTAACTGAAATATGCTTAGAGACAGAATGGAAATAAACTACCTATGGAAATGGTAGCTTATCTCTGAGAAGATATGTGGCAGTTACAGGCCTCTGATATGTGTTACAATGAGGCTAGAAGGCCTATTTATTATTGAGAAATAATGGAAAACCCTAAACATCTAAAAACCTAACCCTAGGAGATGAAGCACCAAAACTAGGGGCCCCGTTTGGGTAAATTAGTACATCAACTTCATGGGAAATTAAATTTTTCATATTGTTGTACATATCCCCTTCCCCATTTAAAATTCGGCCACCACCTTCTCTAAAATCCATTTCTAATGTTTTTGAGGGCAAAAACTCCAGGCCCCCGTTTAATTCTGTCATCTCCGCCCGAAAATCCGCTTTATAACGTTTAAAATGTATATTTTATATATCGGGCTGAAGCCCCTTAAGCCTTAGCCCCTCCCGCCTTGATTTTCATGTGACCCGAGCTACAGGACCACGGGCTGGGAGAAAAGGGGGCTTATCATTTAAGTCCCTGGCGCCGTCACAGCCGTCAGATCAATGTTCAATCAACGGCGCGGAGATCGTCAGGAGTGAGGGCCCTACCTCTGGCCCCGGCGCACAGTAAAACCGGCGGTTTCCCCCCCGCACCGCTCTTGTCGGCTGGCGGTATTTACCGCGGAGTCAGCGATCCCGCACAAGCAATGCCACGTGTCTTTGGTACGGGCAGGAAACCGCCCGTTCCCCGCGCGTTAAACTTCCGACGATGGCTGGTCAGCGGGGTTCGCGCAGACCGTCGGATCTTCAGATCTCCATCCGACGGTGGAGATACAATCAAACCGTCCGTCCACTGCTGTGTACCGCCACGTCCCACAGCCCGCCATCATGTCATTGTCGTCCGCCTCCACCCATTAATCCCTCCGCCACGTCGTCCCTCAGTTGCCACTCGTCTGCCTACATATCTCCCCCCGTACCTCCCTCCGCACAATTATATATATATATATATATATATATATATATATATATATATATATATATATATATATATATATATATATATATATATATGTTTTTATAGGTCTTGTTCACATTTGCCGCCAGTCTTCCCTCCCGACCCGACTATGTGATTTTTCGTTCTTTCTACGAAAACCTCCATTGTCTGCTCCCGCCACCCTGTATGTTCCCGTATTTGACCTGTGGTTGCATCATCTCATCCATTCCCACCTCCATCACCCCCCACCTTCACCCTAGTCGGGTTTTTTCTAACATTTTCAGGGTTTTGCAGGTTTTCAGATTAAGCATAGGGGGCATATCAATCTGTCGCCTCCATTTCAGAGGATCAAGAATATATCAGAAGAGGTTTTCCTGTGGGCGAAATTAAATGAAAGGAGCTGAAGCCGTAGCATGAGATGACTGCTATTAAAGAAAACACAGACAGAGAATCTCAGAACCCTCCAGAGAAATTCGCCCCGCATTTAAGGTTCAGAATTCAAATTCAGAATTCAAAGGCCAAGAGTACAGTACCAGAGATGCAGGCCAGCTCAGGCCCCTCACGGCAACAGATTTTCCTTCAGCTTAAGACATCACAATGTGTATATTTTATTATTTTCGTTTTGTACATAAGGAGATTTTTATCCCCCGGCATTAATTTCTATATACAGGTTGTTAGGTATATTCATTTATAGCTAGTCATTCATGAAGAAGGCGCGAATGCTCCCCGCCTTTCTTATTCAAATTAGATTAATAAGTGAGGATACCTACCTCTCCCTCCAGAAGTTTCGGTCTTCTCTATAAATACTAAAAAGCAAGACATTGTTAGGGTTCCAGATTTCTGTAAGCAAGTTGTGCAGCAAGAAGACTATTGTATACATCTTGTGACATTTATGTATGAAGTTTCAGAGCCCGTTGGGTCTCAGTGAGGAGGGGTTATGACTGTATTGAGGATTCTGGTCTTTGATGTATTGCAGTATGTAATTTCTCTCATGTGTTAATATATCATCTTTTCATACATATTTTCTTCTTATATCATGTTCTAGAATGCGAGCGGCTCGCTAATTTTCAGTGAGGATTCATCTTAAATGATGCCCTTTCTGGAATTGGTCAAGCGCTTTAAATAGGCGTAGAAGTGATATGCTGTTCCATGTTCACTCTTTCATAATTTCTGCTATATTAGTGGCTTGAGGATTCGTAAATTGATGCGCCCTTTTGTCAGTAATATCTTCTTATGTTTTCTTTCTGCCCGCACTTCTTGATATATGATTTCTGTAATATGTTATTTGAATCAGCCCTCTTTACAGTAAAGCGGTCTCTTAACTGTCTGATGCTATCATGCTGAAGTTTTACCTGATGTCTTTACCCTATTCCTATCTATGTATCAGCCACTGAAAGAGAATTGGGACCAATTCAATCTATTTCAATTTCCTTGTTTAGAACAAGAGATAGTAAGTGAGTTCCTTGGACTGACAACCCAAAATTTAAAGGGCTCCTTGCTATATTAAGATGTCCTAGGCACTGGTCTATGGCAACTCTAGGCTGTCTCTAGGAGGGTGACAAAATCATCCACAACATCTTTCTGGCGCCGTTGCCGGGGAGCGAATTCAAGAATATCAGTTTCCCTGGGTTTTCGACTTTTTATTTCACTCTCTAATCAGGTGAGCACAGAGAGGTGAAGAGTTGCAGATTTCTCACCTTGGCGACTCCACTGGTCTTTATTTGATAAATCTTATTGGTAGTCCTGGCTCCTCGTAGGCCGCATTTGAGGTCAGATACAGCCCAACCGAAAACACCCTACGTGTCTGACCCAGAGAAAATTATTCATAAAAGAGTCTGGAAGGAGAGGAAGTCAGCCCGTGCTGAAAATCTTGAGTGTTCTGTTGAAGATTATCCGCCCTCTTCTTCTCAAGAAGTTAGAACAGAAAATCCCGAAGTTTATCTAGAAACCCCACGTAGGGGAAATACTTTATTTGGGGAAGAACCTTATCCTGTTTTCGAGGCTGAGGAAATTAAAGAGGTCACTGAAGTAGCTCCCGTTAACCGAGAACTATTCCCATCCACACCTCAGACCTCGGTCCAATATATTCCCATTGTCATTCACACTCCGCTTCCCCCTACCCCTCTCCCTTCTTTTGTTTCTCAGATTGTTGTACAACCCCCACCGCCTCCAATGGCCAATGTTCCTGCTTTTCTTCTGAACAAATATGCTCCTCTGGCCTTACCCCAAGTATTGAATGATATGCCACAGGATTATCTGAAGATTCTGCCACGGTTTAATGGCGAAAATGACATAGATGCTCAGAAACATCTCGAGACCTTCTGCTCCTTTGCAGAAAATTTGAATGTTGAACACCTGGATGTGGTTTTGAGATTATTTGTGCAGTCTCTAGAAGGAGAAGCTAGAAAATGGTTTAAAACATTGGGTAATCGTTCTGTGACAACCTGGGATCAGATGGAAAACGTTTTTCTCAGGAAATGGGGAGAAAAGAAGGATTATGGAATGTGCCTTACTGAGTTTAATACTATCAAGAAGAAACAGAATGAAGGGGTATCAGAATTCATCAAAAGATTCAACAAGTTGTATCTAAGCTTGCCCCCGGAAATGAAGCCAAATGAAGCTGCTGCCAAGATAATCTTCATAGCAGCCTTTGATTTTGACTTTGGATTCTCCTTAAGAGAAAGAAAGCCTGCCAATCTAGATGATGCACAATCAGATGCTCTGGAACTAGAAGCAAACTTTGCCTCTACAGGAAAGTTAAAAGGGAAAATTGAACCAGATGCCAGGAGGAAAGGCAAAGAAGAGGTTTCTACCTCTAATCAAGATAAAGATTCAGATAAAATGGATGAAATAGGTAAAATGATAAAGAAGATGGTCAAGATGGAACTGGAAGCTAAAAATGCAGCTCCCAAGAATTATTACAATGCTCCAAACAGAGGGTACAATCCCCAATATAAGAGGCCACCTCTCCAAATATTGCCGAGAGAGACAAGGGAGAAACAAGATCAGGTACCTCATCCCTTGTACCTGGAAGGAACAGTAGATGACTCCGCTGGAGAGGCAGCCTATGGAATAGAAGATTCCAATCTGGCCTTTTCAAATAATGATGATATCGAGTGCCCAGTGCAAGCAGAGGATGAAGAAGCTGAGATTGACCATTACTGCAAGCAATTTGCTGATTTCATGGAAGCCCAGTTCAACGTCAGATATGATCTCAGATCCTCAAGGAAGAGGACCAGAACTCAGGAGCAGGAGGAAGAAATACCTCAGAAAGAAACATCAGCTCAGAAGGAGTCAGCAACAAAGAAGAATGTGGAAAAAGGTAAGAATTTTCTAAATACTCCCTCGCAGTCAAATGATCAATTTCCTTCTTCTTCCAAAACAGCCGGTCCTCCTAACACTGAGCCAGTGTCAAAAGAAGTCAAACCCCCAGTTGAGAATAAGGATTCAAAAGAGGTAATGATAGAAAAGTCCACATCTGCTTTTAATTTGCAAAGAGAGCTTGAAAAGATTAAGATTCCTGTTCCTCTGACTGAATTGTTAAGACAACCTGTATATTAGTCTCAGGTCACTTCTTTCATGCCTCTTCCTGAACTACCCATTGCGCCTGATAGTTTAAATCTTCAAGAAGAGAGACCCATGGTAGTCTTTGGCCCACACGTTGAGGAGATAGACCCTTCTACTCCCCCCTTTTATGTGTCCCTAGTCATTCATGACCTGCTACTTCACAATTGTATGCTAGATTCTGGGGCATCCCATAATCTTATGCCTTTGTCTGTCATGGAGCAACTGGGGCTGCAGATTACAAGGCCATATAAATATTTATATTCATTTGATTCGAAAAGGGTTAAATGCTTGGGAATGATTAAAGATTTAGTGGTCAATCTAGCTCAAATCCCGGCAAAAAGTGTGGTCATGGACATTGTGGTCGCTGATATCCCAGCTCGCTTTGGCATGCTGTTGTCAAGGTCCTGGGGTACTAAAATTGGGGGATCGATTAAACTGGACTTGACATATGCCACTGTCCCAGTCTTTGGTGGTCAGGAGAGGAGGCTTTATAGGGAGACCAGATTTGTTAAAATGGTGACCACTGCTGATTGCTCAGATAATTCTCCAGTTTATAATAAAGAGGGGGACTTCTCATGTTTTGTGTTAGAAGAGAGTCAAGACTATGCACATGAATCCCCCTCTGGTCAATTCCAAGATGAGAAATCCAAGAAAGGCCAGGAATCGGAAGTATGGACTTTGCATTTTGATGGAGCAAATTCCAGGGAAGGTAACGGAGCTGGGGTATTGTTAATCTCTCCCACAGGAAAATGGATGCCGCTGTCGTTCAAATTAGAGTATGAAGCTACAAACAATGTAGCTGAGTACGAAGCTTTATTATTGGGCCTACAGACAGCTAGAAACATGGGCATTCAATGTTTGAAAGTGTTTGGAGACTCTGAGCTAGTAGTGAGATAGATTAAGAATGAATGCCAAACTAAGCACCCTCGGCTCAGAGCATATAGAAACGAAGTATGGGACATGATAGAAAATTTCTTCTTAGCATTTCATATACAGTTCATGCCCCGGGAGCATAATAGAATAGCAGACTCTCTTGCTGTGGCTGCCAGTACGTTCCGACCTCCTCAGAACCCATTGTTAAGATATGAAGTAGAGGTACGTTATAAACCATCTATCCCAGACAATATAAAGCATTGGCAGGTCTTTGAAGATGATGAACAGATGAAGAGATTCATGGAGACAGTGGGAGAATTCACAGGTATGGAAATTGATGATGATGAGGAGGAGGAAGTCGAAAATATTGCTGAAGGAAAATGGGAAGAGAATATAGCAGGAAGCAGAGTACTGTAGTTAAAAGGAAATGTCATCCCTAGAGGTCTAGTACCTCTAGAAAGATTATTCAACAAGAATGATGTTCCCATACAGCCAAACAAAACAGTAGAAGAAGATCAAATGGGAGATTTAAATCTGGGTACTGCCACTGATCCCAAGATTGTCAAATTATCTAAAAGAATCCCAGAAGAATATAAAGAAAAGTACTTGAAGTTATTTCAGTCTTATAAAGATGTTTTTGCTTGGTCCTATGAGGACCTGAAAACTTTTGATGTAAATATCATACAACACAAGATTCCACTCAGGGAAGATGCAAAGCCATACAAACAGAATCTCAGGCAAATTAATCCCCTGCTTCTTCCCTCAATTGAGAAAGAAATTAGAAAATTGTTGAAGGCCAAAATAATTGTGCCCTTGAGGTACTCAGAATGGATAGCGAATCTTGTTCCTGTCAGAAAGAAGAATGGGGAAATCAGGCTATGTGTAGACTTCAGAAATTTGAATAGAGCATCTCTCAAAGACAACTACCCACTGCCTAAAATGGATCACATCTTGCAGAAAGTGGTGGGAGCATCCAGAATGTCAATGATGGATGGATTTTCAGGCTACAATCAGGTAGTTGTTTTCCCAGAAGATCAGAAGAAGACTGCGTTCACCACGCCATGGGGAACCTTTATGTATGCAAGGATGCCATTTGGACTGATCAATGCAGGTGCTACTTTTCAAAGGGAAATGGATATAGCCTTTGTTGGAGAACAGGACAAGTTCCTAGTAGTATATCTCGATGACATCACGGTGTTTTCAAAGAATGATGATGAGCATATTGTGCATTTAAGAAAAACTTTTGACAAATGCAGAAGGTATGGCCTTTCTCTGAATCCCCAAAAATCTTTGTTTGCATTAGATGAAGGAAAACTCTTAGGACATATCGTGACTAAGGATGGTGTAAAAATTGATCCTAAGAGAGTTGAAGTAATAAATAGCATTTCTCTGCCAAGAAATAAGAAAGAAGTACAGGTGTTTTTGGGCCGAATAAACTTTTTAAGGAGATTCATTCCTAACTATGCAGAGATAGTTAGGCACATTACCAATATGTTGAAAAAGGACAATGAAGTTAAGTGGTCCCAGGAGTCTAGGGATGCATTTACAAGAATTAAACAAGCATTTGCCGAAGCTCCCGTGCTAGCAGGACCAGATTATAGTAAGCCATTTATGGTGTTTTCATTTGCTTCACCTCACACAATTGCTGGAGTGTTATTGCAGAAGAATGAAGAAGGATATGAACAGCCCATAGCTTTCTTCAGTCAGGTGTTGTATGATGCTGAATTGAAATATAATATACTGGAGAAGCAAGCATATGCCCTGGTAAAGTCTCTTAAAGCTTTTAGAGTTTATATTTTACAATCCCATATTACTGCCTATGTTCCCACAGCAGCTGTAAAAGACATTCTAGTTTAGGGAGACAGTGAAGGCAGGAGGGGAAGATGGATTGCAAAAATCCAGAAGTATGATTTAGACATAAAGCCTACTAAATTGATCAAAGGACAGGGACTTGCCAAGATGTTATCGGAATCTAATCATCAGGCTCTGGGCATTAATTTATCCATAATGGCAAATGAAGAATCAGAAAAAGAGGAGGAGCAACATGGACTAGAAATGGCCACACAAAAGGTACATGTGAAGTATCTGACTAGTCCATGGTATAAGCAAATAGTTGAATACCTGTTGACACTTAGCTGTCCTCCAGGATGTGACAAGGCAAAATACAGAGCTGTAAGGATGAGATCTCAGAAGTATGTCATTGCCAATGGACAGCTCTATTGGAGAGACCCTTTGGGTATATTACTGCTATGCCTCACAGAAAATGAAGTGCAGAATATAATGACAGAATTCCATGAGGGAATATGTGGAGGACACTACAGCTGGAGGGCTACTACCAATAAAATCTTGAAGGCTGGTTTTTACTGGCCAAAATTATATTCAGATACCTTTGCCTGGGTCAGAACATGTGACAAATGTCAAAGGTTTGCAGAAAGACAGAAGTTAGCATCTTTGCCCTTGATTCCCGTGCATGTAAATGAACCCTTCCAGAAATGGGGATTAGACTTTATAGGAGAAATACACCCCCCATCAAGCGGCCAACATAAATGGATACTCACAGCTACAGACTATTTTACGAAATGGGTGGAAGCCATACCTACAAGAAGGGCTACAGATGCTGTAATCATGAATTTTTTAGAAGACAATATCATATCTAGGTTTGGTTGTCCTGCGAGGATTGTAACTGATAATGCTCAAGCTTTTAAGTCTGCCAGATTTGTAAATTTCTGCCAAAGGTATAATATTGTATTAACTCATTCCACAGCGTATTACCCCCAGGGGAACGGTTTAGCAGAATCATCCAATAAAACCCTGGTAAGGGCCCTCAAGAAAACAATAGCTGAAAATCAGAAGAACTGGGACTCTCAGTTGAAGTTTGCTCTGTGGGCAAATAGGATAACCAGCAAAAGAGCAACATGCAAGTCTCCATATGAGCTGGTGTATGGGCGGGCTGCAGTATTTCCTGTGCAACTGGCATTGCCAGTGGCACGTTTTATGCAGGAAAACCAAGAAGAACCGGATGAGATGATTAGAAGAATTTATCAGTTGGTAGAATTGGATGAGACGAGGAACCAGGTAGACCAGAGACTGATAGAATACCAGGAAAAAATGAAAAAGGTCTTTGATCAGCACGCAAAGGATAGAAATTTCCAAATTAGAGACCTGGTTCTCAGATGGGATGTTCGCAGAGCAGAAAAGGGCAAGCATGCTAAATTCGATCCATTATGGTTCGGGCCATTCAAAATAGTCAAGCTGGGAGGAAACAACACTTTCTATTTAGAAAATATACAGGGCGAACTGTTGGATGCCCCCGTGAATGGCCAATTCCTCAAGCCGTATTTTCAATTCTGACCCAGGTTGGAAATGCCCCATTGTATATACTGCACATAAGCTGTTTTTGGTCTCTAATTTCTATAAGGGAAAAAGGGGGATGCTGATAGTTACCTGGAGAGAAAGCGCAGCAGAAATTGAACAGCGGAATGAAAGTTTTGAATGGTCTGCGTGTTCTCGACATGCCCGAGGGCGAGCATGCCGTCCCCAGATGGAGCCAGTGTTGTACATATCCCCTTCCCCATTTAAAATTCGGCCACCACCTTCTCTAAAATCTATTTCTAATGTTTTTGAGAGCAAAAACTCCAGGCCCCCGTTTAATTCTGTCATCTCCGCCCGAAAATCCGCTTTATAACGTTTAAAATGTATATTTTATATATCGGGCCGAAGCCCCTTAAGCCTTAGCCCCTCCCGCCTTGATTTTCATGAGACCCGAGCTACAGGACCACGGGCTGGGAGAAAAGGGGGCTTATCATTTAAGTCCCTGGCGCCGTCACAGCCGTCAGATCAATGTTCAATCAACGGCGCAGAGATCGTCAGGAGTGAGGGCCCTACTTCTGGCCCCGGCGCACAGTAAAACCGGTGGTTTCCCCCCGCACCGCTCTTATCGGCTGGCGGTATTTACCGCGGAGTCAGCGATCCCGCACAAGCAATGCCACGTGTCTTTGGTACGGGTAGGAAACCGCCCATTCCCCGCGCGTTAAACTTCCAATGATGGCTGGTCAGCGGGGTCCGCGCAGACCGTTGGATCTTCATATCTCCATCCGACGGTGGAGATACAATTAAACCGTCCGTCCACTGCTGTGTACCGCCACATCCCACAGCCCGCCATCGTGTCATTGTCGCCCGCCTCCACCCATTAATTCCTCCGCCACGTCGTCCCTCAGTTGCCACTCGTCTGCCTACATATCTCCCCCCCGTACCTCCCTCCGCACCAATATATATATATATATATATATATATATATATATATGTTTTTATGGGTCTTATTCACATTTGCCGCCAGTGTTCCCTCCCGACCCAACTGTGTGAGTTTTCGTTCTTTCTACAGAAGCCTCCATTGTCTGCTCCCACCGCCCTGTATGTTCCCGTCTTTGACCTATGGTTGCATCACCTCTTTCATTCCCACCTCCATCACCCCCTACCATCACCCTAGTCGGGTTTTTCTAACATTTTCAGGGTTTTGCAGGTTTTCAAATTAAGCATGGGGGGGCATATCAATCTGTCGCCTCCATTTCAGAGGATCAAGAACATACCAGAAGATGATTTCCTGTGGGCGAAATTAAATGAAAGGAGCTGAAGCCGTAGCATGAAATGACTGCTATTAAAGAAAACACAGACAGAGAATCTCAGAACCCTCCAGAGAAATTCGCCCCGCATTTAAGGTTCAGAATGCAAATTCAGAATTCAAAGGCCAAGAGTACAGTACCAGAGATGCAGGCCAGCTCAGGCCCCTCACGGCAACAGATTTTCCTTCAGCTTAAGACATCACAATGTGTATATTTTATTATTTTCGTTTTGGACATAAGGAGACTTTTACCTCCCGGCATTAATTTTTGTATACAGGTTGTTAGGTATATTCATTTATAGCTAGTCATTCATGAAGAAGGCGCGAATGCTCACCGCCTTTCTTATTCAAATTAGATTAATAAGTGTGGATACCTACCTCTCCCTCCAAAAGTTTCGGTCTTCTCTATAAATACTGAAAAGCAAGACATTGTGAGGGTTCCAGATTTCTGTAAGCAAGCTGTGCAGCGAGAAGACTATTGTATACATCTTGTGACATTTCTGTATGAAGTTTCAGAGCCCGTTGGGTCTCAGTGAGGAGGGGTTATGACTGTATTGAGGATTCTGGTCTTTGATGTATTGCAGTATGTAATTTCTCTCATGTGTTAATATATCATCTTTTCATACATATTTTCTTCTTATATCATGTTCTAGAATGCGAGCGGCTCGCTAATTTGCAGTGAGGATTCATCTTAAATGATGCCCTTTCTGGAATTGGTCAAGCGCTTTAAATAGGCCTAGAAGTGATATGTTGTTCCATGTTCACTCTTTCATAATTTCTGCTATATTAGTGGCTTGAGGATTCGTAAATTGATGCGCCCTTTTGTCAGTAATATCTTCTTATGTTTTCTTTCTGCCCGCACTTCTTGATATATGATTTCTGTAATATGTTATTTGAATCGGCCCTCTTTACAGTAAAGCGGTCTCTTAACTGTCTGATGCTATCATGCTGAAGTTTTACCTGATGTCTTTACCCTATTCCTATCTATGTATCAGCCACTGAAAGAGAATTGGGACCAATTCAATCTATTTCAATTTCCTTGTTTAGAACAAGAGATAGTAAGTGAGTTCCTTGGACTGACAACCCAAACTTTAAAGGGCTCCTTGCTATATTAAGATGTCCTAGGCACTGGTCTATGGCAACTCTAGGCTGTCTCTAGGAGGGTGACAAAATCATCCACAACACATATGATCTTTGTTTGATGTGCACATACCTCGTTAGAAAGATCTATATGAGGACTACAACTTTTGATGTGAGCAACATCAAAGGAACTTCCATGTTTCTCCCAGTTTTCCCAAAAAAATGTTGTTTAGGGCCTCAAAACTGCTCCGGAATGTAGAAATTTGAATAATAGTTAAATTATTCACTGAGATTATCCTGATCACACACTATTTGAGCTTCATGCATAATACATAACCTCTTCTACTATTGATCATTAATTGCGTAAAATTAAACAATCGCATGCGCACATTAAAACCACATAATCAATCACACATATATACACAGTGTTTATGGGAAATCTTAAAGCTGAAAACCCCCAAATATGTGTATATTATAATGATAGAGTTCATGTAACAATAATAGCACAAAGCTCCTCACAAGCTCTCAGCACTATCTCACATGCTACACACTACACAAGCTCAAATCAAGCAAGTCACATGCTCAAATCTCCTCCACCTGTTAGCCTGCCTCTACTACGCAATCCAATATGGATAATCATGAGATCCAAGTTCAAATCCCACCAAGATGTACTGCACAATCCTCATTGGCATCTCCATCAATTTGTGTGCAAATCTCATGCACCAGTATAGTCACAAATGATAGTCAACCTGCTCTTTCACCTACCTCCATCACTGATCTCCACTGAAACTGTCCATGCACTGAAGTTAACTGATGTGTTCATTAGTTGATTAATTAGTGAATTAATTATTAATTAATTCACACCACTTCCACTAGTGTATCAATCAGTTAGACTAGATACAACTAGCTCAACTATGTTTAACTGAGTTAAACTGAACACAACTCCATCAACTCCACCAAACTCACTCACATGAGTTCTAACTGAAGTCATCATGCAATAGCTCCACTTAGACCCTAGGAATAGTGTAATTCCTTCTGTCAGCTGCATGTGCCACATCCAGGCATCAAACTAAAGTGCTACAAGAGAGTAAGATAATGTTTATAGTCCAAATATTATTAAGAGCTAATAATATTCGACATATCTATTTTTAGACTGGTAATCTAAAAATAGATTCCGCCTAGTATGTCTAAAAATAGAAGTCCATATATTTTTTCAACTTGACCATCCCTCCACAAATAGCATCCTGCAACTCATAGAATCATGATCGACATGTCTAAAAATATACTTTGCGCCAAAAATTACCCTGCGGGCCCACTTAGTGAAGGCGACTTCTTTCCACTAAGCTTTGTCATCTTGTTGCATTCTCAACACTCCCTCTCAACAAGATACGAGTTATATGCAACCCCTATCCTGCCCCTGTGGTAATCGAATTTGCTCCTGGTGAGCGCCTTCATCAAGATATCAGCATCCTGATCCTTCGTAGGAATGTATGAAAGTAACATGATCCTCCGCTGCACACAATCTCTGATATGATGATACCGGATGTCAATGTGTTTGGATCTATCATGAAATACTGGATTAGCCGAGAGTTTGATGCAACTCTGGTTATCACAATAAATCACAGTGGCTCAAGTGTGGGGACCCGAACAATCCACCGGGGATCTTCCTCATCCATATAGCCTACTTATGCAGCAAACTGTTTGCCATATGCTCGGCCTCTCTTAAGAGGCTGAGTGCCACAGATCTCTGCTTCCTACTGTACCAAGAAACTGTTGTCGACCCGATACTGAAAATCCCTCCAGATGTGCTCTTTTTGTCCGTTGGGCTCCCTGCCCAATCTGCATCCGTGAAGCCACATAGCTTCACCTCATCTGACTGTTTGTACCACAATCCATATCCCGATGTGCCTCTGAGATATCTCAATACATGCTTGCCTGCCTTCAAGAAGAGCTTGGTTGGCTTAACCATAGCTTGTGAAAGCTAGTTAACAGCATAGCATATGTCGGGTCGTGTATTGACCAGATACATAAGCGACCCCACCAACTGTCAATAAACAGTGGCATCCACTACCTCCATTGAAGTAGCATCCTCCTTCCTCCAACCACCAGGAAGAGGAGTATCAACAGGCTTGCAACCATGCATGTTGAACTTCTCTAGTATCTCCCGGGCATACTTACCCTGAGAAACAAACAGTCCATCACTGCGCTGCCAAATTTCCAATCCCAGGAAATAATGAAGGAGGCCCAAGTCCTTCATCTCAAACTCTTTTGCAAGATCCTCCTTGCATGAGAGTATCAACAGCTCATCACCTGTCAAAATCAAATCATCTACATAAAGTACAATGATCAGCAACTTACCCTCCACCACAATCTGGTATAGGTTCAAATCTACCTCACTCTTGGAGAATCCAAGTCCGGTGAAATAACTATCTATCCATGTGTGCCAAGCACGAGGTGCTTGTTTCAACCCATACAGTTCTCTCTTGAGCCCGCACACATGCGACTCACTGCTGAAGATCTCGAAACCTTCGGGCTACTCTATGTACACCTCCTCCTTAATGACTTCATTGAGGAACGCAGTCTTCACATCCATCTGATGAATGTGCCACCCCATCTGCGCTGAGAGATCTAGGATCATCCATATGGAAGAATACATTGCGATAGGTGCAAAGGTCTCCTCATAATCGATCCCCTCTATCTATGAAAAGACTCGAGCAAAAAATATTTCCTTGTACTTCTCCACACTCCCATCAGCTGCATGCTTCACTTTGTAGATCCATCTCGAACCCAGCACTGATTTCCCCTCCGGCCTTGGGACAATCTCCCATGCACTGTTTCTGACAATCGAATCATACTCTTCCACCATGGCATCTACCCATGCAGGGTCCTCCACAGCTTCCTCGAAAGAGGATGGCTTTGTCACGATACACTTGCTCATAAGAGCCATGTATTTAGTATACCAGTTAGGTGACTTTCTCTGTCTGCGCTATGATGTAGGTGCTCCTACAACCTTCTCTGCATCTTGAGCCAGTCGCTCAGCTTTTGTAGTGCGCTTCCACCCTCTGATGGTTGGCGCTGCATGAGTGGTCTCTTCCACTCCATGAACTTCCTCTTGTGGCTGATCCACATCCTGAAGCTCATCCTTAGGAACTAATAGCTCCTCATCTGCATGCAAGTGTGGCTCCCTCTCAAGAGAACACTGCATGGCTTTCTCCTCCTGAAATTTGATATCCCGTCGCACAACAGTCTTGCGACTGTCTGGAAAATACACACGATAGTTGTGGGGCGTATCAGTGTACCCCACAAATATCCCAACCTCCGCGGTCGGCTCCAGCTTCTTCCTAGCATCCTTCGTCACATGAATGTAAACAGGTGAACCAAAAATCCTCAAATGGGAAATATCAGGCCTCTTACCAGAAAATGCCTCCTTGGGTGTACTCATGCCAAGTATCCTGTGAGGACAACGGTTCTGCACATATACTGCAGTATTGCATGCCTCCACCCACAAGTGAATGGGTAGGCCCTGATCATGCAACATCGCCCGTGCAGCACCCACACTCGTTCTGTTCTTCCACCCAGCAATCCCGTTATGTTGTGGGTTATGAGGTGCTATGAGCTCTCTTCGAATTCCTTCTGCGCTGCAAAACTCCTTGAATTCGCCAGAGATGAATTCACCACCATTTTCACTCCTAAGAGCCTTCACCTGCTTCCCCAATTCTTTCTCCACCAGCGCCTTGAACTCACAAAACTTTGAGTATGTCTCACTCATCCTCTGCATGAAGAAGATCCAGCACTTCCGAGAAAAATCATCAACAAATATCACATAGTACCTATGCTTTGCTTTCGAAGCTATTGAGAAAGGTCAACACACGTCTGTGTGAATTCTCTCAAGGATCGTTGTGGCGCGACTATCCTTCTCGTGAAAGGTGGCTTTCACAAATTTTCCTAAGGTACACCCCTTGCACTGATCTAACTGTGCAAGAGTGCCTTTAGGAAACCCAGTAGAAATCTACTGCAGTATCTTCAAAGTTCCATGGTGAAGGTGGCCCAATCTCCGGTGCCACAACTCGCTATCATCCCGGCTCACCACTCCTTTTGCCTTGCCTTCCATTGCTGCGCAGCCATCTACCTGCAATTGATAAAGGTTCTTAACTCGAACCCCTATCCTCCGGGTCTCAGCAGTTGCCTTACTGCGCAGGAAAGCCTTTCCCTCGCTAAAGACAACATCATATCCCTTGTCTTCTAACATCGCCACGGAAGATAAGATTCTTCTTCAATCCTAGAACATGCATCACTTCCTTTAATATGAAGGGTTTACCAGACTCCCTCTCAAAGGAAATGGTACCGATACCGGTCGCACTGTATCTACCATCATCGCCCATCTCGATGTGCACTCCAAGATCTTTCTCATCCAGATCAGTAAACAAATCTCGATCTCCTATCATGTGAAAAGACGCACCACTGTCAAGAAACCACACTGAACCCATCACACTTGAGACCAAGCATGCGATCAACGAAAAATCTAGCTCAAACTGCGAGGCTAAGGCCTCTCCAGCTGCAAATCCAGCAGCCTGCTTATTTTTCTTCTTCTGTGGACAACTAGTGGCGTAATGTCCGTGTTGGTGACAGTGAAAGCACTTCACCTTGGACATGTCCTGCTTCTTGCCTTTCGCACCAGAATGAGAAGATTTCTTGCTCTTCCCCTTCTTTGCTTTGGCAGCCAAAGCGCAATTCTCTTCATCAGAGTTCTTTGATGACGATTCATCCCTGGTACTCTGCCTTATCTCCTCTTGCACAAGATCCGACCAAAGTCGTTGCCATCCTGGAAATTTCTCCTGACCATTGACAGAGTCCTGATAGGAATGCCAACTCTTCGGAAGCCCAAGGAGAGCCATGCTCACCAAGTCCTCGTCAACTACAGTCACCCCCACACTTCCCATCTCATCCCTACATTGGATGAACTTCGTGAGGTACTTGGGCATACTGTCTCCTTTCTCCATCTTTATGTTTCTGAGTTTATCCTTGAGCGCCAACTTCCTCTGGTCGCTCTTGCTTTGGAATAAATCTGTTAAGGCTTTCCACATCAAGAATGGAGAAGCCTTACCATACAGAATGGACACTATGTGATCCTTCACGCCCTCCAACAGAATCTTCGACACTTTTCTGTCTTCTTTTTCCAAGCCTCAATTACGGCAGCATCGCTAGAAGTAGGCTTTGGGACCTCGGCATCTATGAACTCCTCCAACCCATTGTCATCTAACACTGCCTCCATCCTGTCCTTCCATGCAATATAATTCCAACTACCCTCAAGGGCATACTCCAATCACAATCCGTTGAAATACATCTCAACTTCGACACCAAGAAAACACTGTTGCAAATTCGAATTCCACCAGCTCAAAACTCAACCACTTCTTTGCTTTGCAATTGCTCCAATGATCAATATTGCTCCGATACCATGTAGAAATTTGAATAATAGTTAAATTATTCACCGAGATTATCTTTATCACACACTATCTGAGCTTCATGCATAATACATAACCTCTTCTACTATTGATCATTAATTGCGGAAAATTAAACAATCGCATGCGCACATTAAAACCACATAATCAATCACACATATAAACACAGTGTTTATGGGAAAGCTTAAAGCTAAAAACACCCAACTATCTGTATATTATAATGATAGATTTCATGTAACAATAATAGCACAAAGCTCCTCACAAGCTCTCAGCACTATCTCACATGCTACACACTACACAAGCTCAGATCAAGCAAGTCACATGCTCAAATCTCCTCCACCTGTTAGCCTGCCTTTACTGCGCAATCCAATATGGATAATCATGAGATCCAAGTTTGAATCCCACCAAGATGTACTGCGCAATCCTCATTGGAATCTCCATCAATGTGTGTGCAAATCTCATGCACCAGTATAGTCACAACTGATAGTCAACCTACTCTTTCACCTACCTCCATCACTGATCTCCACTGAAATTGTCCATGCACTGAAGTTAATTGATGTGTTCATTAGTTTATTAATTAGTGAATTAATTATTAATTAATTCACACCACTTCCACTAGTGTATCAATCAGTTAGACTAGATACAACTAGCTCAACTATGTTTAACTGAGTTAAACTGAACACAACTCCATCAACTCCACCAAACTCACTCACATGAGTTCTAACTGAAGTCATCATGCAATAGCTCCACTTAGACCCTAGGAATAGAGTAATTCCTTCTGTCAGCTGCATGTGCCACATCCAGGCATCAAATTTAAGTGCTCCAAGAGAATAAGATAATGTTTATAGTCCAAATATTATTAAGAGCTAATAATATTCAACATATCTATTTTTAGACTAGCAATCTAAAAATAGATTATGCCCAATATGTCTAAAAATATAAGTCCATCTATTTTTCCAACTTGACCATCCCTCCACAAATAGCATCCTGCAAATCATAGAATCATGATCGACATGTCTAAAAATAGACATAGTCTAAAAATAGACTTTGCGCCAAAAATACCCTGCGGGCCCACTTAGTGAAGGCGACTTCTTTCCACTAAGCTCTATCATCTTGTTGCATTCTCAACACGGAAGTTCAGGACCTGAAAAAATGCTAAAAATAGTAAATGGTGCTATAATTAAGGAAATTGAAAAACTAAAAGAAAAAATGGTGGGGATCTAAGTGGAATAGGAGGCTGGCCACCAATATCCACCTGGATCAGTGTCATTGTTGGATTGTATTTATAAAAACTTTGAACAAAGTCGGCCAATAGCATCTTGTGCGCAATATTGTTTTGGCAGTGGCCATGCATGAAAGGTAACTACCACATGCCCCAACATGTAGAAATTAATGTGTATATCCTAAATTTCTCATGAAATTTACTAAATCTCAAGACTAGTAGCTACTCCACTAATATGCAAAAGCTAATTCATGATCGAGAGAACATATCATTGGCATGCAAAAATAAAAAATGTGCATGCACATATATTTATCTAGGGGAAAGAAACTACTCAAAACCCCTTACTATTTGTATTGAATTAATCAAATAATCTTGATGAATACAATATGTTTGCACAATCTTGAGCACAACCTACAGCTATATCTTCTACCTTCTACCTGACTGACTAACTCTGGCAAACACTTAGCCAATTTTCAAGCCCTCCAAGATCTTAATTCTTGAGATGTTCCTTGAGGAATTAGCCCCTATTATTTAGGAAATTCCTCAAAAATGCTTCACAATTCCTAGTATTAATCACCTGACCAATACAATAAAACATATACTCAATCTAGTATATATTTAATTGTACACTTCCTTGGAAACTCCACCACAATTGGGAACCTTGTATTCTTTGCATGCATGAGCTAATTTAGGATGATTTATTAGTTATCTAGATGATCACTAAGTGTGATTGAAGTTGCATTGCACAACTTGAACTTCCACTACTTTATCCAATAGTTGGAACTATATTAACTCACCATAACTCAATTTAACCGAATTAAATTGCTACAATTGAAATTAACTCAACATAGGCTCCCAAAATTTAGGAACCCACTTCACACAACTAAACTTCATGCCCCTAACTCAAATTAACTATTCTAGACTCCTATTTTTTAGGAATCAACTCAAGTAAGATGAAATTGAACTCATTAACATGAATTCAGTGTTCTTAACTAAGTGACAAGAGCCATGTCACCTCAATTAACTCCTCCAAGTTGTCTTCTCATGTGGAATTTCAAATTTCCTCAATTTGATTAAGAAAAAATAAAAATAAAAATTTTCTTGCTACTTTCTCAACACTCCCTCTTAGTAAGAAAGGGATTATCAACCACCCCTATCCTACACTTATGGAATGTACTACATGCAACACCTTTCACTATTATTTCTACTACTGCAACATTCACAAATGAGAAGCATCCAAAAAAAACATTGAGTCAATTTTGTCTACAATTGTCTAGTGGGAAAAATGTGTTGATGCTGACTCTGCTACTGAGCCTCTTGATCTGCTATCAACACTACTATGCATGCCTCTATATATGAATGACACTTATCTTCCTGATACTGAATACTATGGGACCCTATAGTAAGGTAATGATCCATGAGGAGAGCACCTTAATCGACACTACCCAAATTTTTTGTAATTCTAATGCTAGGGCTTCATATTGCCCACCTCACACCTGGAGGTATGGTTGCATGCATGACAAAATTTTATCTACTCATATTTTTGCTACTACTAATCTATTGTTGCTTCTACACTAATGTTGGAACTACTGTAATAATGAGTCTAATCTCCCTATGGGAAATTTCTTTTACCCTCAATCTGCCAATATCAATGATCACAACTCCTTTTTGTGTCACTTAACATTGTCTCACTGATCTACCCACTAGAAACCTTATTTATCCATTAAGAAGTCTTCACATAGGGTCTTATGAATCTGCCCTGAGCTAGGGCTCCCTAAACTCTGCCTCCTAACACCTCATTAGTTATTCAATGTTAATTTTACATGAGAACTTCAAGACTAGTTGTAATATGAATCCTGCTCTGATACCATGTAGAAATTAATGTGTTTATCCTAAACTGCTCATTAAATTTTCTAAATCACAAGAATAGAAGCTACTCTACTGATCTGTGAAATCTAATTCATGATCGGGAACACATATAATTAGCATGAAAAAAGAAGCATCATACATGAAAATATATTTATCTAGGGGAAAGAAACTGCTCAAACTACCTTACTATCTGTATTGCATTAATTAAAGAACCTGGATTAATACAATATGCTTGCTCATGTTTGAGCACAACGTACACTTGCATCTTCTATACTCCATCTAATTGACTGACTCTGGCCAACACTTAGCCAATTTTCAAGCCCTTCAACATCCTAATTCCTTTCATTTTTCCTTGAGGAATTAACCCTTATTATATAGGAAATTCCTTCAAAATTCTTGTGCAATTGCTAGGATTGATCACTTGACTAATACAATAAAATATACACTCAATCTAGTATATAATTAATTATACGTTTCCTTGGAAACTCCACCATGTTTTCTTGAGGGGTCCTAACCCAAGTTCAGATTTTATGGATAAACCAATAAACCATCCAACTACTATCCCTTTTATCAATGACCTTCTTGCGTAGATCAAAGTCTCACCCATAAGCAGTATGGGGGGGTGTTGGAACCAGGTTTCTGCACCTTGAGGGAGAAAATAATGAAGTGGTCCTAAGGTTATCAATTGCAGACTTACATCAATTATAAACAGATGTGTGCAACAGAATAAAGCAGAATCACAGAATGTGCACAATCCTTAACAAAACAAGACAGAGTCACAGATCGCTTCAGCTCAGATAAGCATAACACAACTAGATCTAGATCTAAACAATACAATTACTTAAGCATATTTTATCGATCATTAATAAGCATGCATAACCATAACTGGTATCTTTGTGCAATAATCAATAAGAAATACAGCAAAAATGCAATCTCAATGGAACAGAAACAATAAATAACTCATATTCATAACACAGTAAGTTCACCAAAATATGTCCACTACATTAATTCAGATCCTTTCAATATATATCAGACTTTCCCTTACATAAAGCCTTCTGTGTGCACAGCCTACAGTGTCTGTACATAGCTAGGAATAGGTCATCTCCACGTGCATGGCCAACATGAGCCTCTTAACCCAACCCAAACAAAAGCCCTTTACTACGTATTACAGATGCATACAGATCATAATCTCATATCATCCTTAGATTTTCCAAATACTTTTCTTAGACTCGATATATCTATTTATATACTTCTTTTGTGCAGATACTAAGGTCTCAAACCATGGTTTGAGGCCCACAGTTTACCCTTAAACCCATTTACATCAAAATTAGGGACTCTGACCCACCCCAAATCCACTTGACTCATTTTTGCAGCACACATATACAAAATTACATCAAAAAGTGTGCTTCAGGGGACCCCATTCCAACAGCCCCCCAACACAAACATGTGAATCGTTCCAAGTAACTAAGGCACATGCTCCTTGATCTTAGCTTGAAGTGCATTGATAGAAGATTTTATAGGGAGAACTAATTCCATACTTTGTGTTGCGGTCCTCTATGCTTGGTGAACTAATTTTTCTGTGGTGGGCCCTTCAACGGTCATCTCTATGCTCTATTGAGTCTGTTGAATATTCTTCAAAGTGTTATCCAATGTCTGTGAAAGTTGAAGTGCTTCCTCATCCCACAGTTGCAGATGTGCTTTCAGCAACAATTCCTTCTGACACAAATCATCAATCTATGTTTATATCACCCGACACTCCTACAGAATAGCTAGGCGTTGATTAAGAACCAATGTTGGCAACACTTTCCTAATTTCTTCAAAATTTTGTTCCTTTTGATGGAGTGCAACGTGTAGCTTCTGAACAACTGAATCATTTTTCACTAAGGTCCATACACTCATGGCTTCATATAATAGACTGTCACACTGGGTGACTACAACAATGATACTATCTCTAGCTTGCTTTACCTCAGCCGCTGTTTGGGTGCGGGCCTTTGGTGGAGTCTCCGACTACAACTTTTTCTGTAGATCTACAATTTGTTGTTTTTACTATGTTCAGAATGTCTGCACCTCAACACGCGATGCTTTCAACACAGCAACCAATCCCTCTAATTTCTCTGTGGGCACAATTGTGGCCAGGAAACATGGAATGTCTCAGCATACTTGGTGTATTTTTCCCTCTAGCGTAGCATGCTGGGCTTCAACTTCGTGGCATGTTGCTTCTGCTGCTTGCTTCTTTTGGTGTGCTTACTCTTCCTGCTGCTTAGTTTCCATTGTTTGGGTGTGAGTTGTAGCCTCTCGATATTGAAATTCATCTGCTATCATCATGTACACTAAATGTATCTTCCCTGTAGATAATACAAAAAGATTAATATTGATATCACTTGATCCCCAGAATTGGGCATGCCGATTGGCATCCACCTGAATTGTTGGCGCATGGATTTGGATAGGGCAGGCATCCCCAGTAGCTGGTAATGCAACATGTAATGGTTTCGCACTTGTGACTTATCCATTGGTCTAGCTCACTTGAGCTACACTTTCTTGTATCTAGCTCACTTGCATATTTATCTCTTGGATTCCCACTTGAAAAAGCTTCATTGCAAATTTGTACTGCACCTCCATGTCAGTCCAATGATCCTTGGTCGTAAACATGATAGTGTTGGAAATTTTGTGCAGATCATATTTTTTCAACGTCAAGACCCCTTCGCTCCCTTCCTTCGAGCCCTTCCTCTTATTTCTTGACCCTCCATCATCCTGAGAGTCGCACTTTGTTCCCTTGGAGGTTTGAAATTCGACCTCTTCTATGACGTCCTTCAGCGCAGACCCATTCTTTTCAGGATCTGTTTATTTTTCAAGGTCTATGGTCTCACGAGTAGTCGTTGGTGTTTCTTCTTTCTTTATGGGCTTCTCAATGGCCTTCTTGGTTGGCTTCGCCGACTAAGAACTAGTGCGCGGCATCGTTGGCGTGATAGGGGTCAACAATGTGGTTGACCATTCAGCTATCACTCTAACCAAATCATCCTCTATCACCATGTATGGTAACTCATACCACACTCCTTCCACGATTGACTTTGTGCAGATATTAATGTTGTGAAAGGTAGCTTTGAAGTCAGTTACCTTCTTATATTGATCATATAATGTGGGTGACAATTGTGTCTTTGACTGTACCATTTGATACAATGTAGCATCATACAAGACCAAAAAAATATTGTTCTGTTTTGCACGCACCAGGTCGGAAGAGTTCCACAATGTTGCATAACATGTAGCCTCACACATCTAAGGCTCGATCTCTGGGAACTGAGTGTCTTCGGGGGTCTTCCACCCAATCATCGCGATCAACAATAAAATCCAAGCGTATTGGAACAAATTGCCTTCCTCTTGCGCTTCATGCACATTTTCAAGGAACTCTTTACACAGGTAGCTAGACCAGTGATAAATCACCCCCTTTTCACGCCGTCTTGCGAGAGAAATAATGTGCACAGGCACCTCCTTTGGTTTACACTTGCACATCATCTTATAGGCCAAGATGAGCATACCAAAGAGAACTGTTGGGTCATTTATTTCATCAACCACAAAGCCCTGACTCTTCCGCGTAACTTAATATTTTTTCTTAATTTGGTCCATGATTGTTTTCTCTTTCACCTTACCATCAAAATAAACAATAAGGTTGGACCATTTTGTAGCCATACTGTGATCCTATGGATCAAGGCAGCATTAATAGGGATGTGCTCTCCAACCATAGTGCATCATTATGCACTAAGGCGATCAATTGTCTAACACAGATATCATTTATGGGGTTGTGCCCAAAATGAGGGATCTGGAGAAAATTTAGCAGACCTACCTTACACAGACCTAGCATCCATATTTATGGTTCGAGGCACATAATGCCTCCTTCATATGTAATCTGATCAAGGTACAACTCTGGCGCAATCTCTAGATATTTCTCTACATTTTCGATGTCCAAATCATCGAATCAGAGCTGTGGAATTTTAGTAAACATGTCCCCTTCCATTGGGACTTTCTCAGGGATTAGGGGCATTTGAAGACTTGCGCACACCTTCTCCAGGTATTTGGGAACTCAGAATGAGGGTTTGCACAACACAACATAACTTGGCAGCCGTGAGAATAGGGCCCTTTCGAGCACATCCCCCTCTCCTTCCTCAATGGATTCAGGGACTTCAGACATAGGTTTTTGACACCTCTGTGACCTATTCAACCTCCTCGTGCAGCTACCACATGCGTGTCACACCTTACTGTGTATTCACCCTCCCATTTGCGTAGGTCTGATACTCCGACCATATAGTCATTTTTTAGGCACAGGGTCATCCCTGTACAACTTCAGACACCTTCCATTGACATACCCAGGAAGGTATTCTCCGCTCAACGTGGCCAGACTCGCTGCACCTCCATCAATGATTTCCTTAACAACATAGGGCCCTAGCCAATGCATCCTCAACTTCCCTAGGTGGCACGCAAACTTGTTGTCATATAGTAAGACCAAATCATCTTCCTTGAACACCTTCTACCATATGTGCTTATCATGCCATGATTTTTCACGTGCTTTTTGAACCTGTTGCTGATAATTTGCAATAAATCAATCTTTTAGTAGAGCAACCAACTGCGAAAATAGATCTTCTAGAGAATCTTCTTCAACCATATCGGTAAATGGTGTAATGCGCAGACTAGGAACAATGAACTCCATTGGAAACACAAATTCTTTCCCATATACCATCCTGCAAGGTGTCCTTCCAGTCAACTTCTTGCAAGTGGTCCTATATTCCCAGAGAACTATTGTCACTTGCTCATCTCAATCACTTCAATTAGCATTACGTACCTTTTTTAGCGTAGTCTCCAATATCTTATTGAATGCTTCGACCAAACCATTCGCCTCAGGATGATAAGGAGAGATCTTTTGATGATACATCTTGAATTATTCGGTCAATGCTTCAATGGTGTCCTTACAAAATGCATGCCCTGATCACTTATCCAAACCTTAAGATAACCAAACAAAGTCACAATGTTTTAAAATATAAACTGAGCAATAGTATCAATAGTACAATCCTATTATCAATAGTACAATCCTTTACATGTTTGGCTTCAGCCCATCCAGTGACATAATTTGTCGCAATCATAATGTAGCGCATTGCTCTTCTTCCCTATAGGATTAATAGGTCCCACAAAATCTATAGCCCATTTATCAAAAGCTTGTAGCACCATCTTTGGATGCAAGGTAAAATCATCTCTGTGTGATGGCTTTCTCGTGCTCTGACATACATCACATGCGCAACAATGTGCATAGGCATCATTGTGCAGCGTGGTGGCGTTACCTGCATAGTGACCACCAGCAGCCCCTCCATGAGCTTCATTTAGGATTGCATGTCTCTCATACTCCAGGACATATCTTCGCAAAAATTCATCTACACCCATTTTGTACAACTATCCAACAATAATCGTGAAGTCTTATGTGCACGCCACGATTTCTTTCTTCCACTGAACTATGTATTCTTCAGGCACGTGGATAGTATTTAAATATTTAATGATATCAGAGAAATTCTCATCAACCACCTTTATCACATATAACAGTGCTTTAGCTCCCAAATTCTGTGGTGGGACTATAGTACACTTGATCTAAAAGACCCAGAAATGGATTTGGGAAATTTCATCTAATTTAGGAGATATTAAATTAATTAATTATTTTAAGTGTATTTCCTAAGTTAAAACTTAGGGAACTTAAATAATTAAAGTGATTTAATTAAACATGTGATGAAATTTTCTTAAGTCACACGGATCAAGCTTTCTTTTCATCTTAGCCATTGATTAAATATTTAATCTTGGTCGTTGATTTGTCAATGAGAAAAGTATAAAATAAAGGCTTGGGGTCATTTGTAAAGACACATAGAGGCAAAGCGCTAAAGCTAAGCTGAGATTCTAGGGTAGGGTTTGCTAAGAGTACTCAGAAGTGTTTCAACTGCTGAGAGGGGAATTTAGAACAAGGGGATGATATGATCCCAGGGTCTAGAATACACAAAGAAACAAAGAAGATATCTGCTCAAGGACAACGTGGAGGAAGGTAGCAGAAACAAGAGCAGCAAGGACAATGTAATTTTCAGGAAACCCTTCAGGGGTTACGCAGAGACCCTTAGGGGCAGCGTAGTGACTGCGTCACCCATTCTGGGGTAACATAGTCCCTTCTGGAGGAACCGCTGAGGGTCTGGAGGCCATCCAAGGCTAACGCAAAGGCTTTAAGGGGCTTCAAAGGCTGACACAGAACCTTTCAGGGGCAACGCTAGGGTTTATAGGCCTAGATTTGGTTGAGTTCTATAAATCCTGTTTGAGGGTGTGGATCAGTCATTATTTTGGCCCTAGATCAGCCAGTGAGTTGTAGATCTATATTTTTCTCTGTCGGGTTTTCTAGATCTGGAACCCAGAGATGTGTATTCTGAAATATTCTTAATAATAGAACCCTCGAGCAGCTAGAGATCGGTTTTCCCACATTGGGTTTTTCTAGGGACTATTTGTCCAGAAATAATTCTGTCACTTTGTCAATGTGTGCATGTGATTATTCTAGATCTGAATTGGTAGAGATCTATTATGTGTTTTTCTTCGATGTTAACTTGAATTTATTCATTTGATAACTTATATAAGTAGGAGGAGCATAATCGTATTAATAGTAATAATTTCTGCATAAAGTATAATATTCAAAAATTTCTACGTGGTATCAAAGAAATTGCAGATCTAGAAGAGTCACAAGCTAAAGAATCTGAAGGATCTAGCTACAAAAGGAAGCTGGAAAAGCAGCAGAGAGGAAGATCTGAAGGGAAAATGCAGTTTATAGGAGAATATTCACGCAGAGGGAAGGTTGATGATGTCCAGTGCTATGTCCTAGCAAGCCCACATAGTTACTGTGCAGAGGTAGCTCAGAAACAACGTTGGTTAGGTATAAAGGCAGCCAGTTTGATTCAGATCTAAATCTTTCAGATCCAGAAAAGTATGCAAAAAAGTTGTATAAATTCAGAAAAGATGGTCGGGTTAAAATTTTGAAGATTTCATATTTTTAGCCTTAGCAAAAGTGACAAAGATTGGGAGGAGATCAACTTCTCAGAAAAGTTTCTTGCCAAAGGAAACTTGCAGTTTGATCAGAGGATCAAAGAAGAAGCTGAATCATAATTGATTTGGTATATTTCCAAGGAGGGAAATCATGTGTCAGAGGGAGCAGAAGGCACTTGTTTCACCAAGGGCCTTAGATCCATTTCTATAGCAAAGAGAAAAGGAAGTTCTGACACATTCTGAGTAGATGGCTCCTCATGGACTACGTGATTAGGATAGGCTAGAGGGCCTCTCAAAATTTTCGGTTTGGAAGGAAAGGATCCTAATTGTCCTTGAGGCATACGATCTAAGAGACCATGCATAGCAGACTCTGGCCACATGGAAAGATTTGGATCTCCTACGGAAGAATAGGGAAGCTATTGGGAATGCCAAGCAGCTAATTATGGATAGTATCAAGGACCATATTGTACCACTCATAGCTGAGAAGAAGATAACTAATGAGATTTTGAAGGC
This sequence comes from Pinus albicaulis, assembly GCA_034641835.2. Classification (NCBI taxonomy): domain Eukaryota; kingdom Viridiplantae; phylum Streptophyta; class Pinopsida; order Pinales; family Pinaceae; genus Pinus; species Pinus albicaulis. Next base: position 336,127,094 of record CM076573.1, read on the forward strand.
CTTGACTTCCTTATATGAGGGAAAGTCTGTCCAAAGAAAAATGCTATTGGAGACCCAAATGAGGTCATTCATGATGACCAACGGAGAAGACATGGAACACTTCCTCTTTAGACTGTAGGCAATCAGGGATCAAATGACTGCAACGGGTGCAACCGTAGATGATGCAGTAATAGTCAGGAAAACCCTCAATGCAATCACGGATGAGTGGGAAACCTTTGTCCAAAGTATCTTGGGTAGAGCAAACCTCCCAGATTGGGATAGCTTGTGGTCAATGCTACAGCAAGAAGAACTACGCAGATTCACCAAGAGGCAGCATAGCCCTGCATTAAGAAAAGTAAAGAAGGAAGAGGAGGAAGATGCAACCTTGGCATCTGTTGTACATATTCCCTTCTCCATTTAAATTCTGGCCACCGGGTCCTTTTAAATCCGTCTCTAATATCTTTTGTGGCCAAAAACCCTCATGTCATGCTCGTCGCCACCATCTCCGCCTAAAAATACATTATCCGGAGGTTTAAAACCCGCTTTTGAATATATTGCGCCGAAGCCCCCAAGTCCTAAGCCCCTCCTCTTATTGTTGTCATACGATCCGGGCCCCAAAACCATAAGCCAAAACGAAAGGGGGCCTATCGTTTGAATGATCGGGCGCAATGGTGGCCGTCCAATCAAAGCCCAAATCAATGGAGCTGACACCTTTTATATGGCGGCTTCCACATATGTATCCCTGCGCGCTTGAAACAGGTGGTATTACCCCGCACCACTCTCATTGAGACGGCAGTATTTACCGCGGGGCAGCGATCCCACAGAGAAATCACCGCGTGTCCTTGGTACGGGTCGCAAAACCGCTTTCCCCCCGCGCGTTAAAGCCTGAACGATTTCCGGGCAGCGGAATTCATTGGAGCCGTTGGATCTACCGAGCCTGATCTGACGGTGGATTCTCTCCGGAGTTTCTCGCCTGTTATTTTGTCTCCGCCACGTTCTATGGCCCGCCAACGTGTTGTTCTCAACCACTCCCGCTCGTTGACTTCACCACGTCATACTCCCACTTGTCCCTTGTGCGCCTATGTGTTTCGCTCTCGTATATCCATAATATTTCTCCGCGCCAATATATATATACACATACATGTGTTTTTATATGTTTTATTCGTATTTGCCGCTATTCTCTCCTCACGTTCAGACTGTGTCACACTCTGTCCATTCGTAAAAACCTCAATTGTTTTTCTTCCGCCACCCAGAGCGTTCCCGTCTTCAGTCTGTGTCCACATCATCACCTCCATCATCCCCGCCTCCATTTGTGTCGGTTTTTCTAATATTTTGTGGGTTTTGCAGGTTTTGATATAACGGAATGACGTTTTCATTCGCTGCCTCTGTTGCAAGGTTCGGGGCCCATAAAAGGACGCATTTTGCTGGAAAAGTTTAATAAAGAAGCTGAGGGTAGGTGCATGAAGTGACCGCCATTAAAGAAGATTAAGGTATGGAGCTACATAACCCTCCAGAGACATCCGCCCCGCACTCAAGATCTAGAATTCAAACCCGAAATCAAGGGCCGAGAGTACAGTACAGGAATGCAGATTATCTCAAGTCTCTCACGGCAGCAGATTTTCCCTCAGCTGAAGGCATCACACTGTATATATTTTATTATTTCTGTCTTGTATACAAGGAGATTTTTATCTCCCAGCATTTATTTCTTCAGACAGATTGTTAGGTATTCATTTATAGTCAGTCATTCATAGAGAAGGCGCGAATGTTTTCCGCCATTTTATTGAAACCAAGTCATTAATTGTACCTCATCCCCCTCCTCCTCCAGAATATTCTATCTTCTCTTTAAATACTGGGAAATAAGACATTGGAAGGGTTCCAGATTTCAATCAGCAAACTGTGCAGCGAGAAGACTTTTGTATACATTTTGTAATATTTCTGTATGAAGCTTCAGAGCCCGTAGGGTCTCAGTGAGGAGGGGTTATGACTGTATTGAGGATTCTGGTCTTTGGTATATCATAGTATGTAATTTCTCTTACATGTTAATACATTATCTTATTTCATGCTATTTATCTTCTTGTATCATGTTCTAGAATGCGAGTGGCTCACTAGTTTGTAGTAAGGATTCATCTTAAGTGGTGCCCTTTCTGGGATTAGTCAAGCGCTTTAAATAGGCCTAGTCATGATATAATGTTTCATGTTCACTCTTTCCATATTTTCTGCTATATTAGTTGCTTGAGGAGGGTGATTTTAAAACGCCATTGTCATATCAGGATTCGTAAATTGATGCGCCCTTATATGGTTCTGTTGTGTATCTGGGTATCAGTCTCATGCCAGCTAATATCTTCTTATGTTTCCTCACTGCACTCACTTCCTGATATCTGATTTCTTGATATATTATTTGAATCGGCCCTCTTTACAGCAAGCGGTCTCTTAACTGTCTGATGCTTTCATGCTGAAGTTCTACATTGTGTCCCTACATTATTCTTATCTTTGTATCAGCTTCTGAGAGAGATTGGTCCCATTCAAATCTAATTTCCTTGTTCAAAACAAGAGATAGTAAGCGAGTTCTTGGACTGACAACCCAAACTATAAAGGGCTCCTTGCTATATTAAGATGTCCTAGGCACTGGTCTATGGCAACTCTAGGCTGTCTCTAGGAGGGTGACAAAATCATCCACAACATCTTTCTGGCGCCGTTGCCGGGGAACGAATTCAAGAATATCTGTTTCCCTGGGTTCGACATCCTATATTCACTCTCTAATCAGGTGAGCACAGAGAGGTGAAGAGTTGCAGATTTCTCACCTTGGCGACTCCACAGGTCTTTATTTGATAAATTTTATTGGAAGTCCTGGCTTCCCGGAAGCCCCATTTAAGGTCGGATACTTCACAGCCGAAAACACCCGTGTCTGACCCGGAGAAGATCATTCATAAAAGAGGTTGGAAAGAGAAGAAGTCAGTTCGTTCCGAAAACCCTGAATATTCCGTTGAAGATCTTCCGCCCTCTTCTTCTCAAGAAGTTAGAACAGAAAAACCCGAGTTTTACTCAGAAACTCCACGTAGAGGAAGTACCTGGATTGAAGGAGAATCTCACCCTGCTTTCGAGGCTGAAGAAATTAAAGAGGTCACAGAAGTAGCTACTGTTAACCGTGAATTATTCGCATCTACGCCTCAGGCTTCTGTGCAATATATTCCCGTTGTTATTCATACTCCACTCCCCGCTACTCCTCTCCCTTCGTCTGTATCTCAAATTGTTGTGCAACCCCTACCTCCCCCAATGGCCAATGTTCCTGCCTTTCTATTAAATAAATATGCTCCTATGGCCTTGCCCCAAGTGCTAAATGATATGCCACAAGATTACTTGAAGATTTTGCCAAGATTTAATGGTGAGAATGAAGTTGATGCTCAGAAGCACCTTGAGACCTTCTGCTCCTTTGCAGAGAACTTAAATGTGGAGCATCTAGATGTGGTCCTGAGGTTATTTGTGCAATCCCTGGAAGGTGAAGCCAGAAAATGGTTCAAGACATTGGAAAACCATTCAATCACCACCTGGGATCAGATGGAGAACGCTTTTCTCAGGAAGTGGGGAGAAAAGAAAGATCACGGGTAGAGCCTCGTTGAGTTCAATACACTAAAGAAGAAACATAACGAGGGGGTGGCAGAATTTATCAAAAGGTTTAATAAATTATATCTGAACCTTCCTGCTGATATGAAACCTCAACAAGCTACTGCCAAAATTGTTTTTATAGCAGCTTTTGATTCTGATTTCGGTTTCTCTCTGCGGGAAAGAATGCCTGTTACCTTGGATGATGCCCAGACAGATGCTCTAGAGTTGGAGGCCAATTTTGCTGCCACTGGGAAGTTAAAAGGAAAAATTGAACAGGAAACCAGAAGAAATGGCAAAGAGGAGGTTTCTACCTCTAATCAAGAAAAGGATTCAGATAAAATGGACGAGATAAGCAAGATGATAAAGAAGATGGTCAAGCTAGAACTGGAAGCTAAAACTGTAGCTCCCAAGAACTATTACAATGCTCCGAACAGAGGATACAATCCTCAGCATAGAAGACCTCTATTGCAAATATTTCCGAGAGAAGCAAAGGAACAACAAGACCAGATACCTCATCCTTTGTACCTGGAAGGACCAGCAGATGACTCCACTGGAGATACAGCTTATGGATTAGAAGACTCAAATCTGGCTTTTTCAAACACTGATGATACGGATTGCCCAGTGCAAGAAGAAGATGAAGAAGCAGAGATTGATCATTATTGTAAGCAATTTTCTAATTTCATGGAAGCACAATTCAACGTCAAATATGATCTCAGATCCTCAAGGAATAGGACCAGAACTCAAGAGCAAGAGGAAGAGTCACCTCAGAAAGTAGCATCTGCTCAAAAGGAATCAGCAACAAAGAGATGTGCAGAAAAAGGTAAGAATCTTCTGAATACTCCCTTGCAGTCTAATGATCAGATTCCCTCTTCTTCTAAAATAGTCAGTCCTCCAAGTACTGAGCCAGTGTCAAAAGAGGTCCAATCTTCAGTTGAGAATAAGGAGTCAAAAGAAGTAGTGATAGAAAAGTCCACATCTGCATTCAATTTGCAAAAATAACTTGAGAAGATTAAGATTCCTGTCCCTTTGACTGAGTTATTAAAACAGCCTGTATATCAGTCTCAAGTTACCTCTTTCATACTTCCTCCTGAACTACCAATTGCACCTGATAGCTTAAATCTTCAAGAAGAAAGACCCATGGTAGTCTTTGGCCCACATGTCGAGGAGATAGATCCCTCTACTCCTCCTTTTTATGTGTCCTTAGTCATCCATGACCTGCTGTTACATAATTGTATGTTAGATTCTGGGGCCTCCCATAATCTTATGCCTTTGTCTGTCATGGAGCAACTAGGGCTGCAAATTACAAGACCATATAAAGATTTATATTCATTTGATTCTAAAAGGGTTAAATGCTTGGGAATGATTAAAGATTTAGTGGTCAATTTGGCTCAAATCCCAGCAAAGAGTGTGGTCATGGACATTGTGGTGGCTGATATCCTAGCTCGCTTTGGCATGCTGTTGTCAAGGTCCTGGGGTACAAAGATTGGGGGAACAATTAAGTTGGATTTAACATATGCTACTTTCCCAGTCTTTGGAGGTCAAGAGAGGAGGCTATACAGAGAGACAAGATTTGTTAAAATGGTAACTAAGGCTGATTGCCCAGATAATTCACCCGTGTATAACAAAGAGGGGGACTTCACATGTTTGATGTTATAAGAAAACCAAAATTGTGCTCATGAGCCCCTTCTTGGTCAAATCCAAGCTGAGCAGCCTAAAGAAGATCAGGAATCAGAAATATGGACTTTGCATTTTGATGGGGCAAATTCAAGAGAAGGCAATGGAGCCGGAGTATTGTTGATTTCTCCTACAGGGAAATGGGTGCCACTGTCTTTTAAACTGGAATATGAGGCTACAAACAATGTATCCGAATATGAAGCGCTATTATTGGGACTACAGACAGCCAAAAATATGGGCATCCAGTGTCTAAAAGTGTTTGGAGACTCTGAGTTGGTGGTAAGGCAGATAAAAAATGAATGTCAAACTAAGCATCCAAAGCTCAGAGCATATAGAAATGAAGTATGGGACATGATAGAAAATTTCTTCTCAGCATTTAACATACAGTTCATGCCCCGGGAGCAAAACAGAATAGCAGACTCTCTTGCTGTAGCTGCCAGTACTTTCCGTCCTCCTCAGAATCCGTTTCTAAGATATGAAGTGGAGGTACGGTACAGACCATCCATTCCAGATAATATAAAGCATTGGCAGGTATTCGAAGATGATGAACAGATGAAAAGATTCATGGAGACAGTGGGAGAATTCACAAGCATGGAAATTGATGATAACGAGGAGGAAGAGGCCGAGAATATTGCAGACAGTAAATGGGAAGAAAAGATAGCAGGGAATAGAGTTCTGCAGCTCAAAGGAAATGTTATACCTAGAGGTCTAGTGCCCCTAGAAATATTATTTAATAAAAATGATGTACCTTTGCAGCCAAGTAAAGTAACAGATGAAGATCAAGTGGAAGGCTTGAATCTGGGTACTTATGCAGATCCTAAAATTATCAAATTATCCAAGAAAGTCCCAGAAAATTATAAAGAAAAATATTTAAAGTTATTTCAATCTTATAAAGATGTTTTTTCTTGGTCCTATCAGAACCTAAAAACTTTTGATGTAAATATTATGCAGCATAAGATTCCACTGAGGGAATATGCAAAGCCTTATAAGCAGAAACTCAGACAGATAAACCCTCTGCTGCTTCCCTCAATTGAAAAAGAAATCAAGAAGCTACTAAAGGCCAAGATAATTGTACCATTAAGATATTCAGAATGGGTAGCAAATATTGTTCCTGTTAGGAAGAAGAATGGAGAAATAAGGCTGTGTGTGAATTTCAGGAATTTAAATAGAGCATCTCTCAAAGATAATTATCCACTGCCTAAAATGGATCACATCCTGCAGAAAGTAGTGGGAGCATCCAGAATGTCAATGATGGATGGTTTTTCTGGTTATAATCAGGTAGTTGTTTTTCCAGAAGACCAAAAGAAAACTGCATTTACCACACCATGGGGAACATTTATGTATGCTAGGATGCCATTTGGATTAATTAATGCAGGAGCTACTTTTCAGAGGGCAATGGACATAGCCTTTGTCGGAGAACAGGACAAGTTCTTGGTGGTGTATCTTGATGATATAACAGTGTTCTCAAAGAATGATGATGAACATATTGAGCATCTGAGAAGAACTTTTGAGAAATGCAGAAGGTATGGCCTGTCCCTCAATCCTCAAAAATCTTTATTTGCATTAGATGAGGGAAAACTCTTAGGGCATATTGTGACTAAAGATGGTGTGAAAATTGACCCTAAGAGAGTTGAAGTAATAAACAGCATTCCTCTGCCAAGGAATAAAAAGGAAGTGCAGGTATTTTTAGGTCGAATTAATTTTCTAAGAAGGTTTATCCCTAACTATGCTGAGATAGTTAGGCATATAACCAATATGTTGAAAAAGAAGAATGAAGTAAAATGGTCCCAGGAGTCTAGAGATGCATTCACAAGAATAAAACAGGCATTTTCTGAGGCTCCTGTGCTAGCAGGACCAGATTATAAAAATCCATTTATGATTTTCTCATTTTCTTCCCCTCACACAATTGCTGGAGTGTTATTGCAGAAAAATGAAGAGGGATATGAACAGCCTATAGCTTTCTTCAGTCAAGTACTTTATGATGCTGAATTGAGATATAATATATTGGAGAAGCAGGCATATGCCCTGGTAAAGTCCCTTAAATCTTTTAGAGTTTATATTTTTCAATCTCACATTACAGCTTATGTCCCCACAGCAGCAGTCAAAGATATTCTAGTACAGGGAGACAGCGAAGGTAAAAGAGGAAGATGGATTGCAAAGATCCAAGAATATGATTTGGATATAAGGCCTACTAAGTTGGTGAAAGAACAGGGACTTGCCAAGATGTTATCTGAATCAAACCATCAAGCCTTGGGCATTAATCTGTCTGCGATAGAAAATGAAGAATCAGAAAAAGAAGAAGAGCAGCATGGACTAGAGATGGCTACTCAAAAGATACATGTGAAATATTTAACTAGTCCTTGGTACAAAGAGATTGTTGAGTATCTTTTAACACTTAGTTGTCCTACAGGATGTGACAAGGTGAAATACAGAGCGGTAAGGATGAAATCTCAGAAATATGCAATTGCCAATGGGCAACTCTATTGGAGAGACCCTCTAGGCATATTACTTTTATGCCTCACAGAAAATGAAGTGCAATATGTAATGACATAATTTCATGAGGGGATATGTGGAGGACATTACCGCTGGAGGGCTACAACACATAAAATTTTGAGGGCTGGTTTTTACTGGCCAAAGTTGTATTCAGATATTTTTGCTTGGGTCAGAGCATGTGACAAGTGCCAAAGATTTGCAGAAAGGCAGAAATTAGCAGCATTGCCTCTGATCCCTATTCATGTAAATGAACCATTTCAGAAATGGAGACTAGATTTTAGAGGAGAGATACATCCTCCATCGAGTAGCCAACATAAATGGATATTGACAGCCACAGAATATTTCACGAAATGGGTAGAAGCCATACCCACCAGAAATGCTACAGATGCTGTAATAATGAATTTTATAGAAAATAACATTATATCTAGGTTTGGTTGTCCTGCAAGAATTGTAACTGACAATGCACAGGCTTTTAAGTCTGCCAGGTTTGAAAAGTTCTGCCAAAGGTATAACATTACATTGACTCATTCCACAGCTTACTATCCCCAGGGAAATGGCTTAGCAGAGTCATCCAATAAAACCCTGGTGAAAGCCCTGAAGAAAACAATCAATGAAAATCAGAAAAACTGGGACTCTCAATTAAAATTTGCTCTATGGGCAAATAGAATAACCAGCAAAAGAGCAACAGGGAAATCTCCTTATGAGCTAGTGTATGGTCGAGCTGATGTGTTCCCTTTGCAATTGGCATTGCCAGTAGCCCGTTTTATGCAGGAGAACCAGGAGGAACCAGATGATATGATCAGAAGGATTAATCAGCTGGTAGAATTGGAAGAAACGCGGAACCAGGTGGATCAAAGATTAATAGAATATCAGGAGAAGATGAAAAATGTCTTTGATCAGCATGCAAAGGATAGAAATTTTCAAGTTGGAGACCTGGTTCTCAGATGGGATGTTCGCAGAGCAGAGAAGGGCAAACATGCCAAATTTGATCCATTATGGTTCGGGCCATTCAAAATAGTGAAGCTGGGAAGAAACAACACCTTTACTTTAGAAAATCTACAGGGTGATTTGTTGGACACACCTGTGAATGGCCAGTTCCTCAAGCCTTATTTTCAATTCTGACCCAGGCTGGTAATGCCTGATTGTATATACTGTACATAAATTGTTTTGGTTTTTATTTCTATTTAGGAAAGGATGCCAATAATTACCTGAAGCAGAAGCGCAGAGGAAATTAAGCAGCAGAATGAAATATTGAATGGTCTGCGTGTTCTCGACATGCCCGAGGACAGACATGCCATCCCCAGATGGAGCCGATGTTGTACATATTCCCTTCTCCATTTAAATTCTGGCCACCGGGTCCTTTTAAATCCGTCTCTAATATCTTTTGTGGCCAAAAACCCTCATGTCATGCTCGTCGCCACCATCTCCACCTAAAAATACATTATCCGGAGGTTTAAAACCAGCTTTTGAATATATTGGGCCGAAGCCCCCAAGTCCTAAGCCCCTCCTCTTATTTCTGTCATACGATCCAGGCCCCAAAACCATAAGCCAAAACGAAAGGGGGCCTATCGTTTGAATGATCGGGCACAATGGTGGCCGTCCAATCAAAGCCCAAATCAACGGAGCGGACACCTTTTATACGGCGGCCCCCACATATGTATCCCCGCGCGCTTGAAACAGGTGGTATTACCCCGCACCACTCTCATTGAGACGGCAGTATTTACCGCGGGGCAGCGATCCCACAGAGAAATCGCCGCGTGTCCTTGGTACGGGTCGCAAAACCGCTTTTCCCCCGCACGTTAAAGCCTGAACAATCGTCGGGCAGCGGAATTCATTGGAGCCGTTGGATCTACCGAGCCTGATCTGACGGTGGATTCTCTCCGGAGTTGCTCGCCTGTTATTTTGTCTCCGCCACGTTCTATGGCCCGCCAACGTGTTGTTCTCACCCACTCCCGCTCGTTGACTTCGCCACGTCATACTCCCACTTGTCCCTTGTGCGCCTATGTGTTTCGCTGTCGTATATCCATAATATTTCTCCGCGCCAATATATATATACACATACATGTGTTTTTATATGTTTTATTCGTATTTGCTGCTATTCTCCCCTCACGTTCAGACTCTGTCACACTCCGTCCATTCGTAAAAACCTCAATTGTTTTTCTTCCGCCACCCTGAGCATTCCCGTATTCAGTCTGTGTCCACATCATCACCTCCATCTTCACCTCCATAATCCCCGCCTCCATTTGTGTCGGTTTTTCTAATATTTTGTGGGTTTTGCAGGTTTTGATATAACGGAAGGACGTTTTCATTCGCTGCCTCTGTTGCAAGGTTCGGGGCCCATAAAAGGACGCATTTTGCTGGCAACGTTTAATAAAGAAGTTGAGGGTAGGTGCATGAAGTGACCGCCATTAAAGAAGATTAAGGTATGGAGCTACAAAACCCTCCAGAGACATCCGCCCCGCACTCAAGATCCAGAATTCAAACCCGAAATCAAGGGCTCAGAGTACAGTACAGGAATGCAGATTATCTCAAGTCTCTCACGGCAGCAGATTTTCCCTCAGCTGAAGGCATCACACTGTATATATTTTATTATTTCTGTCTTGTATACAAGGAGATTTTTATCTCCCAACATTTATTTCTTCAGACAAATTGTTAGGTATTCATTTATAGTCAGTCATTCATAGAGAAGGCGCAAATGTTTTCCGCCATTTTATTGAAACCAAGTCATTAATTGTACCTCATCCCCCTCCTCCTCCAGAAGTTTCTATCTTCTCTTTAAATACTGGGAAATAAGACATTGGAAGGGTTCCAGATTTCAATCAGCAAACTGTGCAGCGAGAAGACTTCTGTATACATTTTGTAATATTTCTGTATGAAGCTTCAGAGCCCGTAGGGTCTCAGTGAGGAGGGGTTATGACTGTATTGAGGATTCTGGTCTTTGGTATATCATAGTATGTAATTTCTCTTACGTGTTAATACATTATCTTATTTCATGCTATTTATCTTCTTGTATCATGTTCTAGAATGCGAGTGGCTCACTAGTTTGCAGTAAGGATTCATCTTAAGTGGTGCCCTTTCTGGGATTAGTCAAGCGCTTTAAATAGGCCTAGTCATGATATACTGTTTCATGTTCACTCTTTCCATATTTTCTGCTATATTAGTTGCTTGAGGAGGGTGCTTTTAAAACGCCATTGTCATATAAGGATTCGTAAATTGATGCGCCCTTATATGGTTCTGTTGTGTATCTGGGTATCAGTCTCATGCCAGCTAATATCTTCTTATGTTTCCTCACTGCACTCACTTCCTGATATCTGATTTCTGTGATATATTATTTGAATCGGCCCTCTTTACAGTAAGCGGTCTCTTAACTGTCTGATGTCTTTGTACTGGAGTTTTACATGATGTTTCTACATTATTCTTATCTTTGTATCAGCTTCTGAGAGAGATTGGTCCCATTCTAATCTAATTTCCTTGTTCAAAACAAGAGATAGTAAGTGAGTTCTTGGACTGACAACCCAAACTATAAGGGGCTTCTTGCTATGTTAAGATGTCCTAGGCACTGGTCTATGGCAACTCTAGGCTGTCTCTATGAGGGTGACAAAATCATCCACAACAGCATCAAAGAAGAATTCAAAGAAGAAGAAGGATCTTTCAAAGATCAAGTGCTTCCAATGTGGCGAAATGGGACATTTTTCCAGCCATTGTCCAGAAAAGAAAAAGGACAAGGAAGCATCTTCTTCCAAAGCAGTGGTGGAAGATGATGGGTCAGGAGATGATGCATCCATGAGTGCTCTGAACCACGTAGGTGGGATGACATGGACATGTAGAGGAGCTACATGGAAGAGAGGCATGATACTTGAGCAACTGGTCTCTTGGATCACAAGCGAGTTACGATAGCCTTAAGACAGTAGCATGAAAAGTGGAGAAGTGGGTGCATAGATAAAAAATGAAGCAGGCAGAGACAGACATGGACGCTGGGAGGAGCTGTTGAGATTCAACAAGATGATGAGCTTAGTCAAAAGAGTCGCCTTCACTAAGTGGGCCCGCAAGCTATTTTTGGCGCAAGTCTATTTTTAGACATGATGATCATATTTCAGAAGTTGCAGGATGTTATTTGTGGATGGTTGGTCAAGTTGGAAAAATAGATAAAATTATATTTTTAGAATATTGGGTGAAGTTTATTTATAGATTTCTAATCTAAAAATAGATGCATATCGATTATTATTAGCTCTTAATAATAATTAGACACTAAATAGAAACTTATTATGTTGGAGCACTTCAGTTTAGTGCACAGATGTGGCACATTAGTGGACTGAGGGAATTACTCAATTCCCAAGGATTTACTGGAGCTAATGCATGGAGGACTCAGTTATAACTCAAGTGGCAGAGTTATGACACAGTTGGAAGAAGTAGTTATGGAGTTGTATTTAGTTTAACTCAGTTAGACTCAGTTGAGCTAGTTGTATCTAGTCTAACTGATTGATATACTAGTGAGAGTGGACTGAATTAATTAGTTAATTAATTCAAAAATAATAACTCATTAATCAACTGAACAATACATCAGTTAACTACAGTGCATGGCAGTTTCAGTGGAGACCCAGTGGAGAGGTATGTGAAAGGGCAAGATAGACAATCGATTATGACTATAGTGATGCATTGATTGGATCACACACACATTGGAGTTGCCAATGAGGATTGTGCAGTCAATCCAAGAGTAGTTCGAATTCATTCAGAGCTATTCTTCAGCAAGGATTACATAGTGGAGGCAGGCCAGCAGGAGGCAAAGATCCATGCATGGATTTGCAAGATTGGTCCTGATTAGTGTATGACGATTGTACTGTACTGAGAGCTTGATAAGCTTTGTATGAGGATTTTCATATGATTCCATGATACATAATATATAGTTGGGGTTTTCAGCTTCAGGATTTCCTGGTTAAAAACTGTGTTATGTGCGATTGATTATTTTTGTTTATACTTCACATGTGTGTGCAATTAATTTTTCCGCAAAAGATTAACAAGTGGAATTGATTCAGTATTTTGCATAAAGTTAAATATTGTGATATCAGGTGAATCAAGGACATATGCATGCTTAGTGTATATAATTTATACATGGTATCATAGCATTGTTGATTGAATATTTCAATTGTGAAGTGAGTTTGTGCTGGTGGACAGTTCGAATTTTCTACAAAAGATTCTTGGTGCAAAAATCGAGTATACGTTGAAATGTCTTTCAGCGGGTTGAGATTGGAGTATGCCCTTGATGGGAGATCGAATTACATAGCCTGGAAGGATAGGATGGAGGCAGTGTTGGAGGATAATGGGCTGAAGGATTTCATCTATAGCGATGTTCCTAAGTCGGAATCTAGCGATGCTACATTACTTGATGCATGGCAAAAGAAGACAACAAAGATGAGAAGGATTCTGTTGGAAGGTGTGAAGGACCATATTGTGTCCAACCTTCACAAGAAATCCACTCCATTCTTAAAGTGGAAGGCTTTGATAGACTTATTCCAAAGCAGAAGTGACCAAAGGAAGCTGGCGCTTAAAGACAAGCTCAGAAAAATAAAAATGGAGAAGGGCGAGAGTATTCCAAAATACCTCACGAAGTTTGTCCACTGCAAGGATGAGCTGGAAAGTGTGGGGGTTGCTGTTGATGAAGAATAATTGGTGAGCTTGGCTCTCCTTGGGCTTCCAAAAATTTGGCATAGCTACGAAGACTCTCTCAATGGACGGGAGAAACTGCCAAGATGGGAGCGACTTTGGTCGGATCTTGTGCAGGAGGAGATAAGGTGGGGTACCAGGGATGGATCTTCATCTAAGAATGAAAATGAAGAGAATTTCACTTTGGATGCCAAAGCAAGGAAAGGGAAGGGGAAGAAATATTCTTCAAAATCCGGTGATAAAGGCAAGAAGCAGGATTTTTTCAAAGTGAAGTGTTTTCACTGTCACGAACATGGACATTTCACCACTAACTGTCCACCGAAGAAGAAGAACAAGAAGGCTGCTAGATTTGCAGCTGGAAAGGCCTTTGCCTCACAATTTGAGCTTGATTTCTCCTTGATCTATTGCTTGGTTTCAAGCTGCATGGGATCGATGTGGTATCTTGACGGTGGTGTGTCTTTCCATATGACAGGAGACAAAGAGTTGTTTAGTGACTTGGAGGAGAAGAACCTCCAGATGCATATAGAGATGGGCGATGATGGTAGGTATAGTGAGTCCGGTAATCCATTCTTGTTGAATAATGTCATGCATGTTCCAGGTCTAAAGAAGAACTTGGTCTTAGTCACAATGCTAGAAGACAAGGGTTATGATGTTGTTTCCAGTGAGGGAAAATCCTTCCTTCGACATAAGAAAACGGATCAAACCAAGAAGATAGGGGTTCGAATTAAGAACCTCTATAAGCTGGAGGTAGATGGTTGCGTTGAAATGGTGGCAAAGCAGAAGAAGTGGTGAGCCGGGATGAGGGCGAATTATGGCACAGGAGATTGGGCCATCTTCACCATGGCGCTTTGAAGATTTTGCAGCAAATTTCTACTGGACTTCCCAAGGATACTCTTGCACAATCAAATCAATGCAAGGGATGTACTATGGGTAAGTTTTTGAATACCGCCTTTCATGAGAAGGAGAACCGTGCTTCGGGGATCCTGGAGAGAATTCACACAGACGTGTGTGGACCTTTCTTAGTTGCTTCAACAACAAAACACAGGTATTATGTGATATTTTTTTATGACTATTCTCGTAGATGCTGGATCTTATTCATGCAGAAGAAGAGTGAAACGTTCTCAAAGTTCTGTGAGTTTAAGGCATTCTTGGAGAAGGAGTTGGGGAAGCAAGTGAAAGCTCTACGGAGCAATAATGGTGGTGAATACATCTTGGGCGAATTCAAAGACTTCTGTAGCAAAGAAGGAATTCGAAGAGAAATAATAGCGCCTCATAACCCACAACAGAATGGGGTCATAGAGAGAAAGAACAGAACGATCGTGGGTGTTGCACGAGCAATGTTGCATGACCAGGGCCTACTAATGCACTTGTGGTTGGAAGCACGCAACACTACGGTTTATGTGCAAAACCATTGTCCTCATAGAGTACTTGGCATGAGTACACCCGAAGAAGCTTTTACTGGTAAGAAGCCTGATATTTCTCATTTGAAGATTTTTGGCTCACCTGTTTACATTCGTGTGAAAAAGGACGCCAGGAAGAAGCTAGAGCTGATTGTAGAAGTTGGGATATTTGTGGGGTACACAGAAGCACCCCATAATTATCATGTGTATTTTCCAGACAGTGGGATGACTGTTGTGCGACGGGATATAAAATTCAATGAGGTGAAAGCCATGAATTTGTCGCTTGAGAGGGAGCTACACTTGCATGCGGAGGAGGAACTTCTTGTTCCCAAAGATGAGCCTTTGGATGTGGATCAGCCACAGGAGGAGATTCATGGAGTGGAGGAGTCCACTCATGTAGAACCAAACATTAGACAAGGTAGAGAGCGTACCACAGAAGATGAGAGATTGAAGCTTGATGCGGCACAGAATGTAGGAGTTCCTACATCATAGCACAAATAGAGATAGTCACCTGACCGATATACTGGATACATGGCTCTTATGAGCAAGTGTATTGTGACAGAGCCATCTTCTTTTGAAGAAGCAGTGCAGGAGCCCACATGGGTAGATTCCATGGTGGAGGGGTATGACTCCATTGTCAGAAAGAGTGCTTGGGATATTGTTCCAAGGCTAGTGGGAAAACCAGTTGTAGGATCAAGATGGATCTACAAGGTAAAGCAAGGTGCTGATGGGAGTGTTGAGAAGTATAAGGCAAGATTTGTTGCCGAGGGCTTCTCACAGATTGAGGGATTGACTATGAAGAAACCTTTGCACCTGTCACACAGTATTCTTCCATATAGACCATCCCTGCTCTCTCAGTGCAAATGGGTTGGCACATTCATCAGATGGATGTGAAGATTGCTTTCCTTAATGGGATCTGTTAGCCACCTATAAAATTTGTCATATCAAATGGTGGCTAAATCATTCTTTAAAGCATTCAAGAAACAATTTTATTTCCAAATTGTTAGTTCTTGAAGTCTTATGAAGATAACTTGTCCTTGATTTAATCTTCAATGCTGTTTCCCTCTCAATTCTGAAAATCTGTTGTTTTCTTGAAGAAAAATACTGCTAAAAACCCTTTTTTCCCTTTCATTTTACTCCTTCTTTCACTCATGCTTAACCTCCATTTTATTCCCTTTTCCCTCATGAGATTCCTCTATTTTTCCCTCATGAGATTCCTCTATTTTTCCTTCCCTTCATAAAAACCCTTGGATAAGGTCTAAAACTCCTTTTCAACCTTATCGGAAGCTTTCAAAATCCTTTGAAATCCTTGAAAAATCATGAAAAATAGCCTTTCTGTCCTAAGGCCTTAAGCCCTTTTTTGCCCTAGCCCCCAGCCCCTTTCTTTCTACATAAAACCAGCGTTATTACCAAGTGCTGAGGCCTGATCGCGCAATCACAATCGAGCGCTCCTTTGTGTCTTGTTACCTTTCGCTTGTAAAAATTTCCGATTGTGATTGGTCCTGTGTATATAAAACCCCTCCCGGACGCAAAATTTCCTTTGTATTTTCTTACAAAACCCACTTTTCCTATGTTTTTATAAGTTCTAACAGTTCATTGGTTGGGTAAAATACCAACCGTTGATCTAGCACCGATCAACGTTAGTCAAAATCTCGCATCGAAGTTTTTCATTGGATGTGTTTAAAAAGTTTATTAGCCCCCTCCAATTGGCAACCTTGCGATGGTTTCCCAACTGTCGATCTGTTCCACCATAACCATATTTGATGGTCCACATTTCTCTGTTCCAAAGTCCGCATACCCACCTTTGGCATCCATAACTTAATCTCTGCCATTGATCTGGTTCTAAGATCAACGATCCTTCTTCAATCGCATCATGAAAACCATTGCGCCTTTCCTCTCTCCTCCTCTGATTGAGATCATTGCGATTCAATCTGGACCGTCAAATCCACAAGAACCAACGGTTTAGATTAATCGCCCCCCCACAACAGCCCTCCGACATTTGAACCCACAGACTCATTCCCAACCATTGATCTCTCTAAGATTGATGGCTCCAAACTGATCGCATCACAAATA
The DNA here is from genome assembly GCA_034641835.2 of Pinus albicaulis. Lineage (NCBI taxonomy): Eukaryota > Viridiplantae > Streptophyta > Pinopsida > Pinales > Pinaceae > Pinus > Pinus albicaulis. The sequence continues at coordinate 336,143,977 of CM076573.1, forward strand.
TTCTTTCCACATTTCCTTTCTCCCTCGCTGATTAGCAATCCCGCGATTGGATCTGGGCCATCCATTTCATAGATCCGACAGTCCAGATTTGAACCCTCACCCTTTTTTATTTTCATAAACCCCGTAGTGTAACCTCTTCAGCGAAGATCCACCATTGATCTTTGCAGATCAACGACCCGCAATGACCCATTCTCCGCCCGATCCCTGCCTCCTATTCCATCTCATTAGCCCCAACATTGAATCTGGGCCATCCATTATTCTAATCCTACAGTCCATATTTAACTCGGTAGGCCAAACTCATTCGGGACCTACCTCCCTTGTCGATTAATCCTAATCGTCCCTTCCCTGATCTAACGGCCAACGCACTGTTTCGCGCAATTTTGATTTTGATGGTTAATGATTTAAAATTACACGATGTGGGTGGTTTTGAAAGGCCACGTGTAAATCGCTAATGCATATCACGTTCAAAAAGGCAATACCACCTTCCCTCCCTTTCATCACGCGACACTAGTGGTTTTTACCTCCGAAAGCACTTTTCCCCTTTTCCATTACATTATCCCATGTGTAATCTCCGTCGTTGATCTCTGAGATCTAATGGCTCACATTCAATATCACCTTTTAATTCATCGCCCTCAACCCTTCCTCTAAAGGACTTCTTAAATCATTCTCCGTTGTTGATCTCTATGGCTGATCTCATCCGATGGTCCAGATTCTTTCTGAAACCCCAAAATTCATTTAACTACATTTTCATTCCATCTAAAGTTTTTTCGCCCATTTCCTTGGTTATTTCTTCCATTTCGTTATAACATGACCCATCTACATTATATTTTCCCGATCAATCTCGACCATTGATCTTTGCATGTCAACAGCCCGGACTTAATCTCCTACACCATTTATCCAACCGCCTCCCCTCTAACCCCCGTGAGCAATCCTCATCCTTGAATGATTTCATCCAACGATCACAAAACTAACCTAAAATCCAAAGCAGTCTGGACCCATCCCCGCAGGATTTTTCTTAATTTTTCTTCGTTTTTGCAGGTTTTAAAGGTTTTTCAATTGTTTTAAAGGAAAATTGAAGGCCAGGGATGACGATCCCCCAGGCCTTTATTCATGAAGGAGATAATTTTGTAAGGTTTCCCATCGAGTTTTATCAGTGCCTCATGAGCACTGACGCCATTATAAAACCTCTGTAACGCCTGCACATCAACAAGACAACAAAACTTAATCAAGCAAAGAGTATCAGTGTTAAAGGATCTAGTCACAGCAAAGATGAAGAATTAAAGATTTTTTACGCATTTTTGAGGGATTACGGCCTAAACCGACTATATAAAGCCTAATCCATTTTATTAAACAAAGTTTGAAGAACAAAAGACAGAAACTAGGCCTAATTAAGCCTAACACATAGAATTAAAACAAATTAGCAGTGTTTAAAGAAAAACAATAATATCTATCAGTCGGAGAAGCCTCCAATGCCACATCAGAGGCTAATTGAATCCTCTCAGCTACCAAAAGCCACCTGTAGCCCCAAAGCATTCAAAAGAGGCCCAGTTATTGCCAGAATAGAAGATATTCGCCTCAGGATAGTTGAGCAGTTAATTCGACCAAAGGAACTTATTACAAACTGTCAGCAGAGTTATTACAAGGATAAGAAATAGCCTTAAAGTCAAATATTTTAATCCACTAAGCCTCAAAAGAAGAACAGAGTTATGACACAGAGATATAGATCGAATGTATTCCTGCCTTATTCCTTGCATGGTTTTCAAGGCAGATAATTGCATTAACTGTAGAATTTATGATACTTGAACCCTAGATATATTTCCACGTCCTCATTTTCCTATAAAATCTTCTTGAGGAGCACATTATAAAGGGTTGGTTGCTGAAATTTGATATAATAATTTTGTTCGAAACTTTCTACATATAAATAGTGTTCGTAGGCTCTTGAAGCTCTATTTGTAATCAAATAAGTTAGGCTGAGAAGAGAAGATGATTGCTGTACTGAAACACTGGACTTGAAGTTTGTAACTGGATTGACATCAATATACAAGCTGATTCTTGGGATCCTGGTCTATATCACTGGTGAAGTACTTCTTTCTGTGTTATTATTTTCCTTTCATGTATGCCATTTTGTCCACTTATTATCTGATAAAGAACAACAAGCATAGAGTTAGGATTTACTGTTTACAGTACCCTTCTCTGACTGATAAGCTTTATCTCAATGTTTTCCCCCAAATTGTGTGTTTAAGAAGGTCTTAATTTAAGTGTAAAAATTATCAAGGAATGTTGGTTTGTCCCTATCTTGATGTGCAAATATTGAAAAGAAGTTCTTGAATGATATTTTCATTATTACTAAGTAAAGTTAGACTAGAAAAGTTTATGGTTTGCCATATCTTCTAATTTCTTTCTCCAAAGGTAGTTATAAAAGTTTCCCTAAGAGTATGCTGAAAGCAGGCTAGATTTAAAAGTATCTTACTTGATCTTAGGCTGCACTTTGTTTCCTTATTTGTTTTCATCCCTTCTGAAAGTAATTATGTGGATTACTGGATTTTTTGTCTAATAAGTTAGCTTTAATACAAGCTTGTCCAAAGAAGTCTATGGTTAGCCATGTCCTTTGGTTGGTTTTAAACAGTTACTTAAAAGGCTTTTCTTGTTTGGAAAGACTGATAAATCCTAGTTGAAATTATTGTCTTTTTCCACCCCTTCAACACTTTTATTGTTCCATTCTTTCATGTAAATCTAAAATATCTTGTGATATAAATGACTTGCCCCTTGGACAACTCTTGGAATTGTTGCACACTTAAAACCTTTTATTACTCTATAGCCCAATGGACTAAAAACCAGCGTCATATTTATCCTATCAGCCAAATCTTGTTCTGATTTCTTATACCTTTATCGCTTCGAAGCTATTTCATTTTAGGACTTTCCATTCAACTAAAAATCATGCTCAACCATCCAAAACCAAACAAAAATCCTTACTCTTAATAACTAGACTAATATCATTCCCAAAAACCTTAAAGATAATTCAATATTTGCACTTATTAGAGAGATCCCTCTCTGGATTCAGGAGGGATAGATCCTAGAATCCAAAAGTGGTTCAAATGTCCTCCCTCCAGTTTTGGTCTCGCCAATCTGCTGAAATTACAGGGAGCTTACATTTCTAGTGACCATACTGGGGATTTCTGAGTTAGTGAGAATCTAAGTACACCCTAACACTCCAGAAAGCCCTTGATTCAAGAATATTTGGTATATTATCTAGTTGAGTCACTAGAGCTAACATTTCTGGCGACTCCACTAGGGAATTGAGTGAATTTCATCTTAGATACCCTTAAGAGCTCAAAAACCCCTCGAGTACAAGTAGCATTCTTCAAGCACTACCAAGAAAATGGTAATCATGATAGAACTTATTTTGAATCAATGAAAAACTAAGGAACCCTTAGGATTCTCATAAGTGCTTATCAAACCTTGAAGGATTCAACTAGCTTAGCCTTAAGAGTAAATTTTCTTTGTCTCATCATCATAGCTAAGTGTTGAAATAGATTTAGGATACTCTTAGAACCCATAGGGTTGAAAAAACTCAGAAAACCCAAAAATATTTCAGATTGGTATCCAAATAAACACGGTGGTGGACCATAAAACATTTTACCTCCTTAAGAGCTAAAAATTTCCACCTGGTGATTTCACAATCCTAAACAGACCTTGAGACTCCACTGGGAAGACCCATTATCATCATAACATTATATAAACTTAGTTAGAGGACTTTAGGATTAAATTTTTATTGTTTAAATATCATTTATCCTGTTAAAGCATTGTCATATTTGGTTAAATTTTTCTTGTTTAGTTGGGTCCAAAAACACATCATAGCGACTCCTAGAAAGATTCATCCTATAGCTTACCCTGACCCAAACCCTCCTGAGATAGTTGATAACCCTGAAAGAATCCTGAGGAAGTCTCATGAGGTTAAATCTTCAACTATTTTCATATCACCCCATAGAGCTCATTCTGTCCCTGAAAACCTTGCAGCTCTACAAGAATCACAAGTTGACTTAAGAAATCCATTTAGAACTAGGTCGCTTGATGATTTAGATCAGCTAGATTCTGATTCTTCACTTTCATCCCCAGAAAGAAGTGAACATCCTGGTAGTAGAGAAACTACACCACCTGATTTACATTTCCTTCACAATTTAGGTGTCTCTCATCTAAGATCAGCTCAACAATCTATTGCTGGTCCATCCACATATGTTCTTCATACATCCACTTTCCAAACCACTCCATTCCAGCCCATTTTCCCTCTTATCAATCCACCACTTGTAAACCCCCCACTTTTTCGACAACTCCCTATCATGGCAACATGGTATGCTCCCTTAGTCCTTCCTTTACCTCTAGTCAATCTACCACAGGACTATCAGTCCAAGATACCATTGTATGATGTTAGTGGTGCCACTACTGCTTCACAACATGTGGATAAGATGAATGACTACTTTGACAGAAATGAAATTGATGATGAAACTGTCAAACTTAGACTATTCACTCAGATTTTAGGGGGAGAAGCAAGAAAATGGTTCAAAGGCTTAACCCCTAACAGTATCAATGACCTTCAAGCCCTTCATCAATTATTCCTGAACAAGTGGGAAGTCAAGAAAAACCCACTTCAGATACTCTCAGACTATAACAGCCTTAAAAGAAACACTGGGGAGAGTGTGCAAGCTTACTACACTAGATTCAATAGTGTGTATAATGCCTTACCCCTAGAATTAAAACCTCCACAAGGTTTAGCCTTAAAAAAATTCCCAGAGGGATTTGATCTTGAAATGGCTTATCAACTTAGAGAAAGATACCCTCTAACTCTAGAAGATATGCAGAAAGGAGCCTTAGCCGTGGAAGTTAATCTGATGGAAAAAAGAGCTAGAATGAGAAATGAGAAGAAAGTATCCTTTAGGGAGGAATCTGCACCTTCCACTTCTAGCTCTAAGATGGAAAGAATGATGGCTGAGATGATGAAAAAGATGAGCGTCCTTGAGAGATCACAAGCTAGTCAAAATCAATCTGCTCCTCAAAACAAAAATCAAAACCAAAATCAGAATTTTAGGAGAAACCAACCTCGAAATAGACCAAGGGAGGATGATCAACAGATTACTCCTCCTTTTTATCAAAACTATGTGAGTGAGGTTGAAGAAACAATAGAACAAATAGATGAAGATGACATAAAAATGTTGGGAATAGAAAATGATACTTTTGACGTTCACTCTAATAGAAAACAAGGTCTTTACACACCCTATGATGATAAAAGACCAGAGGATGAGTATTACTATCAAGAGCTGGAAAATGTCATAATATAAACTCCAAAATAATATGACCTTAGGAGTAAAAAGAATCAGGAAATTCCCAGAACTAAAACCTCTGACAAATCTGTTCAAAACAGCCCTGTAAATAAACCCAAAATTGTAAAACAGAAGGACAAAACAGTGGTTGGAAATTCTGATAAAAACAAAGAAAAAGGCACTCAAAACAATGAAAAACAGAGTGCAAATCTTAGCAGCGTTAGCACATCATCTAGTGCTCCTATTAAAACAATTTTAACTAATGTGAATAGAAAAAATCAGCAAGTTGATCTTATGATAAAATGGTGGTTAACAAAGCTGAAACAAACCTTGTAAGAAGTTAACTACCTTTCAGTTTGGAGCAGGAAATTGCCAAGATAAATATCTCTGTTCCCCTTACTGAATTAGCCACCCAAAATGTGTATAGATCCCAAATTTTCAAGGCTTTTAACACAAAAGAGAATAATGAAATTGTCAATCTTAATGATGACCAACCAAAGCTTATATTTTGTCCTAAGATTAAGGGTAGATATCAAGAAGGACCAGTTCCTCCTTTTTATGTAAGTTTACAGATTCATGAAAAAATTTTGCACAACGCTATGCATGATTCAGGGGCCTCTCACAATTTAATGCCCAAATCTGTAATGGAGAGTCTCGGCCTTGAAATCACTAGACCTTACAAAGATCTTTACTCGGCCTTTGACTCAAGCAGAGTGAAATGTTTAGGCTTAATCAAAGACCTCTGTGTAAACTTAGCACAAATTCCAGCCAAGTGTTTAGTAATGGATATCGTTGTGGCTGATGTACCCATAAAATATGGTATGCTGCTATCAATATCTTGGGGAGCTAAGTTACAAGGAACTATGCAAATGGATATGACATATGCAACTATCCCTGTGTTTAATCAAACAAGAAGACTTTATAGGGAGTCTCATATGCAATACATGGTTACGAGCCAAGAGAGACCACAAAACTCTCCTCTGTATTCTGTACATACAAGCCTTGATTCATTTATCCCTTTCAATGATGAAACATTCAGTGAGCAAGTAAAATTAACTGAATTAGTGGCAGATAGAGAAAAAGAGGAAGATAAGACAAAAGTGTCAACACAGTTTGCTAAACCAGAAAACTACAGTAAACAAAACATAGGTCTAGAGCTACAAATCATTCATCCATTTCTTTTAAACCTTGAAAGTCAAGAAAACAGTCCTCAATGCAATGAAAAACGTGAGGAAATAAGACAAACTCAACAAAGTGTTGATCTTCAAGAACAAGCCGAAAGCACACTAGTTGAAGAGGATAGTAACCAAACTGATCAACCCAAAACTAGTCCTCTTTGGAGTATGAATTTTGATGGGTCTTGCACCAAGACCAATGCAGGTGCAGACATCTAGATACATAACACTGAGAACAACCAAACTGAAGGCCATTCCTACCAATTAAACTTTCAGTGTTCTAATAACATAGCTGAATATGAATCCCTTCTTTTAGGCTTGCACTTGTTGAAAAAATTAGGAGCCAAAAGAATAAAAGTGCATGGGGATTCAGAGTTAATTGTTAGGCAAGTAAATGGGGAATACAGTGCTAAACACCCCAAACTTAGAGCCTATATGAACGATGTCATGGATTTATTGAAAACGTTTAAGGAAGCACAACTGATTTTCGTCCCAAGAGAAAAGAATATCCTTGCCCACAGTTTAGCTTTTGCTGCTAGAACATGTTTAACACCATTTCAACCCAAACAATGTACCACCCAGATTAAATTCATACCAGCTGTTCCTGATAACGAGAAATATTGGCAAGTGTTTGATGGAGACAGACAAATAGAAGAATTCTTACAGTCCAGAAATGAATTTGAACTACATGGTTCAAATTCAGATTATGAAACAAACTGTTCTAATGAAGAAAATCTACTTGATGATGGAGAAAACTCTCCAAAGATTGTTGATATAAATCTGCTATCTAAAAAAATTGAAAACACAACAGAAATTAGTTCAGAGTTAGGAAAAGAAGAATTAGAAACTCTGCAATCCAACAATCAAAATTTTCCAAAGGGTCTGGTCCCTTTAGAGGAATTGTTTGATTTCAATGATGTGGCCAAAAAACGGAAACTGGAGCCTATTGAATATGAAGTTGAAGAGTGTAATATAGGCAGTGAACTAGAACCAAAGATGATCAAACTGTCTAAAACTTTACCAGCTCACATCAAACTAAAATACATAGAGTTGTTTAAAGAATTTTCCGATGTTTTTGCATGGAGTTATGAGGATCTGAAATCCTATGACACTGAAATAATTCAGCACAAGATACCTCTCAAGGAAAATCAAAAGCCATTTAAACAAAAATTGCGTAGAATAAACCCTGTTCAATTACCTTTGGTTGAGAAGGAAATCAAGAAAATGTACGAAGCTGGTATTATTGTCCCTATTAGATATTCAGAGTGGGTGTCTAATCTAGTGTCGGTTAGGAATAAAACAGGAGAGATAAGGCTTTGTATAGACTTTAGGAACTTAAAAAAAGCTTCATTGAAGGACAACTACCCTTTACCCAAGATGGATCACATTTTACAGAAGGTAGTTGGATCCAAAAGAATTTCTTTGCTTGATGGCTTCTTAGGGTATAATCAGATTTTAGTACATCTTGATCATCAATTAAAGACAACTTTTACTACACTTTCTGGAACTTTCATGTATGTGAAAATCCCCTTTGGTTTAATGAATTTTTGTGCTACTTTTCAGAGAGCCACAGATATTGCATTCTCGGAAGAACTAGGCTACTTCATCATTATTTATCTTGATGATATCACTGTGTTTTCCAAACAGATGAAGGGCACCTAGAACACTTAAAAATAGTCTTCCAAAAGTGCAGAAAGTATGGGTTGTCCTTGAATCCCAAGAAAACCATGTTTGGTCTCCAAGAAGGTAAACTAATTGGACACATCATTTCAAAAGCGGGGATAAAGATAGACCCAAAAAGGATCGATGATATCTTGTAAATCAACCATCTAAGAAACATCAAGGAACTACAATATTTCATTGGAAAGATTAATTTCTTGAGAAGGTTCATCCCCAACTTAGCTGAGCTCCTTAGGAACATAACAAACATGCTCAAAAAGGGACAAGGGGTTAAGTGGACCTTAGAAGCAAATAAGTCCTTTTGAACTGGTCAAACAAGCATTAACCAAAACACCAATTCTTATAAGTCCTGATTTTTCAAAAGATTTTTTCATTTTTTCCTTTGCATCAGAACATACAGTGGTTGCTGTCCTATTGCAGAAAAATTCAAAGTGACAAGAGAAACCAATTTCATTCTTTAGTAAGGCACTGAGAGATGCACCCCTGAAGTAGAACATCATGGAAAAATAAGACTTTGCCTTAGTCAAAGCCTTGAAAGACTTCAGAGTTTATATTTTACACTCCCATATAATTTCGTTTGTGCATAACTCAGTTGTTAAAGATATCCTTACATAGGACCCAGATGGTAAGAGAGGTAAGTGGATATTTGTGATACTTGAATATGATTTAGAAATCAAGCCCGCTAAACTCATTAAAGGCCAAGGTCTAGCTAGATTAATGGCTGAATCAAATTTCAAAGCTCTTGATATAAACATGATCAATGCATTAGATGAACAAGAGGAACTGTCAACTCCTACTATTGAAAACCATTTTATGAATTCCTCTTGGTATGCTGATATTCTATATGTTTTTATCAATCTGAATACACCTCCTAGTTTGTCAAAAAAAAAGGCAAGGTTTTTAAAGTTAAAAGTTGTAAACTACTGCATTATAAATAAATGTCTTTATTGGAAAAATGCAAGTGGGTTATTGCTTAAATGTTTGCCTGAGAATGATCCAGAGAAGGTTAAGCATGAGTTCCATGAAGGAGAATGTGGAGGCCACCTATACTGGAAAACAGCAGCTAAAAAAATCCTTAGAGCTAGCTACTTTTGGCCCACCCTCTTTCTGGATGTACACAAGATGATAATTATCTGTCATAAATGCCAAATTTTTGAAGGCAAAAGAAAATTGCTTCCCTTACCCTTGCATCCAATCACTGTTGAAGCTCCTTTTCAACAATGGGGTTTAGACTTCATAGGAGAAATCCATCCACCCTCATCTGCCCAGCATAGATGGATTCTCACTGCAACAAACTACTTTACCAAATGGATAGAAGCCATCCCTTCTAGGCAAGCCAATGACTCCATCATTATAAAATTTATTGAGACTCATATCCTCTCTAGATTTGGTTGTCCTAGGAAGATCATCATTGATAATGCTGCAGCATTTGGATCTAAGAATATGGTTGAATTCTGTCACAAATATCAGATAACATTGGGCCATTCTACTGCTTATTACCCTCAAGGTAATGGGTTGGTAGAATCCTCAAACAAGAGTTTGGTAAACATAATCAAGAAGTTTTTGGAGGAAAATAAGAATTCTTGGCACACAAAGCTAGTACATGCACTTTGGGCTGACAGATTAACCCTTAAGAAATCAATTGGAATGTCACCCTACCAACTTGTGTATGGGATAGATGCAATTTTTTTGACCAGCCTAGGTGTTCCAGTTATGAAGCTGATCCAAGAAGTGTAGTCTGAAGACAATGACATGATCAAAAGTATTAATCAGACCATACATCTTCAGCAAACCAGAGAAGAGGTCTACAACAGAGCATTACAAAGGCAAGAGAACATCAAGAATCTTTTTGATAGAAGAACAAAGGCCAACAATTTCAACATTGGGGACAAAGTGTTAAAGTGGGACTCAAGGAGAGAAGACAAGGGCAAGCATGGGAAATTTGATAACTTACGGCTTGGCCCTTATCTCATTCATTCTATTGTTGTTAACAATGCCTAATTCTTGCAGGAATTGAATGGAGCTGAACTGTTTGGGGTCCTGTCAATGGCAGGATGCTCAAACATTATTTCTCGTGACTATATCAGTTTTGAAGCCTTTTTATTTTTTCTCATTGTGAATATCGTATTCATCATTGCATTCAAAGTTATAAAAAGAAAAAATACAAAAACAATAGAAAGAGAAAAGAGGGTAGAATGTAAAAACAAGAAAGGTACAACCCCATACCAAAAAAGAGAGACAAAATTTCAAAGTGTGCAAGCTCAAATGCCACTCCTAAAAAACACACTCCTAGTTAGTCATAGAGCCTAATAATGACTAATTAGTTTTAAATTTACTGCTGATAGGTTAGTGAAATTAGATTTTCCAAACAGCTTAATCTTGGCTTATCAATTAGGTAGATTAAGATAGAAAATAAAGGTTCAAACAAGCTCAAAATCCGAACCTAAGTGTTGTGTAACCAGCTACAAGTGTACAATAATAACAATAAGGGGGTTACACTAACAACAATAAGGGACTATACTAGTAATATAGGGACCTAACATGCCCCTCTCCTTCAAAAAAGTGTTGTCCTCAACGCTTGAGTAGCTCTGGGTGCTTCTGTATAAAATTATCATCCTCCCATGTAGAATCTTCAGTGGGTAAGTTCTTCCACTTGATGAGATACTCTGAAATTGATCGATTTCGTAGCTGTCGAGTTCTTATTTCCGTGACCGCTTCAGGTTCCAATATGATTTTTCCTTCCTCATCAAGTTCTGGCAATATTGTTTGAACTGGAAAATTTTCACCTATAACCTTCTTTAAGCATGAAACATGGAAAACTGGATGCACTCGTGAAGAAGCAGGAAGCTCCAATTTGTATGCCATAGTACTAATCTTTTGCAACACCTTGTAAGGACCATAGTACTTTGGCGATAATTTATTATCCTTCTTAGCTTGCTTGAGGGACATTTGTTTGTATGGTTGTAGCCGTAAAATACCCAATCTCCTACATCAAAACTTCTCTCGCTGCGATGTTGATCTGCCTGTTGTTTCATTCAATTTTGTGCCAAATTCAGGTTATCCTTTAAGAGTTGGAGAACTTCTTGCTGATGCTCGATGTGATCTTCCACTGCTTGAACCTTCGAATTTTCCCTTAAAGATGATGTGATCAATGGTGGATGATATCCATAAAGTGCCATAAATGGGGTCATTTTTGCTGCAGTATGGAAGGAAGTGTTATACCACCATTCAGCAAGAGGTAACCACTTGACCCATTCTGTTTGTTTATCAGATACAAAACAACGAAGATATCCTTCCAAACATTTATTTACTATCTCAGTTTGACCATCATATTGAGTATGATAAGATGAGCTATGAGCTAATTGAGTACCCAAACAAGAAAATAACTCCGTCCAAAAATTTCCAGTAAAAATGGGATCTCTGTCGCTCACAATAACCCTTGGGCTTCCATGAAGCTTTTGAATTCTGTCCATAAATGTAGTAGCAACTGTACTTGCTTTAAAGGATGAGATAATGCACAAAAGTGTGCATACTTGGTAAGTCTATCAACCACCACCATGATGACACTCTTTCCTTCGGACTTAGGTAAACCTGTGATAAAATCCATTGAAATCTCCTCCCAACGTTGACTTGGAATGGATAAAGGTTGTAGAAGTCCTGGGGTCTTAATTGTCTCCACTTTATTCTGCTGGCAAACCAAACATTCCGCTACAAACTTTTGAATATCAGATTTAAGGCCATCCCAAAAAAATTCTTTCTTCACCCTGTGGTAAGTTTTTAAAAATCCTGAGTGTCCTCCTAAAGGAGAAGTGTGCAATTCCAAAAGAATATTTTGTTTTAGTTGGAATTATTACAAAGATATAAGCGATCTTTGTACCATAAGGAATCATTTTTCCAACTAAATGTATCAGATGTACTAGGATCTTGCTGCAAATTTTGAATGAGTGTCCATACATCTTTGTCCTTCTTCCATTCATTTCTTGCTTCGGTTATCCAATCTGGTTGGATAATAGAAATGGCACAAATCAATGCTTCCACCTCTTCATTCTTTCTTGAGAGTGCATCTGCAACAACATTAAGCTTTCCTTTTTTGTAGATTATTTCAAAGTCATAACTCAACATCTTTGTGACCCATTTTTGCTGCTCTTCGGAAGATATTCTTTGTTCCCAAAAGTGTTTAAGACTATCATGATCAGTTTTTACCTTGAAGTGTCTTCCCATTAGGTAAGTTCGCCATTTCTTTAGTGCATGCAGTATTGCTAACATTTCCTTCTCATAAATAGGTTTCTGTAAATACTTTTCTTTGATTGGACGACTTTCAAAAGCAATGGGTCTTCCTTCCTGCATTAAAACAGCACCAATTCCATTTCCTGAGGCATCACATTCCACAATAAAGGTTTTTGTGAAGTCTGGCGTAGCTAAGACCGGTGCTAGGCACATTGCCTCTTTAATATTTTCAAAGGCCTTAGTTGCTTCAGGAGTCCATGAAAATGCATCTTTCTTCAATAATGTTGTTAGAGGTGCTGCTATTCTCCCATAATTCTTAACAAACTTGCGATAATACCCTGTTAACCCGAGAAATCCTCGCAACTTCTTTATGGTCATGGGGACTTTCAATTCCTTAATGGATTTAATTTTGTTAGGGTCTACTTTAACACCCTCGTGAGATATAATATGACCCAGATATTCCACCTCTTGTACTCCAAAGAAACATTTGGATTTTTTTGCATATAATTGTTTCTCCTACAATAGTTTGAGCACCCTGTCAACATGTTCAACATGATCCTTCCAAGACCTTCTGTAGATTAGTATATCATCAAAAAATACTAGCACAAATTTTCTAAGGAAGGGTTTGAAAATGGAATTCATCAACCCTTGAAATGTAGAAGGTGCATTGGTAAGGCCAAAAGGCATGACCAAAAATTCATAACGACCCTCATGAGTTCGAAATGTTGTTTTCAGAATATCTTCAGTCTTCATTCTAATTTGATGATATCCTGAACGAAGATCCAACTTGGTAAAATAAATTGCTCCATGTAATTCATCCAATAATTCATCAATCACAGGAATGGGAAATTTGTCTTTAATGGTGAGCTTATTGAGCTCCCTATTATCCAGACACATTCGCCATGATCCATCCTTCTTGTGTACCAATACTACAGGAGCAAAGAAAGAACTTTGAATAGGTTGAATTATACCCGCCTCTAACATTTCTGCAATCATACGTTCAATTTCGCTCTTTTGGAAGTAAGGATATCTATAAGGCCTGATGTTTGGAGGAACACTTCCTGGAATCAAATGAATAGCATGATCATGATCACTAATAGGTGGGAGTCCTTTGGGAGTTTCAAACACCTTGGAATGATTGTCCAAGACTTGTTGGAGATCTGCAGAAATAGATGATTTTGATGTTGGAACTTCTAGTGAGCATAATTGTGCAATTACGCCTCGCGGTTCTTTCTTTAGAAGCTTTGTCATGACATTAGAGCTTATTATCCTTCCTGGCTTCCCCGCAATACCCCGTAATTCGACTTCCTTTCCTTCTGAAAAAAATTTCAAGAGAAGTTCTTGAAAATTAAAAGCTACCGTCCCCAAAGATTGTAACCATTGTACTCCTAGTACAACATCAGCACCTCCCATAGGAATGGAAAGCATTGGACTAGTCAATACATATTCCCCATGGTTAGCTTGATATTATGGCATTTTCCAGAGCAATTTATAGTTCCTCCATTTGCAACCATCACTTGACATTCTGGTGCTTGGTATAGGAAACAATTTAATTCCTTGGCTACCTTACAATGAATAAAATTATGGGTGCTACCTGAATCAATCAACACTATTACCTTTTTCTTCTTGATATGTCCTTCTATCTTGAGAGTTTGAGGAGTGGTAATTCCCGCCAGTGCATTACATGATATGGTCAGATTCATTTCTTCCTCTTCTAGGGCTGGTTCCTGGTGTATATCCTCTTCTTGTTCATTTTCTTCTTCCTCTTCACAATCTATGTAAAATAATTTCTTCTCAAGACACTTATGACCTTTAGTGTATTTGCTATCACAACTGTAGCAAAGCCCTTTTTCTCTTTTTTCTTCCAATTGTTGTGGTGTCAACCTTGTAGGTTGTGGAAATCTAGGCGTAGCAACACTTCCTTATTTATAGAATTGAGTGGTAGGCTTCCTTGTCGCCATTATTTTACATTCAAATTTTCTTGCCAACCTGAATGCCTTCTCCAATGAATCCGGTTCCAAAACATGAACTTCATGTTGGATGTTATCCTTTAAAGTGCCCATGAAGAGATCGATCCTGTGTTCCTCTGGAATATCAGTTACCCTTATATTCAATTTTTGGAAGTCCTCAATGTGCTGCCCCAATAAACCCTTTTGTTTGAGATTTATCAATTGGCTAAAGAAGGTGTTGCTCTTTGTATCCTCATAATGTGCTATCATTTCCTCCGTAAAAATTGACCAAGTGACAATTTTTTTACGGGAGCAAAGCCTCGATACCATACAAATGTATTTTGTTCTAAATGTAAAGTTGCAATGCGTACCTTTTGTGTGTTTTGCACGTTATGGAGATCAAAATATTGCTCCATCTGTAGTATCCATGTTACAGGATCCTTTCCATCAAACTTCCTCATATCCATTTTTGGGATATGGTGGTTCTTCCCGCCAACATTAGAGTTTATGAAATCACGATTAACATTTATTTTGTTCTCATCATGAGGTTCTTCTACTATCTTTTCACCATTAGGAAACATTTCTTGTATCAACTTTGTCAAACCTTCGATGTCTATTTTTAGAACATTCTTCATGTTTTCCATCTTATCTTCCATGCCAGCTTCCATGCCATCCATCTTCGCTTCCACACCTTTCTTCAAAACTTCCATTTCATTTTTTGTTGCTCTTTGCGAGAGTGAAATTTGTTGCACTTGCTCTTGTAATTTTGATAGATCATGTTGCAATTCTTCATCTTCATTAGTCATAGTAGAGCCTTCTGAAGGCTTAATGGGTGTTGAATTATTTTTATGGGGCATCTTTTAGAACCCAATACTGATATCTATTCTACAATTTTCCCTTGGAATCAATTCAAATTGATTCTTCAAACAAGACTTATGCAATTCGAGAAAAAAATACACACCTTTTTCTTGCTTTTGAGGAGCTCGATATTGAAATTGGATTATCTTTGTGATTGCAGCACTTCAATATTTGATTTTCGGTACCAACGTAGCCCTCTGAATTATCTTTCGAATGCCACAGGTCTGACCTGATTTGGATTCTCCAAGACAAAGTTGTGTCCAATCTCCCACAATGACCTAATTATGGACTGGTTCAGTAGAGCGAACTTGTACGACTTGCCACGTGTCATTGTTTTGTCCTTTATCTCTGAAATTGATAGAAAAGAAACTAAAGTCTGTGTACTTGCGACCACTTTTTACGGCACTCCAATCCGATGCCCAGAGAGAGAGTTATTGAACTTTTCCCACGATCACCTCTTTGAGATGATATTTAGGAGCTTGAAAAAGCACTACCTTCCACAGATCATATCTCCAAAAATATTGCGAACCAAGCTCTGAAATTTTTTGACAAATTACTTCAAGATTTCAAATTCACACCATAGGAATTTCAGATTCTGAACCTTTGAGGAAAAACATTTATAGCGCAAATGCCACGATGACCTGTTTAGGAGCCTAAAAAAAGACCTAACTTCCACAGATCATATCTCCGAAAATATTGTGAACCAAGCTTTGAAATTTTTAAACAATCTTCCTCAGGATTTTGGCTTCGCACCCTAAAAATTTCAACTTCTGAAACGTCGTAGAAAAATTTATAGCGAAAATGCCACGATGACCTATTTGGAGCATCGAAACCCTAGAATCCAAACCTCTGATACCAAATGTTGTGTAACCAGCTCCAAAATGAGAAGAAAAGAGATATCAACGCCTTAGAAATGAGCCACTTCGAGGGGGAAACCTCCAATACATTACATAAATGAACAATTCTTGGATGATACAATTTACAAAACCTCCTTTCTATCTATAGGAGTCCATGGGGCCATAATGTAATCCTAGTGGGCCACAATGTAATCCTAGCCGACCTAACAATAATAATTTAAGGGCACAATAATAACAAAATGGGGGTTACAAGGGTACAATAATAACAATAAGGGGGTTACACTAACAACAATAAGGGACTATACTAGTAATATAGAGACCTAACACTAATATTCCGAAAGAAGAATGAATCTAATCTGTTTAAATCATGAGTCAAAGATAGAAGCAAACTGGTTCTAATATGCTCAAAACTTGAACCTGAGAACAAACAGAGAACAACTCAAACAAGCCTAAAAACAGAGCTAAAGAAAAGAGAAGGATGTTCCTGAAACTTTCAGATCTTAAGCCTTCACCATTTTGATTTAATTTTCTGCAAATAAAAATCTATGTGCAACTTGTTTTTATGCCATAGATCAGAAACAAGTTAGACCGTTCAATCCTGACTTGGCTGCTTTTTAAATTTCTTGCTTTATAAATTAGAGAATAAAAATCTGTTAGACAATCTAATCCTAACAGATAGTAGATAGGTAGCGAAGCTTATGAACTAAAATGTTTAATTTGAGTTCATGGAGAAATAAGAAGTATACTTAGATTAGTTTTTTTCTTTCAAAAGAAAAAATGTTTGAAAAAAAGTTTTCCAATCCAAATGCACTCTCAAAGAAGAAAAAATGTTAGATCAATAGGATTGGGTAGGTAGAAAGCTTGTCTGATAGTGTTCCATTGTTTTTCATGGCTACTAACATTGTCAGAACAAAAGAAGATCAACAAAGTGAAGAAAGTTGCAGCCCAATGGATGAGGCATTGATCAGCCCCCCAGAGAATACAAGTCTGAAGTTCTTGACACCTTCAAGAAGGCGCCACCCCCATGTGGAGCCACTATTAGCCACCTATAAAAATGTTCATATCAAATGGTGGCTAAATCATTCTTTAAAGCCTTCAAGAAACAATTTTATTGCCAAATTGTTAGTTCTTGAAGTCTTATGAAGATAACTTGTCCTTGAGTTAATCTTCACTGCTGTTTCCCTCTCAATTTTGAAAATCGGTTGTTTTCCTAAAGAAAAAGACTGTTAAAAACCCTTTTTTCCCTTTCATTTTACTCCTTTCACTCATACTTAACCTCCATTTTATTCCCTTTTTCCTCATGAGATTCCTCTATTTTCCCTCATTTTCTTTCCTTCCCTTCATAAAAACCCTTCGATAAGGTCTAAAACTCCTTTTCAACCTTATTGGAAGCTTTCAAAATCCTTTGAAATCCTTGAAAAATCATAAAAAACATCCTTTCTGTGCTAAGGCCTTAAGCCCTTTTTTGCCCTAGACCCCAGCCCCTTTCTTTCTGCATAAAACCAACGTTAAGACCAAGCACTGAGGCCTGATTGCGCAATCACAATCGGATGCTCCTTGGTGTCTTGTTACCTTTCTCTTGTAAAAATTTTCGATTGTGATTAGTCCTGTGTATATAAAACCCCTCCCGGACACAAACTCTCCTTTGTATTTTCTTACAAAACCCACTTTTCCTATGTTTTTATAAGTTCTGACAGTTCATTGGTTGGGTAAAATACCAACTGTTGGTCTAGCACCGATCAATGTTAGTCGGAATCTTGCATCGGAGTTTTTCATTGGATGCGTTTAAATATTTTATTACCCCCCTCCTATTGGAAACATTGCGATGGTTTCCCAACTGTCGATTTGTTCCGTCATACCCAGATCTGATGGTCTGCATTTCTCTATTCCAAAGCCCGCATACCTGCCTTTGGCATCCATAACTTAATCTTCGCCGTTGATCTAGTTCTAAGATCAACGGTCCTTGTTCAATTGCATCGCGAAAACCATTGTGCCTTTCTTCTCTCCTCCTCCGATTGAGATCATTGCGATTCAATCTGGACCATCGAATCCACAAGAACCGATGGTCTAGATTAATCGCCCCCTGCCATAGCCCTCTGACATTTGAACCCACAGACTCATTCCCGACTGTTGATCTCTCTAAGATCGACGACTCCAATCTGATCGCATCGCAAATTTTATTTCCACCTTTCCTTTCTCCCCTGCCGATTAGCGATCCGCGATTGGATCTGGGCCATCCATTTCATAGATCTGACGATCCAGATTCGAACCCTCACCCTTTTTTATTTTCATAAACCCCTCAGTGTAACCTCTTCGGCAAAGATCCACCGTTGATCTTTGCAGATCAACGGCCCACAATGACCCATTCTCTGCCCGACCCCTGCCTCATATTCCATCTCATTAACCCCAAGATTGAATCTAGGCTGTCCATTATTCTAATCCTATGGTCCATATTTAACTCAGTACGCCCAACTCATTTGGGACCTACCTCCCTCGTTGATTAATCCTAACCGTCCCTTCCCTGATCTGACGGTCAGTGCACTGTTTCACGTAATTTTGAGTTCGATGGTTAATGATTTAAAATTACGCGATGTGGGTGGTTTTGAAAGGCCACGTGTAAATCAGTAATGCATATCGCGTTCAAAAAGGAAATACCACCTTCCCTCCCTTTCATCACGCGACACTAGTGGTTTTTATCGCCGAAATTACTTTTCCCCATTTCCATTACCTTATCCCATGTGTAATCTTCGCCGTTGATCTCTGAGATCTAATGGCTCACGTTCAATCTCGCCTTTTAATTCATCGCCCTCCACCATTCCTCTAAAGGACTTCTTAAATCATTCTCCATCGTTGATCTTTTTGGCTGATCTCATCCGATGGCCCAAATTCTTTCTGAAACCCCAAAATTCATTGAACTGCATTTTCCTTCCATCTAAAGTTTTTTCGCCCATTTCCTTAGTTATTTCTTCCATTTCATTATAACGTGACCCCTCTACCTTATATTTTCCCGATCAATCTCGACCATTGATCTTTACAGATCAACATCCCCGGCTTAATCTCCTGCACCATTTATCCAACCGCCTCCCCTCTGACCCTCGTGAGCGATCCTCGTCGTTGAATGCTTTCATCCAACGGTCACAAAACTAACCTAAACTCCAAAGTAGTCTGGACCCATCCCCGCAGGATTTTTCTTAATTTTTCTTTGTTTGTGCAGGTTTTAAAGGTTTTTCAATTGTTTTAAAGGAAAATTGAAGGCCAGGGATGATGATCCCCCAGGCCTTTATTCGTGAAGGAGATCATTCTGCAGGGTTTCCCATCAAGGTTTATCAGTGCCTCATGAGCACTGATGCCATTATAAAACCTCTGTAACGCCTGCACATCAAAAAGACACAACAAAACTTAATCAAGCAAATAGTATTAGTGTTAAAGGATCTAGTCACAGCAGAGATGAAGAATTAAAGATTGTTTACACATTTTTGAGGGATTACGGCCTAAACCGACTATCTAAAGCATAATCCATTCAATTAAACATAGTTTGGAGAACAAAAGATAGAAACTAGGTCTAATTAAGCCTAACACACAGAATTAAAACAAACTAGCAGTGTTTAAAGAAAAACAATAATATCTATCAGTTCGAGAAGCCTCCACTACCACATCAGAGGCTAATTGAATCCTCTCAGCTACCAAAAGCCACCTGCAGCCTCAAAGCATTCAAAAGAGGCCTAGTTATTGCCAGAACAGAAGATATTTTCCTCAGGACAGCTGAGCAGTTAATTTGACCAAAGGAACTTATTACAAACTATGAGCGAAGTTATTACAAGGATAAGAAATAGCCTTAAAGTAAAATCTTTTAATCCACTAAGCCTCGAAAGCATAACAGAGTTATGACACAAAGATATAGATCGAATGTATTCCTGCCTTATGCCTTGCATGGTTTTCAAGGCAGAGAATTGCATTAACTATAGAATTTATGATACTTGAACCCTAGAAATATTTCCACCTCCTCATTTTTCTATAAAATCTTCTTGAGGAGCACATTGTAAAGGGTTGGTTGCTGAACTTTGATATAATACTTGTGTTCGAAACTTTCTACATGTAAATAGTGTTCGGAGGCTCTTGAAGCTCTGTTTGTAATCAAATAAGTTAGGTTGACAAGAGAAGATGATTGCTGTACTGAAACACTGGACTTGAAGTTTGTAACTGGATTGACATCAATATACAAGTTGATTCTTGGGATCCTGGTCTATATCACTGGTGAAGTAATTCTTTCTGTGTTATTGTTTTCCTTTCATGTATGCCATTTTGTCCACTTATTCTTTGATAAAGAATAGCAAGCATAGAGTTATGATTTACTGTTTACAGCACCTTTCTCTGACTGATAAGCTTTATCTCAATGTTTTCCTCCAAATTGTGTGTTTAAGAAGGTCTTAAGTTAAGTGTAAACATTATCAAGGAATGTTGGTTTGTCCCTGTCTTGACGTGCAAAGCTTGAAAAGAAGTTCTTGAATGATATTTTCATTATCTGCTAAGTAAAGTTAGACTAGAAAAGTTTATGGTTTGCCCTGTCTTCTAGTTTCTTTCTCCAAAGGTAGTTCTGAAATTTTCCCTAAGAGTATGCTGAAAGCAGGCTAGATTTAAAAGTATCTTACTTGATCTTAGGCTGCACTTTGTTTCCTTATTTTTTTTCATCCCTTCTTAAAGTAATTATGTGGATTACTGGATTGTTTGTCTGATAAGTTAGCTTTAATACAAGCTTGTCCAAAGAAGTCTATGGTTAGCCCTATCCTTTGGTTGGTTTTAAAAAGTTACTTAAAAGGATTTTCTTGTTTGGAAAGAATTATAAATCCTAGTTGAAATTATTGTCTTTTTCCACCCCTTCAACACTTTTATTGTTTCATTCCATTATTTAAATCTAAAAGATCTTGTGATATAGATGAATTTCCCCTTGGACCACTCTTGAAATTGTTGCATAATTAAACCCTTTTATGACTCCATAGCCCAATGGACTAAAAACCAGCGTCATATCTATCCTATCAGCCAAATCTTGTTCTGATTGCTTATACCTTCATCCCTTCGAAGCTCTTTCATTTTAGGACTTTACATTCAACTAAAAATCATGCTCAACCATCCAAAACCAAACAAAAATCCTTGCTCTTAATAACTAGCCTAACATCATACCCAAAAATCTTAAAGATAAACCAATCTTTGGACTTATTAGAGAGATCCCTTTCTAGATTCAGGAGGGCTAGATCCTAGAATCCCAAAGTGGTTCAAATGTCCTCCTTGCAGTTTTGGTCTCATCAATCTTCTGAAATTACAGGGAGCTAACAGGATCATTGAGGAAGTAGTGTACATTGACCATCCTGAAGGATTTGAGATCTTTAGCAATGAGTCGCATGTGTGCAGGCTCAAAAGAGCATTGTATGGGCTGAAACAAGCACCCTGTGCTTGGTACACTCGGATCGACAACTATTTCACTAGACTTGGCTTCACCAAGAGTGAGGCGGATGCAAACCTGTACTAGATTGTGGTTGAGGGTAAGCTTTTAATCATTGTACTTTATGTTGATGTTTAATACTAACAGGTGATGAGCAGTTGATACACTCATGCAAGGAAGATCTTGCAAAGGAGTTTGAGATGAAGGATTTGGGCCTCCTTCATTATTTCCTTGGATTGGAAATATGGCAGCCGGAAGGTGAACTGTTTGTGTCTCAAGGCAAGTATGCCCGAGAAATACTGGAGAAGTTTCACATGCAAGGCTGCAAGCCTATCGACACTCCTCTTCTAGGAAATTGGAAGAAAGAGGATGCTACATCGGCAGAGGTAGTGGATGCCACTGTTTATCGATAGTTGGTGGGTTCGCTCATGTATTTAGTTAATACAAGACCGGGCATATGCTATGCGGTGAACCAACTTTCACAAGCGATGGTTAAGCCTACCGAGCTCTTTTGGAAGGTAGGCAAGCATGTTTTGAGATATCTCAGGGGCACATCTGAGTATGGTTTATGGTACAGACAGACGGATGAGGTGAAGTTGCATGGCTTCACGGATGCAGATTGGGAAGGAATCCGAACAGACAGAAAGAGCACATCAGGAGGGATTTTCAGTATTGAATCTACGGCAGTTTCTTGGTACAACAGGAAACAAAGATCCGTGGAACTCAGTTTAGCGGAAGCGGAATACATGGCAGCAAGTCAAGCTGCATGTGAGGCTATCTGGATGAGGAAGATTCTGGTTGGTTTGTTTGGTTCACATGTAGATCCCACAGTGATACATTGTGATAATCAGAGTTGCATTAAACTCTCGGTTAATCCTTTGTTTCATGATAGATCTAAACATATTGATATCTGGTATCATCATATCAGAGATTGTGTGTAGTGGAAGATAATGTTGCTTCAGTACATTCCTACAGAGGATCAGGATGCAGATATTCTAACGAAGGCGCTCACCAGGAGAAAATTCGAATACCATAGAGGCAGGATCGGGGTGAAGGATAATCCCTATCTTGTTGAGAGGGAGTGTTGAGATTCAACAAGATGATGAGCTTAGTGAAAAGAGTTGCCTTCACCAAGTGGGCCCGCGGGCTATTTTTGGCGCAAGTCTATTTTTAGACTATGTATATTTTTAGACATGATGATCATATTTCATAAGTTGCAGGATGCTATTTGTGGATGGTTGGTAAAGTTGGAAAAATAGATGAAATTCTATTTTTAGAATATTGGGTGAAGTTTATTTATAGATCGCTGATCTAAAAATAGATGCATATCGATTATTATTAGTTCTTAATAATAATCAGACACTAAACAACAACTTATTCTCTTGGAGCACTTCAGTTTAGTGCACAAATGTGGCACATCAGTGGACTGAGGGAATTACACAATTCCCAAGGGTTTACTGGAGCTAATGCATGGAGGACTTAGTTAGAACTCAAGTGGCAGAGTTATGACACAGTTGGAAGAAGTAGTTATGGAGTTGTATTTAGTTTAACTCAGTTAGACTCAATTGAACTAGTTGTATCTAGTCTAACTGATTGATACACTAGTGAGAGTGGGGTGAATTAATTAGTTAATTAATTCACAAATAATAACTCATTAATCAACTGAAAAATACATCAGTTAACTACAACGCATGGCAGTTTCAATGGAGACCCAGTGGAGAGGTAGGTGAAAGGGAAAGATAGACTATCTGTTGTGACTATAGTGATGCATTGATTGCATCACACACACATTGGAGTTGCCAATGAGGATTGCGCAGTAGAGGCAGGCTAGCAAGAGGCAAAGATCGGTGCATGGATTTGCAAGATTGGTCCTAATTAGTGTATGACGATTGTACTATACTGAGAGCTTGATAAGCTTTGTATGAGGATTGTCATATGATTCCATGATACATAATATATATTTGGGGTTTTCAGCTTCAGGCTTTCCCAGTTAAAAGCAGTGTTATGTGCGACTGATTATTTTTGTTTATACTTCACATGTGTGTGCAATTAATTTTTCCGCAAAATATTAACAAGTGGAATTGATTCAGTATTTTGAATAAATTTAAATAGTGTGAGATCAGGTGAATCAAGGACATATGCATGCTTAGTGCATATAATTTCTACAGGAGAAGTGCAGAGCAAAGAAGCAGTAGCGTAGAAGTAATAGTAGCGGAGAGGTTGATGTGAATTCAGCAGCACAGAGCAGTGCTTCTTACGCAGTGCAGAGAGCTTTAGAGAGACAGTGCAGTGCAGAAGCAATGTTATAGATTTCAGCACAAGGGGTTGATGTGACTTCAGTAGTGCAGAGAGAGTATGATTACGCAGGAAAATCTATAGATGCGCATCATTCTTTAGATGCCAACACAGATCTGTAGCCTATGGAGATTTAGTGATGAGGATGCAGCCCATCTGACTTGTCTATCCAAAGATTGGGTAGGAGATTCAGTTATTTCTCTCAACAACTAAAGTGGCGGTGCTATGAGCAGCATAGATGCAACATATTGAGAGGGAGCTACAGTACAGTGGTTGCAGTGACAGTGGCAGAGTCATAGACAGCAGTGCAGAGTTGAGTGGCAGGAGGCCAAGCTTCAACAGCACAGAACCAGTGCCCAAAATCATGTAATGGATAAGTGTGATGTATTGCTAGAGCACACCCTTGATGCTGAGAGGGAGTGTTGAGATTTTGTGTATTTGGGGTAGCATTAGTTGTGATCTAGCTCCCAAATTTTATGAAGGGGCTAGAGTACACTTGATATACAAGACCCAGAAATCGATTTGGGAAATTTAATCTAGTTTAGGAGATATTAAATTAATTAATTATTTTAAGTGTATTTCCTAAGTTAAAACTTAGGGAAAAAATAATTAAAGTGAATTTAATTAAACATGTGATGAAATTGTCTTAAGTCACACGGATCAAGCTCTATTTTAATCTTAGCCATTGATTAAATATTTAATCTTGGCTGTTGATTTGTCAACGAGAAAAGTATAAAGGAAAGGCTTGGGGTCATTTGTAAAGACACACAGAGGCAGAGCACTAAAGCTAAGCTGAGATTCTAGGGCAGGATTTTCTAAGAATACTTAGAAGTGTTTTATCTACAGAGAGGGGAATTTAGACCAAGGGGATGATCTGATCCTAGGGTCTAGAATACACAAAGAGGAAGAGAAGAGATCATCTCAAGGACAGCGTAGAGGAAGGCAGTAGAAGCAGTAGTAGCAAGGACAATGTAATTTTTCAGGAAACCCTTCAGGGGTTACACAGAGACCCTTAGGGATAGCATAGTGACTGCGTCACCCATTCTGGGGTAACACAATCTCTTCTAGAGTAGTGCTTGTTGGGGTTCCCATGTTTTGGCCAAGTTGGCAAGACCAAAATATGAGACAACATAGAACCACTTTTAGACCTTAGGATCTAGCCCTCCTAGGTCCAGAGAGGGATCTCTCTATGATTGTCAAAGTGTATGTCTTTGAAACTCTTAAGTTATGATTTTAGGCTAGTTATGGGCTCAGGGTTGTTTATTTGATTGTTTGTGTTTGGTTGTTGGGAATTAGGAAAGGAAGGTCCAATATAAGACAAGTATGAGCATAAAAAGAATTAGGCAGAGATAGATAACTCAGGGAACATCAAGGCCATTGGGCAATGGAGTCAAGAAAGGATTTACTTGTGTTCAATGTGCAAGCTTTCAGTTGGGCTAGTCATCTAGAGCATTTGGATCTTAAAGATGATATTTGGAATGGGACATTAAGGACTGAAAATGAATGAAGGAGAACCATCCAATTCTGTCTATAGATCAGGTCAGAGGTCATTTAACTCTAGACCTGCTTGGACAAAATCGAAGGCAAGACATGGGATCTTAGAGAGGCTTAATTGGGATGGAAAGATCCTAGTGAGGAAGAGACAGGGTTCTAGACCTCCCAGTGTTCTCAACTCATCCACCTAAAACCTAGCAAGAACATCTAAACATAGATTTCATTAATTCATACATCAGAGAGAAGGAAATAACATCCACTACATTGGTTAAATCAATTGAAATCAATATTCAAATACACATGTAAGCAGAAAACATAAAAGGCTGGGAGAGCAGCAACATAAGGTACCTATCAAGGGTAAATCTTATGCCAAAATTCTGATGCGAGCCTATAGAAATGGAGTGAAATGGAATCAAACACAGAGATAAGAAAACATCACCAGCTGATTTAGATCAGGATCCAAAGAAACGTGCTTGTCATAGTAAAAACAACACCAATCAGGTACAATATTTCCCACAGCTTGAACATTCAGCTTGAATACATCAAATCTTAGCCTATCTTACACTATTACATAGAGAACTTGTCTCAAGAGGAAAAATGCTTGCATTTCTCTGATATCTCATCAACAACCTTTACAATAATTTCCTTCGGTGCTTTATAGTAGAGGATGAACAGAAGATCGACTGAGGAGGTAGGTGAACACTAAATGTAACATTAAACACAAAAATGAATGCAGGGCCGAAACCCATTCTGTTTAACTGCTGTGTATTTAATCTCTGTCACCTCCCTTGTGAAAGAGTGATCTTCTTCGGATATGATCTTGACATCTTTTGGCTGTAGTACTCCTGGTGCATTTGAACAAAAAATAAAATAAACTACCGAGAGGTCTGTCATATAAATGCTTTGGTGGTTTTGAACTGTTGTTAGGGTGGAAATTCCTTCAGGGACATTGTGCATAATAAAAACTGTATGGGCGCCCTGTACTTGCTGAAGAAAAACATTCTGCTAATGAATCAACCATGATGTTACCTTTTACTTGCGCTCAGGATCCTCTGATTTATCCTCAGGGTCTTCAAACTAATGCTTTGCCTTCTAAACCACTGATTTAAGGCTCAGGATCTTCTTTAGCACGCCTCAATCTCCTTTGCTTTGTACTGAAACACTTTTCTGCTCCATTTTGCTTCTGACATGTTAGCTCGGGATTTTAATGATGATCGAAGGTTTTTAGTGTTGAACTTTGGCCTTCTTTAGTGCAAGACCTGTTTTCACCTTCCCAGGTCATTCCTTGTATAAATTCTGCCTCCGTAGATGATCTTCTTTGATTTCACTGTCACTGTAATAGGGGGGTGCATCATGGTGGTTTCTTGCTTCTTCGAAACCTTACAAAACACGAAAACAGTGAAGAAACAATGGATGGGGTGGCGGATGATGTGGAGGTGGAGAAAGGTAGTGCAGATGGTGACATGGCGGAGAAATGCAAAGGAACAATGGAAATCTGCTCTAGCGGAAGTGGTGGTTTGCAGAGCGAAAAAACGAACGAGAAACATTAAAAAACACGAAAATGGACCGATTACACGTAATGGAATGGGCGAAGGTACGGAGGGTACATGTGGAGATGACGTGGCGAAACGGGAGACAGTGGAACAGTCAATGGCGGAGGAACAAAACTGGACCGTCGATTGCGGTGGGGATGAATGGCGGAGGGTGACGGACGGCGGGCCATAGCATGGGTTACCGCGTGCGCAACTCTGGCGAATGATGGCCGTTGGATCTGAGATCTGACGGCTGATAGTGATTTCGCTGGGTGACCTGGGCCGAAAGATAACGCGCGGGGAGAAAGCGGTTTTGCCGTTGTACAGAAGACACGCGTCGGCAGCTGTATGGAATCGCTGGGTGTTCGGGGAAAACCACTTGCCGCGCATAAGCGGTGCGAAATAAACCGGGTGGTTTGGAATAGCGCGCGGTGGGGTCCACTGGGCTAGGAGGTTCCGGACCGTTAGATTAATCGTGAAATGGACGGCGATGGCACGGTGTAGGAAATGAACAGGGAAACACGGGGAGCTTCAGATTAAATGGTGGCCATTCGATCTCTCAAGATCGACGGTCGAGGACACGCCCGATGAAAAAATACGATGAGTGCCTTTAGGGTTAGCAGGTGGTTCCGGCGCTGGATTTCATGGAGGAGAAAGGTGCGGGGCTTATGCAGAAGGGGATGGGCCTATTATATGGTTGGAAGTGGGTTTTTAACCCATTTTCAATGGAATTTATGATTTTTGGCCCGTTTTCAAAGTGTTTTAAGGCCAGCCAAGGGCAACGATAGGGAGATGGAGGGGGAAAATGGGGAAACAAAGGGTGTGGGCAGAATCTGAAGGGGATTTTGGAGGGGTTTAGAGGGCTGATAGGGGGAAATAGAGGGGAACTGAAACACTTTTACAGAAGGTGGCAAAAAGGGGAAAAAAGGGACATTTTGAAGGGGTACAAGGGGTAAATGCAAGCCTTAGGGAAAGGAACCAATAGAGGGGACTTATATAAGGTAAAGCACTGAGAGACCTCAAGGATGATGTGTCTTCAGGGGAGATGCATTCCTTGAAGGTCTCCAAAATGACATAGCCCCCAGATTTGTTGTCAAGAATTTCACAAGGGGGCTAACAGTGGCTCCACATGGGGATGGCTTCTTCTTGAAGGAGTCAAGAAACCAAAAATGATCTTTGGAGCAGGCCAGTTGCTCGCTATTTGGCACATCCCTTTCTTTGATCAGCTGCCACAATATGAATATGTTACATCAGCAGAAACATTTTTCCCAATCAAACTACCTACCCAAACTACAGTCCTAGCATTTTCTTCTTTAGGGTGCATTTGAGCTAGCAGACCCTTTACATGATTTATTTTTTGAAACAGAAAACAAACCTATTCTACTTCTACCCTTATTTCTCCATGAGGCCAAATTAGATTGTTGGTCTCATATGATTCTCTACCTAATCTACTACCTGTTGGGATTAAACTGTCCAACAGGTTTCTTCTCCTACATTCTAAGACAGGAAATTGAAAACAACCAAGCCAGGATTAAACTGTTTGACTTGCTGTGGAGTGAAACAAAACTTTGAAGGCTTGAAATTTGAACTTTTGAAGTACCCTTCTCTATTTGTGACTCAGATTTTGAGCATATTAGAGTCACCTTTTCTTCTTCATTTTCAGCTCTGGTTTTAGGCATGTTAGAGCCGATTCTTCCTTTTCCTTTGCTGGTCCAGATCTTGGGCGTGTTAGGACCAGCTGTCTTTCTTTCTTTGGCTCGGGTTTTGATCATATTAGAGCCAATATTTTGCACTTTTCAGAGGTCCACATTTTGAGCATGTTTGAACCTCTGCCTTCTCTATTTTTTGGAAACATTTTCTCTGTTTTCTTGAAATTAAAACTGCAATGGTATGTACAATGAAAATGGAGCTGGAAATGAAAATTAACAGAAGTAGTGTTTGAGCATCCTGCCATTGACAGGACCCCCAAACAGCTCTGTACCATCAAGTTCTTGTAAGAAAAATGCATTAGGACCCACAGTGGCCTGGATGATGTATGGACCTTGCCACAAGCTGTCAAACTTTCCATGTTTACCTTTGTCCTCTCTTCTTGAGTCCCATTTCAGAACCTTGTCACCAATTTTGAAATCTGCAGCTTTGGTTCTCTTGTCAAATGGCTTCTTAATGTTTTCTTGAACTTTGACTGCTCTGTTGTAAACCTCCTCCCTTGTTTGCTGAAGATGGGTTGTCTGATTTATCCTTCTTATCATGCTGTCTTCCTCTGATTGGATCTCCTGGACAAGTTTGATTATTGGAACTCCAAGGCTGGTAGGAAACACTGTTTCTGTCCCATAGACTAGCTGGAATGGTGACATGCCAATGGATTTTTTTGTAGTAAGCCTGTCAGCCCACAAAGCATGTATCAACTTTTTATGCCACGACTTTTTGTTCTCTTCCGGCAGCTTCTTAATGATTGTGACCAGGCTTTTATTTGATGATTCAGCTAAGCCATTACCCTGGGGGTAATAGGCAGTTGAATGACCAAGTGCTATTCCATACCTGTGACAGAAATCAACCATTCTCTTGGATCCGAAAGCAGCAGCATTGTCAGTGATTATTTTCCTTGGACAGCCAAACCGAGATAGGATGAAGTCTTCTAGGAACCTAATGATGACAAAATCAGTGGCATTCCTAGTGGGTATGGCTTCCATCCATTTAGTGAAGTAATATGTAGTAGTTAGGATCCATTTGTGTTGTCCAGAGGAAGCAGGATGAATTTCTCCTATAAAGTCTAGGCCCCATTGCATGAAGGGACCTTCTACAGTGATGGGTTGTAATGGGAGGGGGAGAAGCTTCCTTCTGCCTTCAAAGATTTGGCACTTGTGGCAGGCAAGTATAATTTTATGGAGATCATTGAAGAGTGTAGGCCAATAGTAACCAGCCCTGAGTATTTTATTTGCAGTGGCTTTCCAACTCAGGTGGCCTCCACACTCTCCAGCATGAAATTCTTGTTTAACATTTTCAGCTTCAGTTTCAGACAAACATTTCAGGAATAGGCCATTTGGATTTTTCCAATATAAATTTTCATTCAAGATGCAGTAGTTTCTGGCTTTGAGTTTTATGAATCTGGCCTTAGTTTTGGATAGTTCTGGAGGGGCACTGAGGTTGGTGAGCATGTAAAGGATATCATAATACCAAGGAGAGTTTTGAAACTGCTCCTCAACAGTTGGATGGGGCAATCCTTCCTGCTCATCTAAGGCATTTATCATGTTAATGTCAAGGGCCTGGAAGTTTGATTCAGCCATTAGTTTGGCCAAGCCTTGACCTTTGATCAGCTTGGTGGGTTTTATTTCGAGGTCGTATTCCAATATTGTAGCAATCCATTTGCCCCTTTTCCCATCAGGGTCCTGGGACAAGATGTCTTTGACCACTATATTTGGCACATAAGCAATGGTGTGAGAATGTAGAATGTACACCCTAAAATCTTTTAAGGCTTTGACTAAAGCATATGCCTGTTTTTCCATAATGTTGTACTTTAAGAGTGCATCTCTTAGGGCCTTACTAAAGAAGGCGATTGGCTATTCCATTCCCTCTGTGTTTTTTTTGCAGCAAGACTGCAGCTATTGTATGTTCAGAGGCAAAAGAAAAGATCAGAAAATCTTTTGAGAAGTCTGGGCTGATAAGTACCGGGGTCTGTGTGAGTGCAAGTTTTACCGACTCAAAATATTTCCTGGCTTCAACAGTCCACTTAATTCCTGCACCTTTCTTTAGCATGTCAGTCATTTTCCTAAGGTGCTCAGCAATATTGGGAATGAATCTCCTAAGGAAATTGATTTTCCCAATGAAGGACTGTAATTTTTTGATGTTTCTCGGATGTGTGATTTGAATTATCCCCTCAACTCTTTGAGGGTCTATCCTAATCCCTTTCTCAGATATAATGTGGCCAAGAAGCTTGCCTTCTTGTAGCCCAAAAACAGTTTTCTTAGGGTTTAGAGACAGACCGTACCTTCTACACTTTTTAAATACTTTCCTCAGATGTTTCAGGTGTTCTTCTTCTATTTTAGAAAAGACAGTCAAGTCATCCAAGTAGCTAACTATGAAATGCCCTATCTCCTCTGAGAAAGCTATATCCATCGCTCTCTGGAAGGTGGCGCCAGCATTCATCAACCCAAAAGGCATTTTCTCATACATGAAGGTGCCCCATGGAGTGGTAAAAGCTGTTTTGAGTTGATCTTCTGGGAGTACTAAGACCTGATTGTATCCTAAAAAACTATCAAGCAAGGAGATTCTCTTAGAGCCCACTACCTTCTGGAGGATATGCTCCATTCTTGGCAAAGGGTAGTTGTCTTTCAGGGAGGCTCTATTGAGGTTTCTGAAGTCTATGCATAGTCTGATCTCCCCCGTCTTCTTCCTCACAGCCACTAAGTTTGACACCCAATCAGAAAACCTTACAGGGACTATTATGCCTACATCGTACATCTTTCTAATCTCCTTCTCAACTGCAGGTAATTGTTTTGGATTGATTCTGCGGAGTTTTTGTTTGAAAGGCTTCTGATTTTCCTTCAAGGGTATCTTGTGCTGTATGATGTTGGTGTCATAGGCCTTTAAGTCTTCATAGCTCCATGCAAACACATCAATGAATTCCCTAAACAGGTCAATATATTTTTTCTTCATGTTTGCAGGTATAGACTTAGCCAGCTTGATCATTTTAGGCTCATCTTCAGTGCCTATGTTGCATTCTTCTATGTCCAAGTCTGCATGTTCTATAGTGGGTTTTTTTGCTACGTCGTCAAAGTCAAAAAGGTCCTCTAGGGGTGCTAGGCCTATGGGTATGTTCTTATCTTTGGCCTGCAACACCTCCATTTCAACACTATCTGTGTTTTCACATTTTTTGGTTGCATTTCCAGTTTCTTCAGAAAAGGTGTTTATTTCTATGTTACAGGGTGTTTCTTGTTCATCTGGGAGATCCTCACTTGGGCAGCTGTCGTCAGATTTTGAGTTGGAATTAGAAAATTCAAACTCATTTATGCCCAACAAAAAATCTTCGATCTGCTTGTCTCCTTCAAAGACCTGCCAATATTTTTTGTTGTCTGGAACTGCAGGTCTGAACTTGGTCTGAATGATGATTTGTTGGTCAGGGGCAGTCTTAGGATATGAACTAGCTAGGCAAGCTAATCCATTAGCAATAACATTTTGACTTCTGGGAATGAACACTAATTCATATTCAACAAAGGTTTTCAGTAAATCAAGAGTGTCATTCCTATATGCTCTTAATTGGGGATGCTTCGTTGTATATTCACCATTCACCTATGTGATAACTAACTCTGAATCTCCTCGCACAGTTATCCTACGGGCTCCTAATTTCTTCAACAGATTCAGGCCAAGGATAAGAGCTTCGTATTCTGCAATATTATTTGTACATTTGAAGTGCAGATTTACAACATGGCTCTCTGCATGGTCATTTTCTGTGTTACGTAGCCACACCCCTGCTCCAGCATTTTTCCTAGTACAAGACCCATCGAAATTCATTTCCCACAGGGGTTCGCCATTATGTTGTGTTGTGGGGTCTGTACTAGGTTGTGGGTTGTCTTGTTCTTCACGTGGTGTGTTAGTTTGCAGGGTGTGACTAATAGGTTGACTGCGTTGCGTTTCTGGTTCATTCTGAGTTTCATTTTTATTATCCTGCCCATGGTTTTCTTCATCGTATTCTTCTAGAGTGGCCATTATGCTAAAGTCCATGGGTTTTGCGTCCTTGCTTGTATTTATGCATTCAGACTCCGGCTCTCCTAAGGATTGGTCGTTATAAAGGATGAAAGAATCCAGGTCTGTGTGTACAGAGTACAATGGTGAATTTTCAGGTTTCTCGGGGCTACTGAATAGAAATTTCATCTGGGACTCCCTATACAGTCTTCTAAGTTGGCCAAAGATAGGGATAGTGGCATATGAGCCATCCATCTACATTGTTCCTTGTAGCTTGGCTCCCCATGATCTTGACAATAGCATGCCATACTTGGGTGGCACATCCGCCACCACCACATCCATGACCATACATTTAGCTGGGATCTGGGTCAAGCTTACACATAGGTCTTTGATTAGGCCTAGGCATTTTACTCTGCTAGAATCAAACGAATATAGATATTTGTAAGGTCGTGTTATCTCTAGGCCTATCCTTTCCATCACTACCTTAGGCATTAAATTGTGCGACATTCCAGACTCATGCATGGCATTGTGGAGTATTTTGTCATGAATGTTGAGACTGATATAGAAAGGTGGAACTACCCCTTCCTGAAACTTTCCCTCAATATTTGGACCAAACAGGAGCGTAGGTTGATCATCGTTCAAATTCACAGTGTCGTTGTTTTCCCCTAGATTCAATGCTTTCAAAATTTGGCCTTTATATACATCTTGAGTGGCCAGCTCAGATAATGGTACAGAGATTTTGATCTTCGCAATCTCACTCTCTAAATTGAAATTGGACTGTGTCTTTGGAGTGCTCAACTCTGATTTATTTGCTACTGCCTTAGTAGTTGTATCATTTTGTGATTTCTCGCTATGTAAAAGGTTAGGAACAATTGTATCGGGAGTACTAACTGAAGTGCTAGTACTGCTAGAGGACTCACCTTGTTTTTCATTTTTCTGGTTGTCCTTTTCTTTGTTTTTCCCAGAACTTTCAGTTGCTGATTTGTTATTTACAGCAGATGCTTTAGAAGGTTTATCAGGTCTTTTCTTGATAGTGACCTCGGGAGTCTTTGTTTTGGAATCTTCTTGGTTCTTTTTGCTCCTAAGTTCATATTGTTCTCTGACCTCCATCATGGAATTTTCAAATCCTATTCTGTAATCTTCAGTTTCGAACCACTCCTCCTCGCAGTATGAAGGTGAGGGCTGATCTTCCCCTGAATCACAGTTAAGGACTAAGTCTTATGTTTCAAACATGTTTATTGTATTCCCTTCAGAATCTTCTATGACTCCCTCATCTTCATCAAGAAAATTTTCAAATGGGGGAATAGCTTGTTGATCTGATTCTTTTTGTCTGTTGGGAGTGTTGTTGTTCCTTCTAAAGTTTTGGTTCTGATTTTGGTTCTGGTTTATGTTCTGACTGCTAACTATGACAACCATATTTTCCATCATTTGTTGTAACTTTTCCACATTCTTGGATAATCTATCATAATTTGGGTCTGAAATGGAGGCTACAGTGTCATCCCTATATGTTACCCTCTTCTCAGATCTCAGTCTTGCTCTTTTCTCAATCAGGTTTGCCTCTATGTTCACTGCTCCTTTCTGCATGTCCTCCAATGTGGCGTACTCTTTATCCCTAAGCTCATAGGCCATGTCAGCATCAAACCCTTCGGGGTATTTTGCTAGGGCCATACCTTGTGGAGGTTTCATATGTGGAGGGAGAGCATTGTAAATACTGTTAAATCTTATTGAGTAATCATGGACACTCTCCCCCACGTTCCTCTTAAGGCTCATGTATTCTGCTAGGAGTTGTCGGGGGTTTGCCCTAGTTTCCCATTTGTTTATGAATGTCTGATATAAAGCTGGGAGGTCGTTAATGCTGCCCGGAGGTAGGCCTTTAAACCATTTCTTTACATCACCCCCTAAGCTTTGGGAAAAGATTCTCATTTTGATTCTTTCATCATCAATTTCCATGTATTCAAAGGAATCCTCCGTCTTATCTACATGATGTTGGGCTGTGATGGATTCCTTAGCGGTGAAGTGTGGGATTTTTGATTGATAATCATTGGGCAAGGGTAACAAGGGCTAAGGTAGAACCAGAGGAGTGTACCAAGATGCCAGGATAATGTTCTGATGAGGTATAGGGTTGGCTTGAACAATTGGTATTTGGATGACAGGAATATTAGGACCAGCAGAAGTCTGTTGGGAAGATCTAGGGTGGGAGAGCCCCAAGTTTTGAATGAAGTGGATATCAAGTGGTGTAGATGGAGGAGATCCTCTGTCCCTAGGCTGAGGGTCTGGCTAGTCTAAAGTATTGAATGACCTTGTTCTAAGTAATTTGTTTGGCAGGTCTAGGTCAAGCTGAAAGTGTGATAGAGTTGTTATGTTTTCTAGTGCAGAATTAGCTCTGTGAATATGGCTGGAAATAGTTGATCTTTTAGGTGTAGAATTTCCCCTGAGGATGCTCTCCGGATTGTCAACTATT
The DNA here is from genome assembly GCA_034641835.2 of Pinus albicaulis. Lineage (NCBI taxonomy): Eukaryota > Viridiplantae > Streptophyta > Pinopsida > Pinales > Pinaceae > Pinus > Pinus albicaulis. The sequence continues at coordinate 336,178,936 of CM076573.1, forward strand.
TCAGGTGGGTTCGGGTTGGGATAAGCTCTTGTGTGAATGGTTCTAAAACCCAGACTGTTGTTTCTTAGCCAAGCAGCTTAACCCTATTTGTTACTTCTACTGTGGTTGATGTTGTCTTAGAGGCTGGTCTCCCAGTGGAGTCTTATGTGAAACCAAGTTAATCAGCAGGCCTACTGATCACCAGTGGAGTCTTTGATCTTTTAGGAACTATGGAGTCGCCAGGTGGAAGGTTTAGGGTATGTTAAAGGGTTACACTATCCACCACAGTGCTCAGGCACTATCACCTTTCAAGGATTACCTCAAAACACAACAAACTCTAACCAGAGATTGACTAGGAGGGCATTTACCAGATATGTCACCTCCCAAAGAGGATGAGATCCAGAGGCTACTTGGCCCTGTCCAGGCTCTGTCTAAGAGTGCAATAGAACACAACAAATGACACTGAGGCAGTCCGAGAAGAGGTGTGACTAACTGCCAACCTAACCAGAGATTGTGGGTTTTGAATGCCTAGGGATGTTCAAATTGTAATGCACTCGATATTCCCCAGCGGAGTCACCATTATGTTGGGGTTCCCATGTTTTGGCCAGGTTTGCAAGACCAAAATATGAGACAACATAGAACCACTTTTAGACCTTAGGATCTAGCCCTCCTAGGTCTAGAGAGGGATCTCTCTATGATTTTCAAAGTGCATGTATTTGAAGCTCTTAAGTTATGATTTTAGGCTAGTTATAGGCTCAGGGTTGTTTATTTGATTGTTTGTGTTTGGTTGTTGGGAATCAGGAAAGGAACGTCCAATATAAGACAAGTATGAGCATAGAGGGAATTAGGTAGAGATAGATAACTCAGGGAACATCAAGGCCATTGGGCAATGGAGTCAAGAAAGGATTTACTTGTGTTCAATGTGCAAGCTTTCAGTTGGGCTAGTCATCTAGAGCATTTGGATCTTAAAGATGATATTTGGAATGGGACATTAAGGACTGAAAATGAAAGGAGGAGAACTAGCCAATTCTGTCTATAGATCAGGCCAGAGGTCATTTAACTCCAGGCCTACTTGGAAAAAATCAGAGGCAATACAAGGGATCTTGGAAAGGCTTAATTGAGATGGAAAGATCCTAGTGAGGCAGAGACAAAGTTCTAAACCTCCCAGTGTTCTCAACTCATTCAAATAAATCCTAACAAGAACATCTAAACATAGATTTCATTAATTCATACATCAGAGAGCAGGCAATGACACCCACTACACTAGTTAAATCAATTGAAATCAATATTCATATACACATGTAAGCAGAAAACATAAAAGGTTGGGAGAGCAGCAACATAAGGTACCTATCGAGGGTAAATCTTATGCCAAACTTCTGATGCGAGCCAGTAGAAATGGAATGAAATGAAATCAGCACAGAGATAGGAAAACATCACCATTTGCTTTATATCAGGATCCAAAGAAACGTGCTTGTCATATTAAAAAAAACACCAATCAGGTACATTCATTGCCCATAGCTTGAACATTCAGTCTGAATACATCTAATCTCAGCCTATCTCACAATATTACACAGAGAACTTGTCTCAAGAGGAAAATGCTTGCATTTCTCTGATATCTCATCAACAACCCTTACAATAATTTCCTTTTGTGTTTTATAGCCGAGAATGAACAGAAGATCGACTGAGGGGGTAGGTGAACACTAAATGTAACATTAAACACAAAAATGAATGGAGGGCCGAAACCCATTCTGTTTGACTGCCGAGTATTTAATCTCTGTCACCCGCTTTGTGAAAGAGTGATCTTCTCCGGATATGATCTTGACATCTTTCGACTGTAGTACTCCTGGTGCTTTGAAAAAAAATAAAATAAACTACTGAGAGGTCTGTCATATAAATGCTCTGGCAGTTTTGAACTGTTGTTAGGGTGGAAATTCCTTCAGGGACATTGTGCATAATAAAAGCTATATGGGCGCCCTGTACTTGATGAAGAAAAACATTCTGCTGACGAATAAACCCTGATGTTACCTTTTACTCATGCTCAGGACCTTCTAATTGATCCTCGGGGTCTTCAAACTGGTGCTTTGCCTCTTAAAATACTGTTTTAAGGCTCAGGATCTTCTTTAGCGCGCCTCAATCTCCTTTTCTTTGTACTGAAACACTTTGCCACTCCATTTCGCTTCTGACAGGTTAGATCGGGCTTTTAATGATGCTGGAAGGTTTTCGGTGTTGAACTTTGGCCTTCTTCAATGCAAGACCTGTTTTCACCTTCCTGGGTCATTCCTTTTATAAATTTTGCCTCCGTAGATGATCTTCTTTGATTTCAATGTCACTATAACAGGGGGGTGCATCATGGTGGTTTCTTGCTTCTTCGAAACCTTACAAAACACGAAAATAGTGAGGAAACAATGGATGGGGTGGCGGATGATGTGGAGGTGGAGAAAGCAGAGTGCGTACGGTGACATGGCTGAGAAATGCAGAGGAACAATGGAAATCTACCCGCGCAGGTGGTTCCAGCGAAAACGAATGAAAAACATTAAAAAACACGAAAATGGACCGATTATACATAATGGAATGGGCGAAGGTACGGAGGGTACACGTGGAGATGACGTGGTGAAACGGGAGACAGGGGAACATTCAACGGCGGAGGAACAAAACTAGACCGTCGATCGCGGTGGGGATCAACGGCGGAGGGCGACGGACGGCGGGCCATAACATGGGTTACCGTGTGCGCAACTCTAGCGAATGATGGCCGTTGGATGAGTGATCTGAGATCTAACGGCTGACAGCGATTTCGCTGGGTGACCTGGGCCGAAAGATAATGCGCGGGGAGAAAGCAGTTTTGCCGTCGTACAGAAGACACGCGTCGGCAGCTATATGGAATCGTTGGGTGCTTGGGGAAAACCACTTGCCGCGCATAAGTGGTGCGAAATAAACCGGGTGGTTTGGAATAGCGCACGACGGGGTCCACTGGTTGGGGAGGTTCCAGACCGCTAGATTAATCGTGAAATGGACGGCGATGGCACGGTGTAGGAAATGAACGGGGAAACACGGGGAGCTGCAGATTAAATGGTGGCCATCCGATCTGTCAAGATCGACGGTCGAGGACGCGCCCGATGAACAAATACGATGAGCACCTTTGGGGTTAGCGGGTGGTTCTGGCACTGGATTTCATGGAGGAGAAAGGCGCGGGGCTTATGCGGAAGGGGCTGGGCCTATTATATGGTTGGAAGTGGGTTTTTAACCCATTTTCAATGGAATTTATGATTTTTGGCCCATTTTCAAAGTGTTTTAAGGCTAGCCAAGGGCAACGATAGGGAGATGGAGGGGGAAAATGGGGAAACAAAGGGTGTGGGCAGAATCTGAAGGGGATTTTGGAGGGGTTTAGAGGGTGGGGGAAATAGAGGGGAACCGAAACACTTTGACAGAAGGTGGAAAAAAGGGGGAAAAAGGGACATTTTGCAGGGGTACAAGGGGTAAATGCAAGCCTTAGGGAAAGGAACCAGCAGAGGAGACTTATATAAGGTAAAGCACTGAGATACCTCAAGGATGATGTGTCTTCAGGGGAGATGCATTCCTTGAAGGTCTCCAAAATGACATAGCCCCCAGCTTGCTTGTCAAGAATTTCATAGGGGGGCTAACAGTGCTGAGGGTTTGGAGGCCATCCAAGGCTGACACAGAGGCTTTCAAGGGCTTCAAAGGCTGACGTAGAGCCTTTCAAGGGTAGTGCTGGGGTTTCTAGGCCTAGATTTGGCTGAGGGTGTGGATCAATCATTATGTTGGCCCTATATCAACCAATGAGCTGTAGATCTAGATTTTTCTCTGTCGGGTTTTCCAGATTTGGAACCCAGAGATGTGTATTTAGAAATATTCTTAATGCTAGGACCCTCTAGCAGCCAGAGACTGGTTTTCCCACAATGGGTTTTTCCGGGGACTATTTGTCCAGAAATAACAGTGTCACTTTGTCAATGTGTGCATGCGCTTATTATAGATCTGAATTGGTAGAGATTTGTTATGTGTTTTTCTTCGATGTTAATTTGAATTTATTCAGTTGATAACTTATATAATTAGGAGGAGCATAACCGGATTAATAGTAATAATTCCTACATAAAGTATAAGATTCAGAAATTTCTACAATTATAGTGCAACACAAACATCTCATGCAATCGGTTCTGCCAATTTTCTAGTTCTTCATCAGAGTCTAAAAAGCATGAGTTATCCTTCTCCAACTTAAGACTTCCATCTGCTGTTGGATTAATCCAATCTTCTTCGCACAAGGTCAACTTATAGATTTGATAAATCTCATCATCAATGCATACCAGTTATGTATATCTTTATCCTTCTACCAGATCTAGAGGAATGATCACCCTGACTCCAATTCTTTCAAATCCCATTCTCCTTTTCTTCAAATTTATAACACCATCCATGTCAATAGCCCGGTCCAACCCTAGTAGTGCAGGATAAGGATCAGTATCATCTACAATTTGTATGAATTCAAATTTTGTTATCACCTTAACACCCTCGATACTGACCACAACTTGCGACAACCTCCCTAATGGAATGATCTTCCACTAATTGGCCATGCGCAGTTGAATGGTAGACCATTTCAGCTTCAGTTCTCCCATGCACTACCATGTCTGCCTAGGTAGAACATTAACATCTGATCCCAAATCTAAAACAACCTGGTCCATCTCATAAGCAACAATTTGTGCGGTCATTCACATCTCCCTACCCGTCCTTTTCTTATTTTTGTATATTTTGTTGATCGCTCGTTGTTCTACTAATGGTTGGCCTTTTTTGTGAAATTATCTATTGGAGCCTAGAGATTTTCTACTGCCTTTTTGTTGCATAGTAACTTCATACATGCTTGTAGAAATGGTTTGATCTCTTCATCTCCTCCTACTTCCTTCGTTGGTCTACCTAAATTTGATGCGCTTTCTGATGAAAATTCTCTCTGCGCTTCAACAAAAGTCTCCTTAGCGTGCTGAAGATTAATTTTTTATTTTTTTCAAGTGCCTTACGAATCCATACATCAGTGGTCGGTTTCTTTCCTTTATCTTCATTGGTGGCTACATCACTCCTAGTAACCACATTCACACTGGGATCTTATTCACAATTTTCTATGCGAACCATCTAGAGATTTTGCATTGGGGTCAATATAGGACAATCCTCTATGAAATGATAAAATTTCCTACAATACCCGTAGGACTGTCATGCTGGATTAGGACAGTCATGCGCATAATGACCAGCATATCCACAGTTATATAAAATGACTTGTCCTCTTCCTCAACTAGTTGATCCACCTCCTCGGCCTCTTCCTCTTCCCTTAAAGCCTCCACACCCCGAAGGGGATGCTGGTGATGTAGGCTCAACCTGCATTCTATATATCTAATCAGTGTTATCTAACATCATATCATAAGTGCAACAATGTTGCTCATCATGCCCTAATGATGAAAAAAATATGCAAAACAACTGCTTCAAGTCAGGTTGATACTCTCCTATCCTTGGGCAAGAATTTGTGTCATGTAATATAGCAAGCTGACATATTGTACACCATATAGGATTCTTCAATGGACTAGGACCTCTAGCATTCAAATAACTGTTAAAGACAAGACATTGATCTGTATGGTGCCCAGAAGCTTTACATTTTATACACCAAAATTCTACGCAGACTTCCTTGCCTTTTTCCTTATGCAGACTTTGAATTTATAGATGCATGGCTTCCAAATGATTCTGGATATGTTGAGTCCCAAGTGTGATAGGCGTTGGGGTAGCCTCCAGCTTAATTGCAACCTCCACAACCTCAACCTGTGTGGAAATATTTTGCTGACCTAAGGGTTGGTGCAGATGCAGAAGCAACATAACAATGAACCATTCCTTATGTTGAGTATCATCAATAACAAATCCACCATCTCTGATGGTGCACTTCAGTCTCTGATCGGCCTCCCATATAGATTCATTAGCTAACGAATATCTTGCATTTCTATCACTAGCTGCACGTATGACTTAGGCTTCTTAAGATGCTCTTTTAGGGCATATTTTATTTCATCTAAGGTGGAATTAGGGTTTGCTTGAGCATACTTGATGTACCAATCTAATGCGTAATCTTGGAAATAAGTAGCCAGTTGTGCCTTCCTAATATCAATATTGTTAATCTGTTGAGCCTTCCATATGACCTCAGTCACGAACCAAAAGTGTTTAGTATCATCATTACCACTGCCTCTGAAATTAGGTAACTTCATTAACACAACCATATCTACTTCTCGGGGAGGCGGGGGAGTAGAGTTGGTGGTGGGGATGAACTACGTGGTGGTGTAGGTGTTCTGTGATGTGAGTGTAGAAGTGGAGTGGATGGACCTGGGAAAAGACTCAAGGGTTTTTGGTTTGATGAACCTTCTTATTTAGAATCACTAGAGCTATTAACTTATGGTTCACCTTCACTATCATATCTAGGCTTCAAAGGGCTATAAATAAAATTTTATGAATCTTCATGGTACAATTTTCCACTGTACATAGTCGGTCCTCTTCGTGGCATTCAAGAAATATGTTTGCAAGAGAGTTTTGTTCATATAATAGCATTTTCAGCAAAAATTTCAGAGAGCGCAGGAACTTACCTCTAGGGCCTTTGTAAAACCTCCATTCTGCTTCAGAATAGGACAAAAATTGATCAATGGAAAATTCAGTCACAAATCCTCCCAAGAGGCGATCGATGTAGTGCTCTAATGCAAAGGTGATCTTATTGTCTAGTTTCTATACTTGCTGAATCAATTCAAGAGTCAAATTAGTGACTGCGTCATCCCTTACATATTTATTTAATTCAACCAAGCACGAAAACCACTCCTGCAACTTGTTTGTGAAGGAGCAACAAAATATCTCATGAACTTCTGTATAGATATATATTTTTGTATCCACTTTTCTTCAGATAGCTTGGTACTTCAATTCTCTTGAAGTGCGAATTCAAGGATATTTCTATCAAACCAATCTTGTAACTCGTTGCACGAAGGGTGCCACAACATCAAATCTCCCTCAAAATGATGATCCTGGTCCTGACAACATAACCATTTGTTGGCTTGAGGGGTCTTGAACCAAGTTCAGATTTTATGAATAAACCAATGAACCCTCCTACTATTGGCCCTTTCGACAATGACCTGCTTGTGTATATCAAAGTCTTACCTGAAGTAGTATCAGGGGGTGTTGGAACTATGCCTTCGCACCCTGAGCGAGAAAATAATGAAGTGGTCCTAAGAATATCAAATGCAAACTTATATCAATTATAGATATATGTGCGTAACATAATAAAGCATAATCACAGAATGTGTGCAATCCTTAACAGAACAAGACAGAGTCACAGATCGCTTCAGCGTAGATAAGCATAATGCAACTAGATCCATATATAAACAATGAAATTAATTAAGCAAATTTTATCGATCATAAATAAGCATGCATAACCATAACTGATATTTTTTCACAATAATCAATAAGAAATACAGAAACAATGTGATCTCAATGGAACAGAAACAATAAATAACTCAGATTCATAACACGGTAATTTCGCCAAAATATGTCCTCTGGGTTAATTCATATCCTTTCAATAAATATCAGACTTTCCATTACATACAAACTTCTGCACACACAACCAGGGCTAGTTCTTCGCACCCATAGCTTGCAGGAGCCTCATAACCCAACCCAGCCGCATACAGATCATAATCTCATATCATCCTTAGTTTTCCAACTACTTTTCTTAGACTCGATATATCTTTTCATATACTTCTTTTGTGTAGATACTATGGTATCAAACCATGGTTTGAGGCCCACATTTTACGCTTAAACCCATTTACATCAAAATTAGGGACTTTGACCCACCCCAAAGCCCATTGACTCATTCGCGCAGCACGCATATACAAAATTACATCAAGAAGTGTGCCTCAGGGGACCCCGCTCCAACACACCACACTGGGAAACTCACATTCTTTGCATGCATGAGCTATTTTAGGTTGATAGATTACTTATCTGGATAATAACTGAGTGTGATTGGAGTTACACTGCAAACTTGACCTTCCACTAGTTTCTCCAACAGTTGGAACTAGTTTAACTCACCATAACTCAATTTAACTGAATTAAATTTCTACAACTAAAATTAACTCACCATAGGGTCCTAAAATTTAGGAACCCAATGCACACAATTGAACTTCATGCCCCTAACTCAAATTAACTGAGCTGGACTCCTATTTTTTTTGAATCAACACAAGTAAGATGAACTTGAACTCATTAACTTGAATTCAATGTTCTTAACTGAGTGACAAGAGCCATGTCACCTCAGTTAACTCCTGCAAGTTGTCTGTTGTTGTGGAATTTTTAATTGCCTCAATTTGATTAAGGAAAATCAAAATTGAGACTTTCTTGTTGCATTTTCAACACAACATGGCAGTCATTTAGAACATGTTTCACTTCGTCATGTGTGAGACAACATCGAAGAACTAAGTTAGCCCTATGGAAATACAAGGTATCCTTCAACACTAAGTTGTGCTTTGCATGGTGGCAGATAAGTCTGATCGCATGCTAAGTTCAAGGTTTTACCAGATTCTTTGTTCATGCGGGAAGTGTTACATTGGCCAAACAACTTGTCCCTTCAAAGCTCACCTTAAGGAGCATATAATTGATACCAACCATCCTTGTCTATGAAAATCTTCCATTGCTTGACACTCTTTTAATTCGAAACACCTTATTTGTTTTGACCAATCCAAAATCCTCACCCCATTTCCTTTTTACAACTCTGTTATCCCCATGGAAGCTCTCAAAATCAAGAAGCGGCCCAAAAACTTCAATAGAGAAGATAACTTTAAATTGAGTCAAGCTTGGAAACTCATTATTCATTGCTTGCTCATTAATATTTTTTCTAACTTTAAATTGAGTCAATCTTGGAAACTCATTATTCATTCCTTGCTCATTAATATTTTTTCTTCCCCCTTTCTCCATCTCCCCTCTCTCGCGGCCTAATCTCCCTTCTTGCCTTTTTCCATCCTATTTTGTTTTCAATTCCTTTTCTTTTCTTATTTTTACTATTTTTTCTAATCTTCCAATCTCAATCTCCCCTTTTGTAATCTCAATTCTTATTTAATTTTCTTATCTTCATTTTATCTTTATTATTTTATTGATTTTACTTCTCTTTAACCTTACCTTACCTTTCCCTCTTTCCTTGCTATATCTATTTTTCATCCCTATTCTAATTTGAATTTCCAAGTATATATATATATATATGTTTTCAATCAATTCTTCTTCCCCTCTTTTTGATTTACCCTAATTCCTTCTCATGGATGATATTTTTTTCATTTAATTTATTTAATTCAAATAATTTTTATATTGTTTATTTGTTAAGTTAATAAAATATTAGATCTGGAACATTCTTATTTTTAAATTAATGAATTATTAGATTTTAATTAAAAAAAAACGTTTTGACTTTTTCTTAAATCTATTACCATTTTTAACGGCTAATTGATATTATTATCTATTTAAGGCTTATTAGCAGTAGTTTGCTCTCTGGCCCATGATGACGGGTAACGTGTTAAAAATCCTACCCACAATTTCATTCGAAAAACCTCTACAAAATGAACGGTAGTATAAATCTTCACTCTCTTAAATATTTTATATGTCTGGAATAAAATCTAATTTTCTATTTATATAAATAATTTTTAAATATATAAATATTAAATATATTTGATTTATTTTAATATAACATGCCACACTTTATCTATAAATACATTAACAAAAGCTTAGCCTAACTATGAGATTAATTTAGGTATGAAAATTTTGTAGTTTTAGTCATGACATTAACTTTGAATGTTTTTTATTATAGTTTGAAGGGTGGAAAATTTAGCACTGAAAATGCCACACCAGCCATGTATGCTTTATGTCGGTGAGCAGAAAAAATCGGGTTTGTATAATATATGAAGCAAAAATTGAACGATAAGGATGTTAGATTCGCTGACGTAGGTTTAGTATGTACAATTTCCAACTTCATCCAAAACCCAAATTTGGCAACCGTGGATAAACTTAGAAGTCTGCCTCGTCCTTTCGATGCTGTTCAGATTTAGAAGTATTTTTGGAGGGCGAGCTCAAGGATTTAGGCGCGAGCCGAGGTTGAAATCAGAGTGATGCGTGGAACTATAAGAGGAGTCGTTAAATTTGAAGATGGTTAGTCTGATTTATCTCTTACTAACGTTGTCACGGTGCCGTTAAATTTGGAGATCGCTAAGTTTGGTTTATTTTTCTCTAGCGTTCTCACAGAGCCGTCAAATATGGAGATGGCTAAGTCTGGTTTGCCTTTGACTAACGTTCACAGCGCCGTTATATTTGGAGATGGTTGATATAATTGGCCTTTCTAGAGTTGATACAATTTTGCTCTCTGGTCAAGGTTGTGATATTTTATTTTTAATGTTGTGTACCCTTATGGGCCTACTATCCCACTTGCCTCCATGTGGGAGGTCACTGCCACTTTTTGTTGAGATTTGATTTATTCTCCCTATCTTGAGTTTGGTGCTGGAAATGATGTAATGTAATGTTCGGTTTGTTTTGACATGGCAGACCATCTCCATTGTCCTAGTAAGTGGGTGTGACCGTGGCCTTGGCCCCTTCTGTAGGCCTTTTGCTTCTTACCTATAATAATGACAGCATTTGTCAAGTTCAGTCACTTGGATCTTGTGTAGACTTTGTCTCTGGTGAAGAATTGATAGATTGTTCTTTGGGCCCACAAGGCTCCATCTTCAATGTCACTTCACTTCAAACTTAGTAGTTGTTTTTTAGCCTGTGGAAATTATTTCCTTTGTGCAGTTTTTTGGGCCCATTGTGCTCCATTGTCATTGTCACTTCACTTCAGACCCACAATATGTAGTTGAGTTTTTGGAAACACCTGAGCTACAATATTCATATGTACTCTTAGGGTTAGTACATGTCATCCAAGTGTTCACAACCCCTAGTACTTATTTAGATGCTCTCCATTTTTCTTCTGTAAAAGGTATGGCACTCAAGAGTACACAGTGGTGTGCACGGTCTAGAGTAATAAGTTGCATGGGTGACATCAGTCATCATGGGGTTTACTTCAACCTTAGCTAGTGTGTGGCTTCAACAAGTGTGTGTACCTTGGGATAGGCATGTTACTAAATTTTACTTGATGATGCAGATTGTGCAAGCAAATTTAACTGTTCGGAAATAATGGAAGTAGCATCACTTTCTCGTTATGGCCTAATGTTTTATTTTATATTTTTTATTAATAGCCAAGGTTTTATTTACATGAAAGGTTTATTTTGTAAATTATTATGGGTACTTGGTGATTTAATATGTGAGATTTGTGGAAAAAGCAGAAGCCTTAAATGAAATGTCTCATCCGTAAACTTAATTAGTTTTTGAGTTTTTGTTATATTTGTTTTTGGATAGGACATGATATAGAAATATAAATTTATTTTTAATTTTATATTAGATTATATTTTGGTGAAATATTTGGTATAATGTTTTGAAATTTTACATTATTAAGTTATTATTATTTATTTTATGATTTGTTGGTTAATTAAATGTGTTAGGTGGCATAATTTTTTTTTTTAATTGGTTTTTTCTATATTAAAAAATAAATTAATATATTATAAAAATAAAGAAATTATTTGCTTATTGTTATATTTTTTTTTAGGTTTGATTTACAGGGAATTTGAACATTGATTTCATGGTCTACAAAATACTTCATAACATGACCACCATATGAGCACTTAATGTTTTATATTAGTTAATATTTAATTATTTAATATATTAATTTTTTTTTTCTATTAATAAGAGGTTTCATTTCTTTGTAGTTTGATTATTATTGCTGATTTTAATATTTTTTTTTTTTTTTGTTATTTTCTCATGATTTTTCCTATTTTCAACTCAACTTTTGTTACTTAGTTATGGATTTATATTTAGAAAACGAGTCATTTTTCCACAAAGAAAAAGATCTCATGCACCAATTTAATGTTTGACTTCACCATGACATTATTATAATTATAATTATTATTATTATTATAAAAATTTGTATTCATATTTAAATCTGAGTTTTGGGTATAACCTTACATAAATTTTACAAAAATGGATATGCCACCCTATTATAATCAATTATTTATGTATTCCTAAAAGCAAAAAAATGCTAGTATAAATAGGATGTAGTTCTACAATATCTGTTTGTGCAAAGTTTCTAAAATACTCCTAGAAGTTTGCTTGGTTTCGTAAACATCCTAAATCTCATAAGCATTGATTTCAAAACCTCCTTGTATTATAACTCTATCCTAGACAGAAACCAATACATTAAGATTAGGAAGATTAGGAATGCTTCTTACTAAATGGCTTACTAAATTTCCAATAGAAGGAGAGCATAGATTCATTTGCACATCCTTTGGTTATTGGTGCATGCTAACTCTCTCATCTTCAATGCTTTGGATTAACATCTTGTGAACTGTTATCATCTCCATTATTGAAGTGATGCTAGAAACCCATTAGTTATTGCTAACTCTCTCATCTCAATGCTTCGGCTTAACATCTTGTGAACTGTTATCATATCCATTATTGAAGTGATGCTAGAAACCCATTAGTTATTCTTTAATTATTATTTGAGGATATTCGTCTACAACTGTAGTTGCTACTCCTTTAGTTATTCCCAAGTTGAGTTGTCATTTCCTTGCTCATTGGCCATGGATTCATCAATTCTTTGTTCTCCACATTGATGGGATCCTTCCAAAATCGTAGGAGAATGGATAACAAAATGAGTATCATGCAATTCAAATTGCAAGCCCCAATTTAAAATAACTTCAAAATTTAACTCCACTAATAAAATGATGCAAAAATAAAATTTTACTGTATTACAAAAATAAAAGAATTATTCGCCTAATGTTTTATATTAGTAACTAGGTAAATATTTAGTTATTTAATGCATTATTTTTGTTTTTTCTATGAGTGATTTTCTTTTCTTTTCTTTTTTCAATTTTATCGCCTTTTAACTTTAATCCTTTTATTTTATATTGTATTTTTTTCATGGTTTTTCTCTTTCCAACTCAACTTTCATTACTTAACTATGGCTCTATTTTTAGAAGACATGTCCCTCATCCCACAAAGAAGGGGATTTCATATACCAATTTGATGTTTGACTTCACTGTGCCCTTTTATTATTATTGTAACGGAAATTTGTGTTCGTATTTAAATATGTGTTTGGGGTGCAACTTTACATCAAAATTTTACAAAAGCGGATATGGAAAGGTATTATAATCAATTATTTCCATATTCCATAATGAAAAAAAGAGTCATTCTAAATAGATTTCAGTTTGATAGTATTTAGTTGTGTGAACTTGCCAAAATACTCCCATAAATTTGCAAGATTTGTAAATCTTAGAAGTAAGAGTGTTAGGTCCTCCATGTATTCTAACTCTATCATGGATAGGAAATTGGCACATTAAGATCAATAATGTCTATCACTAGAGGGCCTACTAAATCACTAATAGAAGCAGAGCCTAACTACCTTTGACATAGATTAGGATGCTAGACCATTATATTTTCTATTCCTTGAAACACATATTCCCATACCAATTTTGTAAAATTGCATTTTGCAAAAATATGGTGGATAGATTAATTACTATTTTAAGAATGAGGACAATGAAAACTTCAACAAATTCCTCTTTTCCCCAAGTTCTCTACTATGAAAATTTTATGATAAGAAAGAGTCCAATAGAGTATTTTAATCTATGTAAATCTATTCATGTTCCAAATGTTTTTGTCTAGAGCCTTGATTTTTTAGGAGGGCCATGACGAAAGAGAAAATTTAAATATCCCTCTTTAACTATATATTCAGATGCTATCCATCCCCTTGAATCCTTTTCTTCATAGTGAATCGATATATGGCCTAAAAGTAAGCCTTATAAAGTGTGAATGATCACTTTTAAGTGTTATCGCACTTCTCTTAATGCCCCATTCCAATGACCATCCTCTGACTAGGAGAGACATATGTTAGATATTTTTTTCTCATATTAGCTAACCACTCTCGTAGGGGGATAAGAGTCCAAATTAATCCTAGTGGTCAGCGGCCAATTATACCTCAAATCCAAATATTCATTTTTCTTCCATTCCTTAACATCCAAGTAAGGTGATTTTTTATTAAGGGTGTTGTTTCTCTAAAAAACTTCCAAATTGACAATACTCCGCTAGGACAAGTTGGAGAGTCTAGGAATGATTTCCTATCCCCATTCAAGTATATGTTGTTGGCATATTAGTGTTACCAATGATGTCACTTGATGTATGCCTTGCAATCATGAGATTTATTCCTGGTATCGAGTCCTATGAATGCTTTTATAAGGTTTTCATGGCATCTTATGGCTTGTAGAAGGTTTTCATGATGTCTCAAGTTTACTCCTCAAGTTGAGCTATAAATGCATTTGAAGAAGGATTCCTTATATGGAGTAATGCAAGTGATCTGTTGATAACACAAAAGAAAAATCTGCTAGGGTGTGTTATAATGCACTTTATGAGAGAAGGGGGTGCATTATACATGTTAAGTGATTTTTTTCATAATTTTGTGTGCACCCAAGATGTTTCCAATAGTTTTTTCTCCTGGTTTTTTATCAAAAAGTTCGAGGAGGTTTGTCTCTTTTCTAGAATATGATTATAGTGGAAAAAAATCTCTTATTTAATGAATATAGCAGAAGATCAAGTCAAGGAGTAAATTTCTATGAACTAGAGAAATTCCATTGTATGAACAAATTTGTTGAGTTTTACATCACTTTGATTGAATTTACTAGTTTAATCACTCCATAAAACTACTTAAAGGAGAATGATATGAGGATTTTATGTTGAATCTTTTGTGTGTGTGAGAGTTGATATGCTTTGTATGCTAAGAGGAGAATAATTTATTTTTCAATGGCTATAGAAGATTAGTGCAAAAATCCATAATATTTTCAGAGATCAGATAACAACTGTTATTCATAATTTTGTACAAGAATGGAAGACTTGATTGATAATAATTTATTTTATCTCTCAGAGAAGTGGTTTAGTGGTAGCTGAAGGGTTATCCATACGAGTTATCATTTTTATTTGCAGTTGTTGTTTCAATCTAAAATTTCCTTGTAAACTTCAAAACTATTTTTTTATTGAGGTTGTGGCCTCAAGTAAGTGAATCCTTATAGTTTTATTGTAGGAGTTGTGGATTCTAGTTGGTTGTGGCCAATTGAATCCATTTTGAAGGAGTAGGGGCTCCTTGATAGTGGAGACTAGCTAAAAAATGTAAATGAGAAACTTTCTAATTAATAAATGTGTAACTAGGTTCAATCTTCATAAGTATGAAATATAATTTTTATTATTGTAAATTATAAAATGAAAGAAAATTTATTATTATTATTTTGGAGCATGGGTTCCATGCTCAAGGACTTTTTTATAGATTAAGAACCCATTGAATGCTTCTAGGGTTTGTCCTAGGTCAAGAAGTCAAAAGAGTCATTGTCATAAGTTGAAGACCCCACGGGGCACATTTTAACTTGTAAAGAAAATTATTTTTTTCCTTAAAAGTGTCGGAATACCCTCCAAGTCCAAGTCAGTCTAGCAACTGCCAATTCATCCTAAAGGAAGAGCCACATCCACCCTTTAAGAGCCTATTAATAGAATATAACTTATCCTACTTGAAGCACACTCACTGACCATTCATTCTAGTGAAGGAAGAGGAAGGAGAAGGTAGTGAAGAAGAAGGAGGATGAAGGATATTTTTGTTTGGGATAATTTTCTCTCACATGTGCTAAATAGGACAAGGGTTCCTAAAACAGATATAGGGCTTATATCTACAAGTTTGATCTTGGAGAAAAGGAGGCAAAGAGGTCAAGAGAAGGTCACCAAGGGTCACTCTCAAGCTCCATAAGTCAGAGAAAGGAAAGTGAAGGTAAAAGGAAGGCTCTATAGGAAGATTAAAGTTCCCAAGTGTGGCATAAACAATTGTAGGGAGGACAAAATTTTCAGATCTGCAATAGGAGGTTGAAAAACGTGTAGCAAGAGGATGGAAAAGTGCTAGTGGAAGAGATTTCACTGGGTTTGATTAGATCGAAGTTAGCACATCATCCTAAGAGGTTTGTCTTGGTATTGGAGGGTATTGGTCTCATTCTAAAGGTCATGGAATTATTCAGTTGAATAATTTATAAGAAAGAGAAGATATTTACGGGTTTTCCTCTCAAGGGGAGAGGTTTTAGCCCTAGATTGTGGCCTATATTCTGTGTTCTTGTTCTTATTGTTTTGGAAGTTATTTGATGATTAACACATATAATAATATGGAAAAAATAAGATAAGTAAAATTCCATCACAAGTAGTTATCAAGTAAAGATAATTAATTATAAATAATTTCCCTATAGAATTCTCAACATGCTTTCAGAGCTAAGGTTAGCTAAGTACATCATGAATATCTCCATTACATTGAAGAAGTTCATCAAGAAGTGTTCAAAGGTAGCAAGTTATCTCAAGAAATGTATCAAGGAAGAATTTTGTCTCCTATTCTCTACAAATAAGGAAGTAATCAAGGAAAAATATAAAGATATCTTCTCGACACTCATTGGCACATTCCAAGATGAGAGAATTTGGGTAATTGATAGTGGTGCATCTAGGCGCATGACAGGTCATCAAAAATAATTGAAGACTTTATCCAAGGGAATATATTGTTACTCAGTGGAACTTGGATATAACAAAATCTATCCCATTAGAGGTATTAGATCAACCTCTATAGAGCTAGAGAATGGAAGCAACATTCACCTCAACAACATCTTCTCTGTTGTAGGTTTTCATAAAAAACTGCTTTCCATTTCAAGTATAGAAGATAATGGTGATAGAGTAGCTTTCATTGATGGAAAGGTTGTTGTATAGACTAAACAATAAAACATAAATAATGTTAGAGTAATTGGTATTTGAGAAGGAATAATTTACAAACTGATATCTCCTCAAGCTCAAGCTTTGGTTCACATTGAAATTAGCCCATGTAAACTATGGCATAGAAGATTTGGTCATCTTCATTTCAAGATCCTCCCAACTCTAAGTTCCATAGTATATGGAATATACCTGAATTGAAAGAAGATCACAAAGGAGTATGTAAGGGATATGCATTGGGTAAGAATACCAAGAGACCATTTGGAAGCAATGCTTCACAGTAAAAATAAATATTGGATCTCATTGACTCTGATGTATGTGTTCCTATGACTCATAAAACACTTAGAGGTCATCTATACTATGTCACATTTATATATTATCATTCAAGAAAGACCTGGGTTTACTTAATGAAAACCAAAGACGAATTATTTGCAAAATTTCAAAAATTCAAATCTCAGGTGGAGAACCTTACAAAAAGAATAATCAAGATATAAGATCTGACAATGGAGGAGAGTATAGATCCAAGGATATTATAGAATTCTATAAGGATTTTTGGATTAATATGGAGATGATAGTACCATATGATCCTAAACAAAATGGAGTTGCAGAACGAAATAACCGATCCATTGAAGAGAGTGTAAAAGTTATGTTACATGCTCAAGATATACCAAAATTTCCATGTGGAGAAGCCATGAAGAAAATTGTATATATTAAAAATAAAAGTCTGTTGGGAAAAATACTGAGAGGGGGGGGTGAATCAGTATTTAGGACTTTATCAAAATTTTTACCTTTTCACTCTCTAAAACCCATACGCTACTTTTCTGAAGCCAACTAGCGTATACACGCGGATATGCTTCATAAAAATCGCGTATACACATAGATCTAATTATGCCTTTAATTCTTCACTTATATCATTCCATCATTCATTCATTAGATGTTCAATAAACAATAAACATGTGCAGTAAGAACAGAATAAACCATCACACATAAGCATCACACATGAACACCAGGATTTTAGGTGGAAAACCAAGTCGGGAGAAAACCACCGCTGCAGTTGCTCAGCCTTCAATATTTTATTATAGAGAAAACATGTTACAACATATGTGCTGGCGCAGACTCCTACCAGCACGCAGGCACCCACCGCACTGCTACTGTGTGCCTCTCCTGGAAGGGAGCTCCAACCCCCGACTCGTTTACCAGCCTCTCCTGGAAGGGAGCTACGACCCCCCGATCTCGTTTACCAGCCTCACCTGGAAGGGAGCTTCAACCCCCTGACTGAAGGCTACAACCCTCAGCACCTCTATGGACCACGTTTCATCAATTTTCACACTGGATCCAAAGCTTCCTTTAGGACAACACTTGCAGGCCACGTTTCATCATATTTTCAGACTGGACCCTTTCCATACTTTTAAGCACAATCAACCATGAAACAGATACATATAACTCACTGACAGATATCTGTAAACCAGCAGAACAGATCAGACTTTTCTTACCACAGACTTCAGCAAACCCTAGTTTGAATACGCACTTTCCTTTCACTGATGTCGCGTATATACGCGCTTCCGTTCACACAAACCAGCGTATACTTTTGTACATATTACAGAGCTAATTTCATTGCGCATACGCGCTTTCTCTTCAGCGAAGACGCGTATATACGCGCTTCCTCTGCGGCGAACTAGCGTATGGTTCTTCATACATTTAGGTCATTGCAATTCTTCAGAACAGATACATCACACAGATTTAACCCTTTACTTCAGACAGATGTTCGCCATATCTCAGATCTAATCATTCCATAAACAGATCTAGCAAGTACACATGCATTTCAGGTCTAGATACCCTTCTTCATCATTTTCTTCATTGGTGCATCATGCATTCAGATCTATCATTCAACTATAACCCTTTCCATTCAGATATACTTCAGAGAGAAGTATTCATTCAAGCTCAGACATATTGCACCCACTCTAATGATTTGAACAATGAATTTCTTCTCTTTATAATAGTTTGCTTTTCAAGTGCTGATGCCAAACCACACACGCTTCTCTGATAGTAGGTTCAGTCCTCTTGCTTAGACGTAATAATGCCTTAACCATGGGGGCTGGTTTGAAGACATATGGTTACCTCGGTTTTGCAATTTTTGAGCGCTTTTTCCCATACGCACTTGCATGTTGTTATCGCGTGCATACGCGACTTCTCTAGATGTATCCGTAGCAAGTTTCGACATACCCTTTTATTTCATACTTTGACACATACTGACAATTCTTCCATCATTACATTCGTATTCACCGTAGATGCATCGATTTAGTTCATCAAGACATATTCTATCAAGCACAACTTCATCAAGTAGGTTGCCATTATCTTCATTAAGTGGGTTGTCATCAAGGACAACACTCAGCATCATATTGCCAACTAACATCATATCACATCAGATTTACATCATTTACCAAGTCCATCAAGTCAAGAATAACTTCATTAGGTGGATTGCCATTAAGGACAACACATGTCAACAATCTCATGTCTTTAACTTCATTAAGTGTTGCCATCATCGACAACACTGCATCATACTGCCAACACATCACCGTTAGATCTGTTAGATATAACCACGATGGGAGTGTTTATTAACACACAAGAAAGGACATTTAAAGAACACAAATGACACATACCTCCCATTTTTGACACCATTCTTTCTCTTCATTCAAACACCATGTCACTCTCCCCCTTTGACATCAAGGGCAAAGGGCGGATCAAAACCAACATACTCTCCCCCTTTTCTCCTCATGTGGAAGAAGTGTTCTGCAGATCTGATATATACTGAAGTGACCAAGCTCCCCCTGAGTTCATGCTAAATCTTAAAACATATTTTTCAATGGAGTACATGACTCTATGAACTTCCTATCACCAAAGACTCATACTTACATCAAAGATCCAACCAAGTGGATTTACATATGAGATCCAAGTACCCAACCAAGTGGGTTTACACATTTCAACTCAGCTACCCAACCAAGTGGGTTTACAAAATTTGACTCAGCTACCCAACCAAGTGGGTTTACAAATTTGACAAGTCCTTACATGACTGAATATTACAATTTTACATCATGGGTCTCAACAAGACCTTTTCATCAAATTAAAAATATGACCATTTATGACCAATACCAGAAAGACTTCAAAGAACATATTTCAAAATCATCATAATGCCAACAATGCATTATACTCAGCAAAGCTAATGCTCCCCCTGAATCTGTGCATCCAAGCAACCTTTCCATATGACTAAGGCTCCCCCTTAGTTTGTGCATCCTGAACACTTTCACCAACAAATCATCAAGGCATCTTTATCAAAACATCAGAGATCGAAACAATATTATAAGAACTGGAACACCACCAGATATACCAAACAGTATCAGAGATACCAAACAACACTGCAGCTGTGCGGAAGAAAGCTGACCCCAAACAGAAATTTGTCAGCAACCAGACATACGCGGTTTTATGTGCATGAACTCGCGTATATACGCGACTGTGTTTCAGGAAAACCGCGTATCCACTACCATCTTCTATACTTTAACCAGATCTGATCCTCTGTGAGACAGAGACAGTGTTCAGCTACTTTCTGAGATATTTGAATGCTTCCCTGGAATACAGATAGATAGAACAGTGTAGTTGTGTCTTCAAGCGTCATCCAATGGTTGTAGCACAAGCACATTAGTAACCAAGCCTTCAGATTCTTTGCAGCATCAATACAATCTTTCCAAGAGAGATTATCATATCAGAACAACATCTTCAAATATGTGTCAATCATCCATGTGGTCCAATATCACCATGATCTTTAAGATTTAACATGAAGTAACATATGTAGGCAAAAGATCTCAACTATAGTAAAAAACTCTGCATGATCTATTCTAATCTCTGAATCATAAGACTTGCAATTCATCCATGTGTGAGCACAAAAGATACTTTTCAGCAAACAAGGTTCAAAATCTCATCGTAATAAATCATGTACCAAGCCATCATCATTTAAGCATGAGTATCACAATAACCAAAGAATAAGCAGTCATAGTGCCAACAATGCAATCATTAGTATTCAACCTGCTGCTCCCCCTGATCCAGTGCTCCTCAACTTGTGCAACCTGAACACCTTCATCAGCAAGTCATCAGCAACAATCTCTGTATGATTTGTCCTTATCTTTGAATTATAAGACTTTTATCTCAGCAACGAATACTCTTCATCAAATAGCAAACAGGACTCATCCATAATCTTCAACATAAGAAACCAAGTATCATATCATCATTATTTAGAACTGAGAAACTAAGCTGATACTGAGTCAATAATACAGTTATTAATAGTCAGACTGATGCTCCCCCTGAACCTCTGCTCCTGATCTTCAGCTGTCATCCCAATTCTCTTATCATAAGTTCATACGCGACTGTGTCTGTTGGAACTCGTGTGTATACGCGACTTTTGTTCACCTAACCCGCGTATGGAAAGTGACACATTGAAAATTTCTCTTTCTTTCATCTCCCCCTGAACTTGTACTTCCTGTACCTGTCTTCTTCATATCAGATGCTTTGTCAGAAATACATATAACCAGAATAATCAAATTGCTCCCTCAGTGACGATACATTACTAAATATCATAATGTATCCCACATCATTCCTGCAGTCAATAAGAGAAGTAAGCTTCAGAAGCGGATGACTGCAGTAGGGTCAATATTTCCTACGTTTCTGATCGGTCCTCCATCTTTTTCCAGATTTTTTTGAATTTTCTATTTGTGTGCTGGAAGTTATCCAATTTCTCATATCTGTTCAATCTGCATTCCTTTTCTACATGTCCATACTTGTTACAAGAATAACATCTCATGTGTCCAGAGAAATAAGCATAAGAATCATAATGAGTATTTCTAATCTTCCTCCTTTTACAATCAGCTGCTTTATGTCCATACTTGTTACATGAAAAACAATATCCTTTGATGAAACCAAAGTACCTTTCTATGTAGGAACTGTTTGTTTGAGGCTGAAATGATCTGCTCCTGCAATTTGCTGCAACATGCCCATAATTATGACATTTAAAACATTCAACATTATTGACTGATTTCCTTTGAGATTTCATCATTGATGGTTGACCTTTTGTCTCTTTCAACACTTCAGGTTTTGCATTGACATCCTCTGAAGTTTTAGCACTTCCTTGTGAGCTAGATTCTCCTTTAACAGTTTCATGGAAACCAAGACCAAGTTTGATAGCAGGAGACCTTTGATGACTCAGAATATTGTCCAAAATATTAGTACTATCTTGAAACCTCAAAAGTTAAACCTTTTCTTCTAATTTACCTTTGAGAATGTTTACCTCAACCTCCAAGGCTTGACATTGCTTTGTCATGCTTTCTTCTTTCCTTCTTCCATCTTCTACTTGATCCTTTAGATTTAGATTCTCTTCTTTCAACCAATTTTCATTTTCTTCACATGTTTGTTGCAACTCTTCATTCTTCTTATTTGATTTTTCCAGATCTTCTTTGAGAGAGATGATTTCTGCTTCAAGGCCTTCCTTTTCAAATGGTTGTAGAGGTTCCTCATTCTTCTTACTTGATGCTTCAAGATTTACTTTCAGAGATATGTTTTCTGCTTCATTTTTTGCATTCTTCTTATTTGATTTATCCAGGTCTTCTTTGAGGGAGATAATTTCAGCTTCAAGGCTTTCACTTCGATTGGTTACTTCATCCTGCAGTCTTTGATGTATTTCTATCTATCCCTTCATTGTTTCTATCTGTCCATTCATTTTAGAGATCATCTCATTGTAGGCAGATTCCTTCTCATTAAATAATCTTTGTTGATCTTCTTCTAGGTCCACAACATTACTTTCACTATCTACACCATTGCTTGCACAAAGAAGATTACAAGGACCCCAATCACTATCTGATTCATCTTCTTCAATTTCTCCTATACATGTTTTCTGAGATACCTGCTTGCTTCGAGTAGCCTTCTTCTTTTGCTTCTTTTCCATGAGCACTTTCAGATCATGGTCAGAATATTCTTCATCTTCACTGGACACTTCATCATCATCTTCATTTGCATAAAAACTCTTCCTCTTTTCAAATTGTTTCCCTTTACCATGTTTTTCTCTATAAGGACATTTAGCAGCATAGTGTCCAACTTTTCCACACTCAAAACATTTGAAGGGAAGCTTACCTTTGAATCTTCCAGTACCTAGTTGAAGTTTTCTCACGAAATTCGCTTCTTCTTCTTCGGATATATAGCTGGACTCTTTGACGACTTCCTTTTCTTTTCCTTTTGCAGATACCTTAAAAGCAACTTCTTTGATTTGAGAAGGACCTCCTTGTCTCATTTCAAAAGCAGTCAGGATACCATGTAATTGAACAACAGTAAGAGTTTGCAGATCTTGCCTTTCTTCAATAGCTGAAACTTTAGAGTCAAATTTTGAAGTCAAGGATCTTAAGACTTTTTCCACCAGAGTAGTATCGGTTATGGTTTCACCCAAAATTTTCATCCGGTTTACAATATCATCTAGACGAAGAAAGAAACTGGCAACACTTTCATCACTATGCATCTTCAAATTTTCATATTCAATTCTAAGAGTTTGGAGTTTTGCACTTTTTACCTTTGTATCTCCTTCATAGCTCGGAATGATTTTGTCCCATATTTCTTTTGCTGAATGTAGCTGCATCACTTTAGCAAATTCTGATTCAGACATGCTTCCTAATAAGACATTCACTGCTTTGGCATTGATTTCATACTTCTTCCTTTCAGCCGCATCAGTAGGAATACTTGTCGGATATTGATAGCCTTCTTCCACGATTGCCCATACATCTGCACCAAGACTTTGCAGATATGCTTTTGTTCGTACCTTCCAGAATATCAGATTGCTTCCATTGAATAGAGGTGGCTTTATAGACATTACTCCTTCAAGACTTCCCATTACGACGGATCTCCTTCAAGCGATCAAGCTTCTGCAGAAGGACCTCCTCTGATACCAATTGTTGGGAAAAATACTGAGAGGGGGGGGGGGGGTGAATCAGTGTTTAGGACTTTATCAAACTTTTTTCTTTTTCACTCTCTAAAACCCATACGCTACTTTTCTGAAGCCAACTAGCGTATACACGCGGATATGCTTTATAAAACTCGCGTATACACAGAGATCTAATTATGTTATTAATTCTTCACTTATATCATTCCATCATTCATTCATTAGATTTTCAATAAACAATAAACATGTGCAGTAAGAACAGAATAAACCATCACACATAAGCATCACACATGAACACCAGGATTTTAGGTGGAAACCCAAGTCGGGAGAAAACCACCGCTGCAGTTGCTCAGCCTTCAATATTTTATTATAGAGAAAACATCTTACAACATGTGTGCTGGCGCAGACTTGACCAGCACGCAGGCACCCACCTGCGCTCGTTTACCAGCCTCTCCTGGAAGGGATCTACGACCCCCTGACTCGTTTACCAGCCTCTCCTGGAAGGGAGCTACGACCCCCTGATCTCGTTTACCAGCCTCACCTGGAAGGGAGCTACAACCCCCTGACTGAAGGCTACAACCCTCAGCACCTCTATGGACCATGTTTCATCAATTTTCACACTGGATCCAAAGCTTCCTTTAGGACACAACTTGCAGGCCACGTTTCATCATATTTTCAGACTGGACCCACTCCATACTTCTAAGCACAGTCAAACATGAAACTGATACATTTAACTCACTGACAGATATCAGTAAACCAGCAGAATAGATCAGACATTTCTTACCACAGACTTCAGCAAACCCTAGTTTGCATACGCGCTTTCCTTTCACTGATGTCGCATATATACGCGCTTCCATTCACACAAACCAGCGTATACTTCTGTACATATTACAGATCCAATTTCATTGCGCATACGTGCTTTCTCTTCAGCGAAGCCGCGTATATACGCGCTTCCTCTGCGGAAAACTAGCGTATGGTTCTTCATACATTTAGATCAATGCAATTCTTCAGAACAGATGCATCACACAGATTTTACCCTTTACTTCAGACAGATGTTCGCCTCATCTCAGATCTATTCAATCCATAAACAAATCTAGCAAGTACACATGCATTTCAGATCTAGATACCCTTCTTCATCATTTTCTTCATTGGTGCATCATGCATTCAGATCTATCATTCAACTATAACCCTTTCCATTCAGATATACTTTAGAGAGAAGTATTCATTCAAGCTCAGACATCTTGCACCACACCTCCTCATTTGCACAATGAATTTCTTCTCCTTATATAGGTTTACCCTTTTTCAATACCATGAGCCAAAACCACATTACGTTCGATGGTATTCCTGGACGGGGTCATTTAGACGAATCATTACCCAATACAATGGGTCAATACCATGGTGGTTACCCCTGGTTTTGCACTTTTTGAGCTCTTTTTCCCATACGCGACTTGGCACATTGTTTATCGCGTGCATACGTGACTTCTCCTAGACAGATCCGCGTATGTCTTGAGACATACCCTTTTTATCATACTTTGACACATACTGACAATTCTTCCATCATTACATTCTGTATTCACTGTAGATGCATCAGATTTAGTTCATCAAGACATATTCTATTAAGCACAACTTCATTAAGAAGTTGCCATCATCTTCATCAAGTGGGTTTCCATTCAAGGACAACACTCAGCATCATATTGTTAACAAACATCATCAGATTTACATCATTTACCAAGTCCATTAGGTCAATAATAACTTCATTAGGTGGATTTCCATTAAGGACAACAAATGTCAACAATCTCATGTCTTCATCTTCATTAAGTGGGTTGCCATCAAGGACAACACTCTACATCATATTGCCAACAAAGTCCCCACAGGTCATTGGACAACAGGACTCCCGAAAAGTATTCATTGGGAAGAAATATATAGTAGAACATCTTCTTATCTTTGGGCGTCCTGTATTTATTCATATTCCAAAGGACAAAATAAATAATATGGATTCATCAGGCATGAGAGGAACATTTGTTGGCTACAACAACTCCTCTAAGTGCTATGGTATCCACATAAAGGAAGGACACCATATATAATTAATTCGAGATTGCATATTTGATGAGAGTATCAAATTCAAGAAATCTAAGGAACTTCCCATGGACTCTGATGATGAAGAAATTCCAATATTTTAAGAAGAAGTTAATAGGGAGAAAGAAGAATCTCATCATGAAGGTGAGGGTAATAGTGAACCGATTCAACTTGTGGTCCTCCCTGAACCAATAAAGATACCTATCTGGTTGAAATATACACTAATCAATGCAGAAGGTCATAGGGAAACAAAATACTCATATAGAGAAAGCAAGAAACCCAAGAGATATTTTGGGTATTCTGCATACATGAAAAAAATAATAGAAGAAGAACCATCCACTTTTGAAGAGGTTATGAATCATCAAGAATGAAATGATGCCATGAATGAAGAATATCAATATATATTGACGAATAGAGTTTTGGAGATAATACCTATGTTCTGAGATAAATATGTGGTAACTTCCAAATGGATCTACAATATCAAACATGAGGAAGATGAAAGCATCGATAAGTATAAGACAATATTTGTGACTAGGGGCTTCTCTAAACAAGAAGGCACCGACTATGAAGAGAAATTTGATTCGACAACAAGGTAAACAATGATTTGTTCATTGGTCTCTCTAGCAACATCGATGGGATGGAACATCCATCAAATGGATGTCAAGGCCGTGTTTCTGAATCGCTCAATTTATGAGGAATTCTATATATATAAACCCTTTGGATTTGAAGTTAAATATAGGAAGGCATATGTTTTCATATTGAGGAAATAATTATATGGCCTCAAGGAAGAACCAAGGGAATGGTATGCTAGAATAGATGCACAAATACAAAGAATAGGATTCACAAAAGGTTTTGTTGATCCGAACCTTTATATCGAGGTTTTTGAAGGATAACTTGTAATCATTATTTTGTATGTATATGGTCTTGTCCTAATAGGTGTAGAAGGTTGAATTGAAAAATGTAAGAAACAACCAGCAACAGAATTTGACATGAACGATATAGGTTTGATGCATTACTATTTTGGACTAGAAGTTTGACAAGGACCTGTTGTAATTTTTCTAGGTCAAGGAAATTAGGTGATCAAGATGTTGAAGAGGTTTGAAATGATGGATTGCAAACCAACGACCAATTTGATGATCACAAAATTGAAGAGACTAAGGAGTTCCAAACTGAGCCTCGTGGATCCTTCCATGCACAGAAAATTGGTTAGCTCACTAATGTACTTGGTGAATACTCGACCATACATATGTTTTTCAATAAGAATTCTCAGTCAATTCTAAGTGGATACAAATAATAATTAGTGGATAACATCAAAATATATACTGAGATATATGTGTGGAATTATCCACTACATCCTAAAATATGATAGAAGGAATGATGTTCACCTGATTGGATATATAGATTCCAATTGGGGAGGAAGAGAATAGGATGGAAGATACACTACTGGAGGATGTTTCAGTTTGGGATCCTCCGTGATCTCATGGGCAAGTAGAAATAAAGACACAATTTCTTTGAGTAGTGCTGAGTCTTAGTATGCTACAACCTGTGAACACCCGATGGAGTATGTACCTTTAGAGATAATGATGATGGTGTCTATAAGTCGTTGTTCTCGCCAACTTTATGCTCTGATCTTGTGGAGAGATATAGTTGTTAGTCAAGGCCTTGATATGTGAAAATTATAGTCGATATGATTCTAGACAGATGGGTTACCAATCCGAATCTTCTTATGAGATATATTTAGAATGAGAATTTCCATGTGCCTCTTATGAGTACCTCCCTAGTTAAGAGGGAGTGTTGAAAAATGCGTAACTATGTTTGACCTTTATAATTATGAAATGTATTTTTTATTATTGTAATTTATAAAATGAAAGAAAAATTATTATTATTATTTTGGAGCATGGGTTTCATGCTCAAGGTATTTTGTTTTATATATGAAGCACCCATTGAGTGATTCTAGGGTTTTTCGTAGGTCAAGAATTTAAAAGAGTCATTATCATAAGTTGAAGACCCCATTGGGCATACTGTAACTTGTAAATAAAATTATTATTGTCTTTAAAATTTTCAGAATACCATCCAAGGCCAAGTGAGCCTGGTAGATGGTAATTTGACATAAAGGAAGAGCCACGTCCACCCTTGAAGAGCATATAAATAGAAGATAACCCATCCTACTTGAACCAAACATGCTCACCAATCATTCTAGTGAAGGAAGAGGAAGGAAAAGGAAACAAAAAAGGAGGACTAAGGAGACATTTGTTTGGGCTAATTTTCTCTCATAGTTGCTGAAGAGGACTAGGGTTTCTATAGTATACCTAGGGCTTCTATCTACAAGTTAGATCTTGGAGAAGAGGAGGCAAAGAGGTCAAGTGAAGGTCACCAAGGGTCACTCTAAAGATCCAAAATTCAGAGAAAGGAAAGTGAAGGTCATAGGAAGGATTTAGAGGAAGATCGAAGTTACCACATGTGGCAACAACAACTGTAGGGAGGCTGAAATTTTAGATCCGTAGTAGGAGGCCGAAAAAATTGCAGCAGGAGGATAAAAAAGTGCTACTGTAAGAGATTTGACTGGGTTTGACTAGATCGAAGTTAGCACATAATTTAAAGAGTTTGGTCTTGGTCTTGGAGGGTGTTGGTCTTAGTCTTAAGCTCATGGAATTCATCAATTGAAGAATCTATAAGGAAGAGAGAATATTTATGGGTTTTCCTCTCAAGAGGAGAGATTTTGGCCCTGTCTTGCAACCTATATTCCATGTTCTTTTTCTTCTTTTTTTGGTATTTGTTTGATGATTCACACATACAATAATAAGTAACAAAGCTATTAAGTAAAAGGACATCACAAGCAGTTATCAAGTAAAGATAATTAATTATAAATCATTTCCCTATATAATTATCAATAATAAAGAAGAAGAGGCAACACACAATTTGGTGGTTTTTTACCCCAAACGGGTTTTCCATATAAAAAAATGGTGTGTTCAAGTGATTTTATTTATGCATGATTCTCCACTTATGTTCCAAAAGTTTGAATTATGAAAAGTTATTATTTTTCATAAAATTGTGTAATATTAATGCAATAATGATTCACTACCCCACTCTCAGTATTTCTAGTTTCTAACAAGTGGTATTAGAGCCAACTCCTTTGATTTCAGCTTAACCACTGAAAGGAGAAGCTAAAAGGGGATCATGGTTGGTCAAGAGGTTAAAATTCCTATTTTTGATGGGGAGAACTACAGTTTGTGGAGGCTGATGGTGCAAGAACATTTGATGAGATTAGGTGTTGATTTCTATGCCACTATGATGTTAGGATACATAATTATTGATATTATTCCTACAAGTCCTAATGAGAAGATAGTTTATCAAAACAATACCAAGGGAAAAAATGCCATTTTAGATGGACTTAGGCGAAATGAACTTATTAAGGTGATGCATTTAACAACGATGAAGGAAATGACAAGGTGAATAAGGTGAAGCTCCAAACCTACAAAATGATGTTTGAGAGCCTAAAGATGAAGGAAGAAGAAAGTATTAGTGAATACTTTCACATGGTTAAGGAAGTAACTAATTTCATTAAGGGTATAAATGAGAATTTTGTAGATGAAATTATTATTTAGAAAATTTTGTGGTCCTTGTGATCAAGGTTCAATACAAAGGTCCCTGCAATTATGGAAATGGCTAATATGAACACTCTCACCATGAAAAAATTCTTGGAAATCTTACATAATATGAAATGTACATTGGAGTGGAGAAATCAGAGTCTAGTGAAGAAACGTTAAAAGATTCCAAGAAAGTCAAAGGAAACTCCAATAAGGTGAATAAATTCTCCAAGAAAGTAAAGGAAGAGGAAGAATACTCTAGGAACGGATCAGATCAAGAATTTCCTTACTTTTCTAGGAAGCTAGAAAGGGGTTCTAGAAAATACAAAGGAAAACTTCCCTTCAATTTTTTTAATTACAGAATGGTTGGAGATTTTGTTTCCATTCACAAGAGGAGGAAAATGGGAGAAGCAGAAGGAGATGAATAGAAGCAATAAAATCCATAGGCATCAGAAAACTAAATCTCAAAAGGACAAGAGCTTTTACTCCAAAGAGGAAAGTGACTCTCAAGAATATAGTAGTGAGCCATCATCATCTGAAGAGGAGCATAATGAATGTGTTCTTATGGCCTTTGAATCTAAATATGAATATTATCTTGAAGAAGAAAATATAGATTATGAAGGAGATCTCCTTAGTGCATTAGATGATCTACGAAAGGAAATAGAGAAGAAAAAATTGTTGAAGGATGAAATTCTCATAATGAAAGAAGAAAAGATTCATACTACTGATGAGTCTTTGAAGACACAAATAGAGGAGTTTGAAAATTTCAAAGAATCTTTCCTTCAACAACTATTGAATCAACAAAACAACTTGGATGAGTTGGAGGTAGAGAATGGGTCACTAAAAATAAAAATATGTGACATTTAGAGTTCATGCTCTCATGTAGAGGACATAATTTGTATAAAAACATAGTCGGGGGATGAAAAAAGGAAGAAATATGTGTTCACCAATCAACTAGGATATTGGGAGAAACAAATCCACAAAGTTGAAGAAGAAATTTTTTCCTTAAGTTTTGATATAACAAAGGAAAAATCTCAACAATATATAAATCAAAAGTTTTTGAAAGGATATGAAACATTAAAGCACATTTTCAATGTGCAAAGGTCTCTAGAGGAAAAAATAGCTTAGGGTTCAAACCTCCTCAATAGGGATGTAAAAAATCAACCAAGCTCTAGTTATATAGATGTTTTGGAAAGAAAAAATGAGTAAGAGAATACTTCATCCAACAATAAGAGAAAACAAGAAAATTGTGCTCCAATCAAATCAATAGAAAATTATCATGGAGATTCCAAAAATTAGCAAGTAAAGCAACAAAGATCTTCAAAATCTACTACCACATGATAGCAACAAAATGTCAAGTATCCAACTTTATTTTATGGTTATTTTTTTTCATGTCACAATTTTGGACACAAATCCATCAACTTTAGAATGAATTTATTTTACAAAATAAATGCTCATATATCAAGAGATATTGAGGGCTCTATTAACTTGCATTCTAATGGTATAAAACCTTTTTCCCCACTAATAAATGAGATCAAGTGTTTTAGGTGTAACAAATTTGGTCATAAGGTAAGTGAATGCATATCTAGATTCTCAAGTTCTTCCATTCAACATACTCAAGAGAGCCCAAGTCAACAAAAAGTGGTGAGAAGATGGAAAGGAAAATATGAAAACTATGAAAAAATGTGGGTGGATTATTGATAGTGGATGCTCTAAGCACATGATGTGTGATAAGAGAAAATTCATGCATCTAAGGGAGTGCAAGAAAGGAAATGATAGCTTTGGAAATGATGTTGTAGTCCCCATCAAACGAAAATGGACTTTAAGGTTAGATAAAAATACTAAGGCCTAGAATTTTCTCTTTGTTGATGGACTAAAACACGACCTTATCAACATGAGTTAGATGTGTGATAATAGGCATGATGAGATCTTCAGATCTAAAGAATGTGAAATCATAAATTCAAAATCGGGAAGTTTGGTGGAAAAATAAATCATAACTCTTAGTAACATGTATATATTTGATGATGCTAGACATAAGTGTTGCATGAGAAATATGGATGAGTTATGTTTATGACATAGAATTTGGGGCCATGCAGATTTTTACAACCTAGTCAGGATGAACAATATTGGCGCACTTAGCGGCTTACCAAAATTGTCCAAACTAGACAACACTATATGCAAGTCATGTCAGCTTGGGAACAAAATGAGGGTGCAGTTGAAAACTAAGGAGTATTTGACCCTTAGGCCATTGAAGTTAGTACATACTGACATTATAGAATTACAATAAAATATACCCCAAGATGAGAAAGATATTTAATCTTGTTTATTGTGTTAGCCATCTATAAATTTTTTTTATATCTCATGATGGCTAAATTAGTCTTTCAGTTTTCAAGAAACAAATTTGATGAAACTTTGTGACTTCTTGAAACTCAACTGTGTTCATTATCTTTCAGAAATCCATTTCATTGATAACCCTCATTCAAAATCCTTCAAGGTAGTCCCGCTATTACAAAAGAAGACTATTCTCAGACCTTTTCTTCCATCATTTTCACCTTCACAATTTTCTCCCAAAGCCCCTCTATTTCACCCATTCTTCACCTACCCTAAATGATATTTCCCTCATCTAAAAAATTCTTTTTTATTCCCCATTTACCCTTCATTTTTCCACAAAACCCTTTTAAACCTTATAAGACCCCTTTATTTGGTTTAAAGAATTTTTTTATTCCTATCAGAACCTCTAAAAAAGTTTTAAAAACCCACTTTTTGGGCCTTTCCTACCCCTTCATAACATTAGGCCTTAAGCTCCTGCAGGCTTAAGTCCTCAGCCTCGTTCTTCATGTGACCAACACCCGCAAA
Source organism: Pinus albicaulis (assembly GCA_034641835.2). Lineage (NCBI taxonomy): Eukaryota > Viridiplantae > Streptophyta > Pinopsida > Pinales > Pinaceae > Pinus > Pinus albicaulis. The sequence continues at coordinate 336,211,294 of CM076573.1, forward strand.
CCGTGGGCTAAAGACGCAACCCCTCTTACCGTAAACCCTGGTCCTATCCTATCCCCCATAGGACCTTACCTCCGCCACTTTTATAAGCCCCTTTCCCATATAAAATCCTCTCTGCCCTTCTTTATCTCCAAAAAAAACCCCAAAACCTTTGTATAAAGACCCAACCTCCAAAAAAATTAAAAGTGGGCCCTCCCTCCTCTCATATTTCTACCCCTGCTATTACTTCCCCTTTCGAATCAAATCTCAACCGTGGATCATCTGGATCCAACGATGATAATCACCCTCCCATTATCCCATCCACCCAACCGCTTTTCTATTTTTCAACCCATCCATCTGCGATAAGATCCCGACCGTCGATCCCATCAATCCGACGGCTCTCGCTAACCCATAGATCTAAACCCCACCCATTAAACCATCTCTTCTACATGACACCTTTGCTGGCCTCATCCACCGGTCCCACCACCAAGCACCATCTCCTATCGCGCTCACCTTCCACCGTTGATCTGGCTCCCGCAGATCCAACGTCCCACATTTATTTTCGCGCGCATTTTCCAACAGGGTCTAACCACCCATTTCAACACGAAAAGAACGGTTTTCCCGAGGACAGGTGTCAACACCTATATGGTATCGCATCCATATGGACCAATGCCATTTACTGCTCAACCCTCATGCGAAAACTGCCTCCGGTTTCGGAAAACCACTTTTCATTTTCCGCACCTTTATTTGAAAATCTTCCCGTTTCTTCTTGGTTTCGTATATGTAATCCTTCCCTGTACTAACCCCTTCGTCTGCATCGCTCCATAACCCATCCCCGAGCCTTTGTTGGCGGTCAAATCCACAAATGTAGGTTTTATCTAATTTTTTTAGTTTTGTACAGGTTTAATGGCGGCCTATAGTTCGCAGCCTTCCAAAGCAAATCTGAGTTGCACAGATCCTAGGATGACGATCCTCAAGGAAAAATGTGCGTAAATGGAGATCAAAGGTTTGATTGTCATTGTTTGTTTAGTGCCTCATGAACACTGGTCGAGCAATGAAACCCTCCAGTTCAAAAGGAATTCGAGCCACCTGTGCACAACAGAAAAACAATGAATATCAGTTAAAGTTAAATATCAAAGACTTAAACTGTGTAGATTATGGATATAGTACAGTAAAAGACAAAGGGTTCAAATTTAAAACAGTCAGAAAGGACAAAAGTCAAAAAGATTATTAAGAGAGGCCTAAAAAGCATATCAAAGGCCTAATTGAAGTTTAAAGTGCCAAATCAACACAAATCAACAAAGAAAATGCTTCGAATGACACATCAGAAAAGCAATCAATCCCCCAGAACCCAAAAATGCCACCTATAGTCCTGTTTAATTCAAAATAATACAAATTGAATGCACAATTAGAGATATTTTACAAAGACAACTCAGGATTTATTGCCAGTCTACCAAATATGCCTAAAAGTCAACAAAAGTGACTAAGTAGCTTAGAAGTTGATAAAACATTTATTTAAGAGAGCTAAAACGTTAAATATTCTTTATCTTTGGTTCTGTAAATTCCCTAAGGTCGAGAAACATTTACTCTGTATTAAATGAACAGATTAGAACCCTTTCTTTCACTCCACCTCCTCATTCATCTATAAGTACTCCATGAGGAGCACATTGTAAAGGGTTGGTTGGTTGTTAGATGAATTATTATCAAGTGTAAATAGTTGTTGAAGCTGCTGAAGTGTTGTGATGTAATTGAAGAATATTAGGCTGAGAAGAGAAGTTAGAGTTGTAAAGACCTATTGGACCTGAATAATGTAACTAGTTTGAACCTCAACAATTCAAGTTGATTCATGGGATCCTAGTCTATGTTAATGGTGATGTTATTCCTCACTGTATTTATTTTTCCTTATACTTTTCATGTTGTCCATTTTCTCTGATAAAGAACAGAAAATTTAGACTAGGATTTACTGCAAAGCACCCTATTTCTGTCTGAAAGCTTTATCTCTATGTTTTCTTCTAATATTTAATTTTGGAATGATTCAATAGAGTATAAACAATCAAGGAATGTTGGTGAGCCCATGTTTTTTTGTGTAAAACTTGAGACATTGTTCTTGAATGATATTTTCATTGTATGCTAAGTAAAGTCTAAACCTGGGAATTCTATGGTTAGCACTGTCCTCTGGTCATGTCTTTAATAGATGTTTTGAAATTTTCCCTTTAGAGTATGATGAAAGCAAGATAGATTCAAAGTTCTTAACTGATCTTAGGTTGCCCTTCGTTTTCTTATATGTTTTCTCCTTTCTGAAAGTAGTCTTTTAGATTACTAGATTGTTGTCTAAAAAGTGTGCTTTAGTAAAAGTTTGTCCAAAGAAATCTATGGTATGCCCTATCCTTTGGCTTGCTTCAAATAGTTACTTTGAAGGGCTTTTCTTTTTTAGTGAAGTTAATAGATTCTTAATTGGTTTTTAACTTTGCTTCTTTCACAACACTTTGATGTTCCATGCCACAAATCAATCTAAAGAGATCCTTTGATATAGATGACTTGCCCCATGGAAATCCTTGTAGAACTGTTGTACAATTAAATCCTTTTGTGAGTCCATAGCCCAATGGATTTATACTATCTTTGGACCTATCCTATCAGCTCAAACATTTTTCAACCTACTCTCACCTTCACCCTTCTAGTGACCTTTTCCTCCTCTAATATCCATCCCAACCAATCAATCAAACAACAAGTTCCTTTGAGCTTCATAACTAGCCTAATATTATAATTAAGCATAAATATATATCATTCAAAGACACTAATAGAGATATCCCTCTCTGAATCCAGGAAGGCTAGATCCTAGGATTCCAAAGTGGTTCTGATGTGGCCTCTGCAGCATTTATTCTTGCCACTCTCATAAATTACAGGGAGCCAACATAGTGGCGACCATACTAGGGATATATTGAGTAATAGATAACTTCACAACTCAGAAATTCCATTCTTAAAAATGAATCAAGTGTCTGCCAAGAGTGGTTTCTGATTGTTGATGGTGGACAACAACCAAACCTTAGTAACAAGTAAAATCATCCACCTGGTGACTCCACTGATTTTCAGTAGGCCTGCTGACTTCCCTTGGTTTTCCAAAAACTCCACTCGGAAACTCTTTCATTATAACATCATACAAACTCAGTTAAGAGAACTTTGAGAATTAAGTTTTCTTTCATAAGATTAGTTGGCCTTTTAAAGACTGTCATACTTGGCTGAACTTTTCTCATCATTGGGTCTCAACTCATAACATAGTGGCTTCTGAAAGAATTCATACTAGAGCCCATCCTAACCCAAATCCTCCTGAAATTGTTGAAAATCTAGAAATCATCCTTAGGAAGTCCCCTAAATCCAAGAATCCAACTGTTTTCAGACCAATTCATAGAGAAAATTCTGTTCCTGAAAATCTTACAGCTCTGCAAAATACACAAGCTGACTTACCTATCATAAGGAATCCATCTAGAAGCAAGTCACTAAGTGATATAGATTAGATAGACTTTGAGCTTCTATGTTCACCCCAATCTAGTGATCATACTAATAGCAGAGAAACTCCTCCATCTCTGATCCAGGTGGATATTGGTGGCCACCTACCTATTCCACTTGGGGCCCCACCATTGTCTCTTTCAATTTTTTTTTTTTCACAACTTACTGTTTTTAGTAGTTTTTCGGGTCTTGAACTTTCAGAGCCATTTTGAAGCCCCAAACGGAGATAGTATGCCAAAGTTACGTCCCTGGTGTTAGCTCCCAGTAATTTGCAAGATTGGAAAATACAAAATGTAGAGAGAACACTTGAACCACTTTGGGATTCTAGGATCTAGTCCTCCTGAATCTAGAGAGGGATCTCTCTATAAGTTCAAAGATTGATTTATATTTAAGGCTTTTAGGTATGATATTAGGATAGTTATTAAGTGCAAGGGTTTTTGTTTGTTTTTGGATGGTTGAGCATGATTTTTAGTTGAGTGGAAAGTCCTAAACTGAAAGAGTTTCAAAGGTGTGAAGTTGTAAGCAATCAGAACAAGCTTTGGTTGATAGGATAGATATAACGCTGGTTTTTAGTCCATTGGGCTCTGGAGTCATAAAAGAGTTTAATTGTGCAAAAATATCAAGAGTGGTCCATGGGGCAAGTCATATATATCACAAGATATTTGAGATTAAATGATGGAATGGAAACAATAAAAGTGTTGAAGGGGTGGAAACAGAAAATAATTTCAACTAGGATTTATCAGTCTGTCCAAACAAGAAAATCCTTTTAAGTAACTGTTTAAAACCAATCAAAGGACATGGCTAACCATAGAATTCTTTGGACAAGTTCATATTAAAGCTAACTCAATAGACAAACAATCCAGTAATCCTCATAATTACTTTCAGAAGGGATGAAAATAGATAAGGAAAAAAAAGTGCAGCCTAAGATTAGATAAGATACTTTTAAATCTAAACTGCTTTCAGCATACTCTTAGGGAAACTTTCAGAACTACCTTTGGAGAAAGAAGCTAGAAAACAGGGCAAACCATCACTTTTCTAGTCTAACTTTACTGAGTAAGTAATGAAAATAAAATTCAAGAATAATGTTTAAAGTAAATAGTAGGATGAGGGAACGCCAGCATTCCTAACTTCTTGAACTGTATTAAATCATTCTCAAATACACAATTTGGAGGAAAACATTGAGATAAAGCTTATCAATCAGAGAAGGGTACTGTAAATAGTAAATCCTAACTATATGCTTGCTATTCTTTATCAGAGAATAATGGACAATATGGCATACATGAAAGGGAAACAATAACACAGAAAGAAGCACTTCACCAGTGATATAGACCAAGATCCCAAGAATCAACTTCTATATTGATGTCAATCCAGTTACATTCTTCAAGTCCAGTGTTTCAGTTCAGAAATCATCTTCACTTCTTAGCCTAACTTACTTGATTACAAACATAGCTTCAAGAGCCTTTGAAAACTATTTACATGTAGAAGTTTCGAGCACAAGTATATTTCAAAGTTCTACAACCAACCCTTTACAATGAGCTCCTCAAGAAGATTTTATAGGAAAATGAGGAGGTGGAAGAGTTTCTAGGGTTCGAGTATCATTAATTTTACAGTTAATGCAATTCTCTGCCTTGAAAACCATGCAAGGTATAAGGCAGGAATCCATTCGATCTATATCTCTGTTTCATAACTCTGTTTGGCTTTCGAGGCTTAGTGGATTAAAAGATTTGACTTTGAGGCTATTTCTTATCCTTGTAATAACTTCTCTGATAGTTTAAATTAGTTTCTTCGATTTGGAATAACTGTTCAGCTACATTGGGGAAAATATATTCTGTTCTGATCATAACTCGACCTCTTTGAATGCTTTGAGGCTACAGGTGGCTTTAGGTAGCTGAGAGGATTCAATTAGCCTCTGATGTGGTAGTGGAGGTTTTCTCGGTCTGGTAGATATTTTTATTTTGACCTAAAACAGGATTAATTTTCTTCTGATCTGTGTGTTAGGCTTAATTCGGCCTAATTTCCTATCTTCTATTCTTCAACTGTGTTTAATTGAGTGGATTAGGCTTTTAATTGTCAATTTTAGCTGTAATCCACCAAAACTGTGATTCAACCTTCAATTCTTCAGTTTTGTTGTGGTTGGGTCATTTCACACTGATACTCTTTGATTTATTAAAATTTGTTGTGTCTTGTTGATGTGCAGGTGCGCGGAGGGCTTATAATGGTATCAGTGCTCATGAGGCACCGATAAAACACGGTGTCAAATCGTGTAAATGGATACTCTTTGATGAATGAAAGCCTGGAGGATCGTCATCCTTGACTTTTATTTTCTTTTAAAATCATTTGAAAAAACCTTTAAAACCTGCATAAACCAAGAAACATTAGGAAATTCTGCATATATGGGTCAGACTGCTTCGGAGGTTTAGATTTGGAGCGCAGCCGTTGGATGAAAGCATCCAACGGTGGAGATTTATCGCAAAGGTTAAAAGGAGGCAGTTTGGAAGAGTGGTGGAAAGATTAAGCTAGGGCAGTTGATCTTGCAAAGATCAACAGTCGGGATTAATCCTAGGCATATAAAGTGAATGGGTCACTTTATAATGAAAATAGATGAAAATGCAAAGAAATGGGTGAAATAACCTTTGGCGGAGGAAATATGTGTTAGGAGGAAATTTGGGTTTCCAAACAATCCTGGGCCGTTGGATCAGATTAGCCCAAGGATATCAATGGCAGAGGTTGATCTACAAAGTCCCTTGGGAAAGGCGGAGGGTGATAGTGTAATGGCAGGATTGAATGTGAGTCGTTGATCTGCAGAGATCAATGGCGGGGAACGAACGCAATGTCATGCAGTGGAAACAGGGGACAACGGTTTCGGACGAGAAAACCATAGGTCTCGCACAAGAAAATGGAGGAAGGGCGGTTTTCACTTTTCGAACGCGATATGCATTTTAGGCTGACACGTGGCATTTCAAAACCACCCATATCGCATGATTTTTAGGAATTATCTGTCGGGTTTAAAGTTACGCGAAAATGTGTGTCATCTGTTAGATCAGGGGTCTCAGATCAGACGGTTGGGGAGTGAGTGTGATAAAGAACAGATGCTCGGAAGATAACAGGTGGGGCAATGCCTGAGCGGTTTTAATATGGACTGCTCGATCAGGGATTGGATGGCTAAGATCTGATCTGGGAGGGATAGGACCCAATGGAGTTGGGCATATCGGGATAAATCTGGGCTGTTAGATCTTCAATATGGACGGTCAAGATCGATCTTTGGGGTTAATGAAATAATATGTGAAGTGGAGAAAAAGGTCAGTGTGGGCCATTGATCTGCAAAGATCAATGGCTGATATTGGTCGAAAAAACGTTACACAGCGGGGTTCATGAATTTTAACCAAGGTGGCAAGGAAAGATCTAGACCGTTGGATCTTATTGCAGGGACGGCCCAGATGCAATCGGAGCTTTTGGGATCGGAGGAGGCAAGGTGTCAGTGGCGCCGATGCGATTGAACATGGGCCGTCGATCTAAAGATCAAATCGATGGTGGGAAATGAATCGGAAGAGTTTTACAGGCGGGGGAAAGGGATCAGGGATGAAGTGATGTGGGCCGTTGATCTGGCTCTGGTGGGGGGAGATCAACGGCTGATAGTCCATCGGGGGTTTTCCAATCGAAGGAGGCGAATAAAATATTTAACGCGCCTAATGGAAAACTCTGATGCGAGATTCCAAAGGCCGTTGATTGGTTTATGATCAACGGTCGGGAATGGATCCGACCAAAGAATCGGCGGGTCACGTGTCGAGGAGGGTTTTATTTAAGGTTTAGCACCCGATTGCGGGGCCTTTGAATATATGAAAAAGCTAAAAGGACCATAGCTTATATATAAAAAAGGCCAATTGGCATCGGAACAAAGGTTAGGGTTTTTCAAATGCGCCCGACAAAAAACTCCGATGCGAGACTATATTGATCGTTGATTGGGGAAAAGATCAACGGTCCTTTTCCTTCAAAACAATGAAACGACAGGTTTTCATATAAAACATAGGAAAGTGGGTTTTTAACAAAATACAAAGGGGAATTTGGTTTTTTGGCCAAGTCCTTTTGTGTTTTAGCATCCGATTGCGGGCTCTTGGTTCTACAATGGAAACAAAGGATCGGGGCTTACATACAAAGGAGCCAATTGACATCGAGGGTTTTATAAAACAAAATACTTGCACCCATCAAAAGTTTCCGATGCGATAAGCGCTCAGGACTATTAGCGTTTGGTTCCAGTGCCAGGGTATATGGTGGGGAAGTTTTTTAGGGCTTAGCCCAAAGGGGCTTAGGCCTGTAATGCGAAAGGCTGTTTTTAATGATTTTTCATGGTTTTTTCAAAGGATTTGGGGGTTTTGGTAAGGTCTAAAAATGAGTTTTAAACCTTATAAAAGGGGTTTTATGAAGGGAAGAAGGGAATTAAGGGAAAATAGAGGAAATTTATGAGGAAAAAAGGGGAAAAAAGGAGGTTAATGATGAAGGGAAGGAAGAGTGAAAAATGATGAAAAATGGAGTTTTCAACAGTCTTTTTCTTCAGGGAAAACAACAGAATTTCGGAGTTTAAGAGGGAAACAACAGTGAAGATTAATAAAAGGACATGATGTCTTCACAATACTTCAAGAATTAACAATTTTGCAATAAAACTTGTTTCCTGAAGGCTTCAAAAATGATTTAGCCACCATTTGATATGAAAAATTTTATAGGTGGCTAACAGTGGCTCCACATGGGGATGGTGCCTTCTTGAAGGCATCAAGAACTTCAAACTTGCATTATCTGGGGGGTTGATCAGTGCCTCATCCATTGGGTTGCAACTTTCTTCACTTGGATGATCTTCTTTTGTTCTGAAAATGTTAGCAGCCATGAAAAAATAATGGAAATTCATCAACACAAGCTTTCTACCTACCCAATCCTACTAATCTAACATTTTTTCTTCTTTCAGAGTGCACTTGGATTGGTAAAATATTTCACAAAAATTTTATTCTTTTGAAAGAAAAAAACTAATCTAAGTCTACTTCTTATTTCTCCATGAACTCAGATTAAACAATTGAGTTCATATGCTTCTCTACCTAATCTACTCTCTGTTAGGATTAAACAATCTAACAGATTTTTATTCTCTAACTTCTAAAATAGAAATTTAAAAGCATACAAGTCAGGATTGAGCAGTCTAACTTTTTGTTGATCTATGGCATAAAAAAAAGCTGCACATAGATGATAATTTGCAGAAAATTAAATCAAAATGGTGAAGGCTTAAGATCTAAAAGTTCTAAGCACAACCTTCTGTTTTCTTCAGCTCTGTTTTTGAGTTTATTCGAGCTGTTTTTTTCCTTGTTACCTGGTTCAGATTTTGAGTTTATTAGAACCAATTTACTTCTGTTTTTGACTCAGAATTTAAACAGATTAGAGTCATTATTCTTTTGTAAACTTAGGTTCGGATTTTGAGCTTGTTTGAACCTTTTATTTTCTATCCTAATCTATCTAACTGATAAGCCAAGATTAAGCTGTTTGGAAAATCTAATTCACTAACCTATCAGTAGTAAATTTAAAAATAATTAGTCATGATTAGGCTGTGTGACTAATTTAGAAGTGTTTTTCTTAGGAGTGGCATTCGAGCTTGCACACTTTCAGATTTTGATTCTCTTTTTTGGTATGGGGCTGTACCTTTCTTGTTTTTACAATTTGCCCTCTTTTAGTTCTTTTATTTTTTTTGTATTTTTGATTTTTCTAACTTCGAATGAAATGATGGATGGAATATTTATAATGGGAAAAAGATAAAAAGGCTTTCAAAACATGATAGGATCAATAGAAGTAATGTTTGAGCATCCTGCCATTGACAGGACCCCCAACAGTTTAGCTCCATTCAACTCCTGCAAGAGATAAGCATTGTTACCAGCAGAAGAATGAATGAGATAAGGGCCAAGCCATAAGTTATCAAATTTCCCATGCTTGCCCTTGTCTTCTCTCCTTGAGTCCCACTTTAACACTTTGTCCCCAATATTGAAATTGTTGGCCTTTTTTCTTCTAGCAAAAAGCTTCTTGATACTCTCTTTCTTTTGTAATGCTCTGTTGCAAACCTCCTCTCTAGTTTGCTGAATATGTATAGTATGATTAATCCTTCTGATCATGTCATTTTATTCAGACTGCACTTCTTGAATCAACTTTATAACTGGTACACCGAGGCTGGTTGGAAAAATTGCATCTGTACCATACACAAGCTGGTAGGGTGACATTCCAATAGATTTTTTAAGTGTTAATCTATCAGCCCAGAGTGCATGTACTAGCTTTGTGTGCCAAGACTTCTTGTTGTCCTCCAGCAACTTCTTGATTATGTTTACCAAACTCTTGTTTGAGGATTCAGCTAACCCATTACCTTGAGGGTAATAAGAAATAGAATGGCCCAATGTAATCTGATATTTGTGACAGAATTCAACCATCTTCTTGGATCCAAATGCAGTTGCATTATCAGTGATGATCTTCCTAGGAAAGCCAAATCTAGAGAGGATATGAGTCTGAATAAATTTTATGATGACAGAGTCATTGGCTTGCCTAAAAGGGATGACTTCTATCCATTTGGTAAAGTAGTCTGTTGTAGTGAGAATACATATATTTTGGGCAGAAGAGGGTGGATGGATTTCTCCTATGAATTCAAGTCCCCACTGTTGAAAAGGAGCTTCAACAGTGATTGGATGCAGAGGTAAGGGTAGCAATTTTCTTTTGCCTTCAAAAATTTGGCATTTATGGTAGGCAATGATAATATTGTGTACATCTAGAAAGAGGGTGGGCCAATAGTAACCAGCTCTAAGGATCTTGTTGGCTATTGTATTCTAGCAGAGGTGGCCTCCACATTCTCCTTCATGGAACTCGTGCTTAACCTTCTCTGCATCATACTCAGGAAAACATTTAAGCAATATCCCACTTACATTTTTCCAATAAATACATTTACCTATAATGCAATAGTTCACAACTTTTAACTTTAAAAACCTTGCCTTTGTTTTCGATAAACTAGGAGGTTTATTTAAATTAAGAAAAACATATAGAATATCATCATAGCAAGAGGAATTCATAAAATGGTTTTCAATAATGGGATTTGACAATTCCTCTTGTTCATCTAAAACATTTATCATATTTATATCAAGAACTTCAAAATTTGATTCAGCCATTAATCTAGCTAGACCTTGGCCTTTGATGAGTTTAGTGGGCTTGACTTCCAAATCATATTCAAGTATCACAAATATCCACTTACCTATATTACCATCTGGGTCCTGTGTTAGAATGTCTTTCACAACTAAATTTGGGGCAAAGGAAATGATGTGTGAGTGAAGGATGTAAACTCTAAAGTCTTTTAGAGCTTTGACCAATGCAAAATCTTGCTTTTCCATAATGTTATACTTTAGAGGAGCATCCCTCAATGCCTTGGTAAAGAATGCAATAGGCTGCTCTTGTCCTTGTGGGTTTTTCTGCAATAGGACAACAACTATTATATGTTCTGATGCAAACGAAAAAAATATAAAAATCTTTTGAAAAATCAAGACTTATTAGAACTGGTGTTTTGGTTAATGCTTGTTTAACTAGTTCAAAGGACTTATTTTCTTCTAAGGTACGTTTAACTCCTTTCTCCTTCTTCAACATTTTTGTAATGTTTCTAAGGAGTTCAGCCAAGTTGGGAATGAAACTTCTCAATAAATTAATCTTTCCAATGAAAGAGTGGAGTTCCTTGATGTTTCGAGGATGGGAGATTTGCAATATGGCCTCAATCCTCTTTGGGTCTATCTTAATTGCCTCTTCTGAAATGATGTGCCCAAGAAGTTTACCTTCTTAGAGACCAAATAATTTTTTCTTTTGATTTAAAGATATCCCAAACTTTTTGCATTTCTCGAATACTTTTCTCAAGTGTTCTAAGTGCTCTTCATCTGTCTTTGAAAAAATAGTGACATCATCAAGATAAATAATGATGAAGAAGCCCAATTCTTCCGAGAATGCAATGTCCATGGCTCTCTGAAAAGTATCTCCAGCATTCATTAGACCAAAGGGAATTTTCACATACATGAAAGTGCCCCAAGGTGTAGTAAAGGCTGTCTTTAATTGATCATCAGGATGAACTAAAATCTGATTGTATCCTAAGTAGCCATCTAGCAAAGAAATTATTTTGGAACCAACTACCCTTTGTAGAATATGATCCATCTTGGGTAAAGGGTAGTTGTCCTTCAATGAAGCTTTGTTTAAGTCTCTAAAGTCTATACAAAGCCTAATCTCTCATGTTTTCTTCCAAACTGACACCAGATTAGACACCCACTCAAAATATCTAATAGGGACAATAATACCAGCTTCATACATTTTCTTGATTTCCTTCTCAACCAAAGGTAACTGAACAGGGTTAATTCTGCGTAGTTTTTGTTTCAATGGCTTTTGGTTCTCCTTGAGAGGTATCTTGTGCTGAATTATTTCAATGTCATAGGATTTCAGATCCTCATAGCTCCACGCAAAAAAATTAGAAAATTCTTTAAACAGCTCTATGTATTTGAGTTTAATGTGAGCTGGTAAAGTCTTAGATAGTTTTATCATCATTGGTTTCATTTCACTGCCTATATTACACTCTTCAACTTCAGTCTCGATAGGCTCTAGTTTCGGTTTCTTGGCCACATTGTTAAAATCAAACAACTCCTCTAAAGGGGCCAAACCTTTTGGCAAACTTTCATTTTTAGATTGCAGGGTTTCTAAGCCCTCTATTTCTAAATCTACAATCATTTTTGTCGTGTTTTCAAGTTTTTTAGACAACAAATTTACATCAACAGTCTCTAGAGACTTTTCTTCTTCATCAAGAAAATTTTCTTCACTAGGGTAGTCTATTTCATAGTCTGAATCCGAACTTGGCAGTTCAAATTCATTTCTGGATTGCAGGAAGTCTTATATTTGTTTGTCCCCATCAAATACTTGCCAATACTTCTCATTATCAGGAACAGCTGGCCTGAATTTAATTTGAGTTGTACACTGTTTGGTTTCATATGGTGTTAATGTTCTAGCAGCAAAAGCTAAACTATGGGCCATGATATTCTTTCTTCTCGGGACAAAAATCAGTTGGGATTCCTCAAAATTTTTCAATAAATCCATGACGTCGTTCCTATAGGCTCCAAGTCTAGGGTTATTAGCGTTGTATTCCCCGTTCACTTGCCTAATGATTAACTCTGAATCCCCATGGACTCTTATTCTTTTGGATCATAATTTTTTCAACAAATGCAAGCCTAAAAGAAGGGATTCATATTCTGCTATGTTATTCGAACATTGGAAATTTAACCTGTAGGAATGGCCTTCCGTGTGGTTGTTATCAGTGTTGCGTATCTAGATGCCTGCACCAGCGTTTCTCCTCATGCAGGACCCATCGAAGTTCATACTCCAAAAAGGATTAGTTTCGGGTTCAACAGTTTGGTTACTATCCTCTTCAACCAGCATGCTTTCAGATTGTTCTTGAATATCGACACTTTGTTGAATCTGTTTTAATTCCTCAAGTTTTTCACTGCGTTGAGGGTTTTTTTCTTGACTCTCAAGGTTTAAAAGAAAAGGACGGATGATTTGTAGCTCTAGACCTGCGTTTTGTTTGCTGTAGTTTTCAGGTTTAGCAAACTATTTCATCACCTCTGTGTTGTCTTCTTCCTCCTCTCTATCTGCCATTAATTTAGTTAAGGTCACTTGTTCATTGAATGTTTCATCATTAAAAAGGATAAATGAATCAAGGCCCATGTTTACAGAATAAAGAGGAGAGTTTTGCGGTCTCTCTTGGCTAGTCACCATGTATTGCATACGGGACTCCCTATAAAGTCTTCTAGTTTGATTGAAAACAGGGATGGTCACATAGGTCATGTCCATCTACATATTTCCTTGTAACTTAGCTCCCCAAGATCTTGATAACATCATACCATACTTTGGGGGTACATCAGCCACAAAAATATCCATTACTAAACATTTGGCTGGGATTTGTACTAAGTTAACATAGAGGTCTTTGATTAACCCTAAACATTTTACTCTACTTGAGTCAAAGGAGTAAAGATCTTTGTAAGGTTTGGTGATTTCAAGGCCTAGGCTCTCCATTACGGCTTTGGGCATTAAATTGTGAGATTCCCCTGAATCATGCATAGCGTTGTGCAAAATCTTGTCATGAACATTTAAAATTACATAAAAAGGAGGAACAATTCCTTCTTGATATCTACGCTCAATCTTAGGACCAAATATGAGCTTTGGCTTGTCATCGTTAATATTGATAGTGTCGTTATTATCTTCTATGTTTAAAGCCTTTAAAATTTGAGATCTATATGCATTTTGGGTAGCTAATTCAATGAGAGGAATAGAGATTTTGATTCTGGAAATTTCCTACTCCAAAATAAAAGGCATCTGATTCTTTAGAGTGCTTATTTCAGCCTTATTAACTGCCATTCTCTCAGCAAAATCAGATTGTTGATTTCCTCTATTTACATTTGTCAAAATTGTTTTAAAAGGAGTACTAGCTGAGGCACTAGTACTGGTAAGATCTGCACTCTGTTTTTTATTGTTTTGAGTGCCTTTCTCTTTATTTTTATCAGAATTTACAGCCACTGTTTTGTCTTTTTGCTTTGTAACTTTGGGTTTATTTACAGTGCTGTTTTGTGAAGAATTGTCAGAGGTTTTGTTGTTGGGGGTTTCCAGATTCTTTTTACTCCTAAGGTCATATTCCTTTGTGGTTTCTATGATGAAATTTTCCATTTCCTGATAGTAATATTGATCCTCTGGTCTTTTTTCATCATAAGGTGTTGCTTTAGGGTAAACTGCTTGGGTGGTTGGTTTTCGTATATCCCTCTTAGGGCTTTCCGGTGCCCGAGGCAGACAGTCAGATTAGCTATGCTGTTCACAAAGATGGCATGAGCATGTTCATATTAGCTTGAAATAACTTGAAGGAATACAATAGAGAATTACCTCTTTGACGGTCTTGGAATCTCTTGGAGAACGCTGAGCAGCAAAGTAAGAGTCCTTCTTCGCTGACTCCAAATCTGAGACCTGCAATCAGTCAAAGCACCCGCACAATTTCTAATATAACAAGTATTCTATCAATTAAATCAACAATAAACATCTAGATTATACACATCTGAGCCTTTCATATCATACTAAACAAATATTGAAACAACAATATAACATTAAGCATCGAATGGACAAAACGAACATAGTTCTATTGATTTTGAAAGAAGGAGGATTACAACCATCGGTTGTACCAAGCCCTCCTCAGTCTCCCAATCTCTCTTCTCTACCAAGTGAAGAAGTCCAAGCCAACAAGCTCTCTAGGAGCCTCTTTGGCTCTTGGCCTTCACAATGTCACACTATTCTCTATTCCACAAGTATGCAAGAACTTTTGAGCAATCCTTCGACCTTCAATTAAGAGCCTTCAACTCCTTCTTATAGGAGAGGGAGAAGGCCATTGTTGCCCTTCTCTTTCCACTAGTTTGGAATGGAAAAGGCTTAGATGTTTCTTTGATCTCCATGCTTTTGCCTCTCTTGGAGTTCAATCTTCTATGGCAATGACCAATAATGAACTGGTGCTTCTGCAGTTTCCTTTGTGCACTGACTCCTTTGTGAGGGAAAGTCGGAGATTCAAATCTTTCTCCGCGCTCTTTTCCCAATTCAAACTTAAAACACGGGTAACACGTCTCTCCAGTGTAAACAGAGCGTTTCCCTAGCCACTAACGCGGCCAATGTATTGCTTGCCTGCGTTATAACGCTCTTGTTCTGTTCTATATATGCGTTACCCTGGCAGAAATAGGTTTAATTTAGGTCTTTTTACTTCTTCCATATTTGTCTTCCCCTCTGAGCTGATGAGGAGGTATTTTGACCTGTAACAGATGCCCCCTAAAGTGTGAGGTCAGAGACGAAGACGATGGCCGAAATACTTTATAATTTGTAGAGAGAGAGAGAGATTGAAAGACTGAGGAAAACCTGAAACAACAACATATTTCAGAAAATATAGTATTTTCCTAGAGTCGGGCATGTCCCATGCTCGGTAGCTTTAAACAACATGATTTCTCTAGAATAGAGATATGAAGATTCTGTCCACCAATAGGCACAATGTGGAAGTGTCTGTCATAACAGGATCAGGTTGAAGAAGCTGTCTCCATAAACAATATCGCAGCTTGGGGAAGGGAACACAACTTTAATGGTGTAGCCTTTTGCCCCAAGGTCTTGACCGCCGATTCACTTAAACTGCATATTTCTCAACATGTGAATGAGGGAGTTTTCGTCGAACATGTGAGAAATCGTCTGATTACCAGTCAATAATGAAAACTGTTAACAGACGCGAAGGTGGCCACCAATAATGATGATGGTCCCTAAGATGCCCAGTACAATCTAGCGAGTGTGAATAAAAGGAGTTGAAGTCGAACACTCGTAGAATCATTCGACCAGGAGCCAATGATGAAGACCCCTGATCAAACACAAGACTACCTGCCACTGATGTCTGCAAGTATCTGGGTACTGATGTGTTTCTGGATCAACTTCCTAGATAAGGTGTTGAAGTCGATAGGAAGTGATCTGTTGAGAGGTAGGCACTGAGGCGTCCTACATCAGTCAACACGAAATGGAAACCAACTGATTTTGTTTATGATTTGAGATAAGGAAGAGTGAATGGGGACGTCAGACGACAAATAATTTCTAGCATAATGAACGGTTTGGTTGATAACAGGAGCAGTAGATAGCGAGATCTGCTTGAACAATAGAAGGCACTCTAGCAGGGTACTAGGCAGCTGAAGCGTGTTGAACACCAAATAGTGTGTTAGGATTTTACCGGTGCAGGGACACTGGGAAATGAAGGCTAATACTCATAGATGGTAGGGTTCGGCTAACTGCGAAAGAGTTTTCTGGGAAGTGCCATGTTCAAGAATTTTGTTGCCAAATCGACCTTTTTGAAAATGTAACAGAGGTAATATCCATTTTGTCCAAATTTTTCCCCGTCTGATTAAGTTTAACGAGTCCAGACGAGTAAACTCGGTGAATTTTTCATGTTTAGAGAGTCTGAAAAATGTCAGGAAAGACAACTCTGTGCCCCATTTGATTAGGTTTAACAAGTCCAAATGAGCAAACTCGTTGAATTTTTCATGTTTAGAGAGTCTGAAAAATGTCAGGAAAGACAACTCTGTGCCCCATATGATTAGGTTTAACGAGTCCAGATGAGCAAACTCGGTGAATTTTTCATGTTTAGAGAGTCTGAAAAATGTCATAAAAGACAACTCCATGTTCTGTCTGATTAGGTTTAACGAGTCCAGACGAGAAAACTCGGCGAATTTTTCATGTTTATGGAGTCTGAAAAATGTCATAAAAGACGGCTCCATTGGGGTACCTTTGTCATGTCTTGATAACCGGGCACGGCAAAGGGGTAATAGTAAGCCCGAAACAGTTCATTTTCCGTTAGTTAGTCCATCGAATCCAGAAAAGTGAGAAATCTATGTTCAATGGACGTCTACCTCATTTTGTTATGAGTACGAGGAGACGAAGTAAACTCAATATTCTTTGTGAAATTTTAACGATTCCAACAAAGAAAACTCGGTACCTCCGTGAAATTTTAACGAGTCACGCGGAGAAAACTCGATACCTCCGTGAAATTTTAACGAGTCACGCGGAGAAAACTCGGTCTACTTTTTCTGTTTAAAGAGATTTGAAAAAGAGGAAAATAATGCCTCCTTGTTCTTTGTCTCAATAGTTTAACGAGCCTGACAAAGGTGACTCGGGATTTTTTCGGTTTTATGAGCGAGAAAAAGATTCCTAAAAAGAATGCTCAGTACTTCTCCATAGTTTTAACGAGCCTGAAGAAGAAAACTCTAGGTTTTTCGGATTAACGAGCAAGAAAGACCAAAAAAGAACGCTCGATGCCAACTTCGTGTAAGTTTAACGAGTCCGAAGAAGAGAACTCGAGGTTTTTCGGATTAACGAGCAAGAAAAATACCATAAAAAGAATGCTCGATAAAACATGAGTGTGTCTGCTCATAAATCTTGATCCCTTATTAGAATCATCGGTACCAAATCTCAAGAGTTGCGACATGTGTACAGCGAGGAATCACGACTTTGCTGACTGACGAAAGAGAGTCATGCCCCAGAATTTGCTATAAGAAGGTCAGAAGACATTCATTTTCACTATTTTGAGTGCTGTGAAGAAGCTCTGGAGTGCAAAAGGGGTGAAAATTTCAGCTGACGATTACGGTCAATCCGGGCAACAGTCTTCTATTCTGCGAGATCCAGGTAAGAGCTAGAACCTCCTGTTATCATTTAATTGCCAATTTTTTAGTTTTTGCTGGTTCAAAATTAGGAAATTTTGAGGCCCTAGAAAAATATTTGCGCCTAACGCGGGTCAGGAGTACAACAGCCGCGTTAAACGCACAACCCGTGAGGGATGTAAGCGTTAGAACCCTCTGTTTTGTATTAGTGCCTGCGTTAGGCGCAACATGCTTTCTAGCAATTCAATTTTTTCATTTTTGAAGTGGTCCAGGCAAATTTTAATCGGTTGGAAATGTTTCATTTGTAGGTGTTCAGCTGTTAATCATGAGTATCTGGCGAGAGAGAGAGCATGAATGGGAAGAACGAGAGATGGTGATGGATGCGGCAAGTTTAATGGCTCTCCGGAGGTGCGGATTGCTTAAGTATGCCCGTTTAGAACTGATGAGGGGTCAAGAGGACCTCCTGAGGTGGCTGATCCAGCAGTGGGACGAACGGCATCATGTCTTTCGGATTGGTGGCAACGAGCTCGCCATCGAAAAAGATGATGTTTACTTTTTGACCGGCTTGTCATGTCGTGGGGCGAGGCCCAATTTGACGGGGTCTAGATCTGACCCTCGTTCCACTACTGATTTGATCCATGCGCACTGCATACGTGGCACCCAGGCTGTGAGTAACCAGATACCTATTGCACAGGTGACTTTGAGACCCTTGCGGTCTATTCTATGGATGATTGTTCGCTTGGCAGGCGCCAAGATTCAGCATGTGGCTACCAAGGCCCAGATGCTCCTAGCCTTGGATTGTATGCAGCCGCAGGTTTTCGACTGGTGTGACGGTGTAGTCCGTCGGGTCCGAGCAGAGCTTACTGCATGCAAGACCCATACTCAAAGAGAATTTGGGTACGGAACACTGATTGTTTCTTTCATACTGGAGCGGATACCACTGATGAGGCCCAGGATCCCAACAACGCCATTGGGTCCACGCGAGCCGAGGCAGGCTCGGTGGGCCATTTTGCTTCCACGGACTGGAGAGGGTCCCGTCCGTCATTGTTTCGATGAGGGATTTTTTGATTGGCTGGACTCTTAGATCATCATGATTGAGGATTATCCCTATGCAGGGATGAACTTCACAGGCGATCCCGAGCTAGTCCTGCCCCCTGGCACCCAGTGGGGGCCCGATGGTAAGAAAAAATGATCAGTTGTTTTCAAAGAAGTTTTTGTTTTTAGCAAAAGGGGTGAAAATTAAGTTTTGACATGAAAAATTTTTCTTGCTTGACACAGATGTGGCACCTTTCCGTCCAGCTAGGACCCCTCGCCATGCACGGCGAGGACTACAGCTACCCAGGGCTGGCGCACCTGTAGAGGAGGCGGAAGCCGACGACGATGATGATACCCAGATTTTACATGAACTCTCCAGGAACCTGGAGGGTCTGAGTATGGGTATACCACTGCTTCCTATGCGGGAGGTTCCAGTTTGTCTGCAGTGGCATACTGTGGGTGTGCCGGAGAGATACCTGGTTCCTCTGAGGAGGATAGCTAGAGCAGTTGTAAGCTATTATGAGCATCAGGCTTAGCTGTTGGGGTAGATGTATTAGTGTCAGAGCATGGCTTAGTGTAGCCAGATTTTGTAAAACACCCGAATTTTTGGGAGATTTTTCTTTCTTTTTGATGTTTACTGTGTACTGGACACGACATATATCTATATATATATATTTTTGGTGATTTTGTGTTTTTAAATTTTTATGCATTTTTTGATGTGATAAAAATATATGTACTCATGAGTAAATATTTTACAATAAATGTGACAAATGCCAATCTAACACATAATTTGCCAAAGAATCGGCTAATGCATTAAATTCCCTCGAAACGTGCTCAAATGTGATTGTTTGAAATTGACGTTCTAAAAGTCGCACTCGTAAAAAATAACGTAACAACGCAGGGTGGCGGACACGGTAATGTTTGTTTAGCTGCATAATGATGAGTTGGGAATCTAACCTGACCACTAAATCGGAGATGTCACGAGATGCCTCTTCCGTGAGGAGTTGGATCACTGACATGTACTCGGCCACATTGTTGGTGGCGTTACCCAGGAAGATCCCCCCGGAACCAAGAAGGTCTGACTCCGGAGTATAGAGAACCTAAGCAGCTGAAGCAATGTGTCTAGTGTGACGACTAGCACCGTCTGCATACCCGACGTATGATAACGAATGTGATGACATCTGTGCGAAAGAAAAAGATTACATGAGAAAAACACTTTAAACCAAACAAATAATCCAGAAGCATCAAAAATAAAAATAAGCAAAACTTATATACATAAAATTACAAAGCATATGCCTAGTGTGAAACTAGGCAAAATACTTCTTCAGATAGAGCCCGTTGCGGGGCTCCTCGAGTGGAATTCCATTACAGTCCTATAGTTCGTAAGCTCCTTTTGAGAGGGCTTTAGTAACGATGTAAGGACCGAGCCACAATGGTTGGAGTGTTCCTGCCCCCAAGAGGTCGTGTTTTTTATCATAAAGTAGAACAAGATCGCCCTCTTGGAAAGAATGAGGCTTGACAGATTTGTCGTATTGAGCTTTAACTCGGCGCTAGTGAGCTTCGAGTGCTAGTGTAGCATCTCGACGAGTTTCATCCAAATGATCGAGCGAGAGAAAGCGCTCTTCTGTGGCGGTGGTGCCAGGCAGGAGTTCAACCGCTAGTTTAAGCGATGGGATTTCACACTCAATTGGAAGCACTGCCTCCAGGCCGAAAGCAAGTTGGAAAGGTGTGGTATTTGAAAAACAATACGGAATATTTTCCATGATACCTGTCTTGACCGAGATATCAATGAGCAGTGTCTTGGGAAGATTACCCATGTTCCCTTCTGAATCGATAGTGTGGACAATTGTATAAGAGGAGGGAACTATCTCAGGTTGGTCAAAAGACGGGATTTCAGTTTTTATCGCCTCCAAATCAATCGTCGAAGTGCGATGGTGGAACTCTCCCCAAGGTCGTTCTTCTAATGACATGATCTCTCGAATAGCTTCGTCTATAGGCCAGACTTCATTG